>CAWUFW010006508.1:600000-1140362 GCA_963921515.1 Calotriton arnoldi | reverse complement strand
GAGGTCTTCAAACTCTTGTAAATTGAGCCCCCCAGCTGAATTTTTTGAAATGTCGTGCCCCCCACCACCTGACAGAAATTTCTGGAATCTGGTACACTACATAATTGACCGCCACCCGCATATCCCGGGCCATATCCGGCAAATAATGTTCAACGCAATAAGAGTTTAGTTAACTATAGATTGCAGAGTGAGCAGTGAGGGGGACAGGTGAGTGAAGTGTCACATGAGTACAGGGTGAGTAGTGTGCTCGTGTGACTGCAGGGTGAGGTACAGGGTGAACAGCGCAAGTGCATTGTGAGTGCAGAGTGATCACTGAGTGCAGGGTGAGCGGGTGAATGGTGTGAGTGCATGGGGAACAGTGTGAGGGCATTGTGATCGCTGTGAGTCCAGGGTGAGCGTGAAAGGGAAGGGCGAAAATGAGGAGTGTGTTGTCTGAATGTAGGGTGCATTCCCAGACACTTGAAGTATGTCAGCATGTTATGGACGGCAGCGTAGGATTTCACATAGAAGTTAAACTATTGCTATTATGGCACTAACCAGGGATCGAGGGTGGAGGAAATAAATAACGTGCTGATCCTGCAACAAACTTCCAGTTTTATGATTAGGGTTGCCAGCTCCTTATTTTGATGTCCCAGGCGGTACAAAAATAAGCAGTCAACTAAAGCGGTATTTTCAGCACTTATCTGTGCATACTTCGAACAGCAAATATAAATAGAAAGCACTTTAAATTGTGTTCTAGGGCTGCCTGAAAGATCCATGACTGAAAGGGAACAAAGACAGAAAAGTCACATTACAAATGAATACATACTTCTTTATTTTTAACCCGAATTTAGTGCCAAGACAAGCAATTTGCAGGGTGTTTATACAACACATGGCTGGCATTTTTCTTTTGGCAACTTGAAGCCCTTTTAGCCCTGTGGGTGTTGCCGCCTGCCTGTATAATTCTAAAAGAAACTACATACTTTCCAGCTTGGCTGCTGTGCTCTTCTAAATGCAGCCCAAGTGCAACATTCCACACAATTGCCTGGGAGGCTTATGTAATAGTTGAACTCCAGTCCGGGAAAATTTTAGAGAAAGTTAAACATTCCCCAAATATTTACAAACAGGTTTGAAATGGTGTAATTTAGCTTCTCTGTGCAGACCCAGGGGCTGCTGCCCTAAAGGTGCCTCTGAAGACATCCCCTGGGATGGTGGCGCGCCCCTTGATTGAAGAACTCTGACTTAAGTGTACCCTAACACCTCATTTCACATTGTACACGTCACACCATTGCCCCCAAATCTTTTGGTATTTCCATGTGTGGGACTCTTAAAGTCAACGGGTCTCCGGAGAAGTGCAGAGCTGCCAAGGTTTCAGATTCCTATGTGTGACATTTTCATAATGTTAGTGTCTTATGAGTGACATTTCAACGACTATGAGTGACTTTCTGCAAGCAAAATCGAGCAAAGAAGATGAGGGAAACATAAATATCAGAAATCACACCCAGTTGAGCAACGAGAAACTCTTAAGAAGTCACTGAACTAAAGTGTGCAACAGGACTCAATACTTCATGACTAGGTAAAGCACCTGGTACATGTTTCATTGAGACTTAGATGTGGTCCTAAAATCTTACCAAATAAAACAATAAAAAACACTTCAAATTTTTGCTTTCCCACCATATATTTTTACAAGCCCCTTTGTGAAGCATATGCTGCAAAAAGTACTTTATTTTTCCCATAGACCCGTTTGGGTACCTGGCCTAATGAAGAACCAAAATCTTGAACAATCAGGGTTGAAACCCACAGCATTGACTTTCAACAAGGACAACAACTTTTTGTTTTGAGTCAGGGAGAGGCAGAGAACTGTGACCATACTCCTAATAAGACTGCACATGCTGCCCACTCTGCACTGATTGCAATAGCCACAGGGCTCTGATCATGAAGCCCAGTTTGCTCTGATTTTCCTTTAGAATTATTACTGTCACCCTACACTAAATATTACGGCTGTATTACACTGAATATGAAGGCTACTCTGCACGAATGAGGATTCCCACTTTTCACTAATTCTCATGGTTATTCTGTCTCTAGTTAGCATTTCCACTGTGAGACTGACATTAATTTACTATTAAAACAAAACTCTCAACCAGCTCTGATTTTTCAGCAAGCATTGGAGTTACGGGATATACTTTTAAGTTTTATCCCATACTTGCCATGTTAAAATCGAAATTACGAGTCCAAGAATGCAAAACTATCTTGACTAAAATGGCAAGAATAGCCAATATGTTATGAATGACATGGAGGCTACTTGGAAGCTATTCAAAACAAACGTTTTCACCTCTGCTCAAATGGGCACGTAAAACTGCTTTGAAAATTGTGTGTAACAGCTGATAATCCCCAGTGGTTGCTACTGCTAATAGAAAGCCAAAACCAACATCATTGCCAGCTCCACACCATCCCTTTGCTAACCGTGCAATGATGTTGGTTTTGGCTTTCTATTAGCAGTAGCAACCACTGGGGATTATCAAATAAAGATTTATTGATGAGGATAGTAGGTCTGCAGCCGCACACTCTGCAGTGGTCTAGCAGCTTCATGCGAAGCGTCTCACCTGAGAAATCACCAACATAAATACATTTTAAAACAATTTAAAAGGATGGTTTCCTTGGACATTTTTCAAATAAAAAAATCAGTGACATGTTGAACACTCAGGTAAAAAATAATGATCGTTTGCATTCTGATATGTGTAGTCCCTCATACTTAACTGGAAAAGACAAACCAGATTGTGAGAAACGCACAAGCACTGTACTCACGCTGGACATGGGAATGATCTCAAAAGTTCTTCAGCCTTCTTACTCTTGACCTCGAATAAGACTATGAGCCTTGTAAGCGCTACAATAGGCTGCTATCACATGCCAGACGTGCGCTATATGGCTGACAGTAAAAATACAGGCTTGGGTTTGCAAAGGCTGCACTGTGGGATGATGATATATGTAAGTGAAGAAATAAGCAAAGTATGGGGTACCATTGCAGGGACCACGTTCTGGCTAGAAAGCTTCCCTTCTGTAACATTCATGTGCTCTCCGCCTCGGACGCTGATATAATGAGTAGGCAAGGGACTTGTGTGAGCTGCGAGAGGAATCTGAACCACAGCAAATGAAAACTGTGGAGCGCCGTGAGTCAAAGATCAAATGCAATAGGAGCTAATTAGGCCTATGTGCAGGCACAGAATACAAATTTAAAGAAGGTGGTTTGAGTGAGAATATGGTTGAGCACTTTAGCGAAGAGATAATCCAAACTCATGGTAAGCGTATGAGGAAATATATCGGTTAAGATATTTACACACTAACAAAATCTAATTACAAGCAATAACATGCTCACATTTGAAAACAAGCCTCAAACACTTCCCCATAGAATTCCGCCACAGCTCCTCCAGATTGTCGAATTTCTCTGCCATGTCGGCCGCTCTCCTGCCTGACTGAACATCTTCCTGAGTCCAGTATAAACCAGTGCAGGACGAATGCTCAGACTCTGCCCTTGATGGGAACATGATCCACAACACCACAACAACCACAAGGCTGTGGTGAGCGTAAGGGGGAATCATCTGCAGCAGTGGGGGAAGTGTTAAAGTAGCAGGGACATAGTGAACTGGGCGCATCAATAGTAGGCATCGAGGTGATTGATATACGACTGAAACAGTGCAGCCCAGCACTGAAATCCGACAGCACAGCACTAAAATCCGACAGCACAGAAGGGTTCCAGAGTGGGTGAACGATCACCACGTTGCAGGACGGCCCTGTAGCATCCAGGACGTTAGTGCCAGCCCCGTCCACTTGCCCTGCGGAGCCACGTCTTGAGGCACTTACATTTTGAGGGTAGATTGCTTACCGGCAGTGCAGCAATGCGCAGATAAAGCGCTGTGCGCGAGGATGCTTTTAGGCGCACAATGGGATCAAAACCTCCGTTATGGCCGAATATCAGCCCAACATTCCCCCCCTCCGACTTCTAGAAAGCCCTCTTACCTGTGCAGATTTCAGCAGTCCTTCACAGCGAGGCGACAGGAAAACGTAGGAAAGCATTCACAGGAAACAGGAAGAAGAGGCAGCAAAAGTGGAATGCAGGAGCTTTATGCCTGCAAATTTCACGGCACTTCCTGCAATCTCAGCTGCTGTCCCCCTCATTGGTGGAACGTCACTGGTGACGTTCCTGCGTGCTGATTGGAGAAAGCGGGAGCAGCAGCCAATTAAAATCCCCATTTGAAATGGGAGATAACTTGCGACGTGGGACGGAGGAAAAACAAGACAACAAAGGTAAGAATTTCGGGTGGAGTGCGCGCCCCCCCAGGGAAGGTGGCGCGCCCCCCCTGGGGGGCGCGCCCCACAGATTGAAGAACACTGGCCTAGAACAACAACAGGCAGGCAGATATGAAAAGATGGGAAAGGAATTCATCGGGGAATCCTGGGATTTACCATATAGATTTCGATGCAGGAGTGGGGATCTGGAAGTGTTTCTAAGGAGAACTAACTGCGAGAATGCTTTAAGTTGATCTCTCATATGTCAGGATATTATGCTACACAGAGCTTGTAATGGTTCTGTGGCGAACTTGTCCTGTCACTTGAGGGGTACCCCGGCAGCTGTGATTAATCCGGTATTCAGACTTCTCTCGAATGGGAGTTACTTGATGCTGAATGATCAAGGTTGTTGTGGGATGCTTCTGGGCATCGCATATCTAGTCACCGTGAGCTCCAGGGTTACTTGCTGTATGCAAGTATTGTTTCCACCAACACATACAGTCAGGGAGGCGCCGTTATGGCCTTCGCTAAATGTTTCCTTTATACGGTTTGATACTCTGAGCAGAATGAAAGCCATGCTTTTACAACAAACCGTGCCCTTAACCTCCGCCCGGGAGACTTTTGATCTCCAGATCGCAAGGTCTTCGGCTGAGATACAGGCACTTATACGTACAAACTGTCCTTTCCATTTCACAGAAATGGTAAGTCGTATCTTTAACATGTCCGATACGACGGGTATTGTACACCTATTTAAGACCATAGGTTCCGGACTGTTAAGCACCTTTCAGACGGTCCTCGGAGTTATACCAAACTTTATACACTCCGTCTTTGGAAGCATTTTTGGAGGGCTTCCGCTGATCCTGTTTCTAATAGCAGGAATCCTGATTGTTACCTTTCTGCTGCGCAATGGACGTCCCAGCCCCAAGGAAGTAGCAACAGCTCTCCTGGAATGTAAATACTGTGATCGCATGGTAAAACATCTGGGTACACCTCCCCTACGGGAACTGAGCGCCTCTTGGTTCCTGTCATTTAGACCAATCTGGATGGACTGTGTCCCACCTGTTTTCCGATGCCTGTTCTGCGGAGAAGAATGCGTGTTGGACCTCTGTCTGACACTTCCATCTGCCGCACCACCGGACGTTGATGCTTTACTGGACCCAATAACGACCCATGTTCTGCAGTGTCCTCAGCGCATTCCCATGTTATTGGCAGCATTCTTAGAGCCACCACAGGTAGTTTCTGCTCCTGTTGGTATGGCCACCGGCTCCTCCAAAACTCAGGCCTTGGATGTGGCACAGACTGCCCCGGCACCTGCTGCAGGCAGTGCGGAAGATCATCTGTGCTCAATTGGCATTCTTTGTGAGGTGTTACAGGGATCGTCAGCTGCGTATGCAGACAGCAGCAATGTTGCGTAATAACTGTGTATAAAGTTCATTCCCGACGTCATCCTAAGTCCGACACTGGCACAGCAAGGTAGAACCCCCTGGGGATACCTTAGGGTATATAAACACCACATCTTGCTGAGATAGCGAGAGGAGATCACGACTTCCATGCCGACACACTGACGCAAGATGCTGAGGTTCCTGCATGCAGATACTCCAGCTCGCAGTGGTCTGACATCCCTCGCGGGGTGTTCAGCACGAGACTAGAACGGGGTCCCGCAGTCTCACATCAGGTAATGGGGTTGGCATTATCCTAGAGGGATTCTTGGCTTTACACCTACTCACATGCTAGGTACACTTAGGTACATCTAGTTAGGGTGCATCGTAGGAGTACGCATTTTATTGCCATGTATTTTATATACTCGCCTATATTTATGATTTTAGCAAAATGGTAGAAACCTACCATCAGTTTACTTTGTTAGTGCTGCTACTCATTTATATACTGGTGATTTCAGTGCACTTATTTTACGCTAGAATAACGACTGTTCAATAAATACTTATTGAAAACGTCCCAACCGTTTATTCTGTGTATCTCTCTGAGAACAAGTGAGCACGAGTGACTGAGCGAAGAGTAAGTTACTGTTTCCACGGTCCTGAGGGATCAGGGTTGTCATGTTCAATAGTTGCCAAGAACTATTCTCTCCTTGGTAAGAGGAGGTTATAGTGGCATTGCGAGCTAGCTGGTACACAGGCCAAGATACCTGGTGGGGGTGTCTGGAATCAGTCTGGACACCAGTCCCGCAGTGTATGTTGTCTAAACACGCAGATCCTATATAGGACTTATAGGAACTACACGACACTACATTCTACCCGCCTTGTCCCACTCCTGATACCATCAAAATCTCTCAGTCTTCCTAGTGTATTTTTCCAATTGGTCCCATAGCTCACACAATTTCACCTTCTGGACCCTCCAGTCCTCCTGTGCAGAAGGGTTCGCCGGAAGCACGCCCCCAACCATACCAATTCCTTTTTCTGTCGCATGATATCATCTTCCAAGACTCATTTCACCCCAACCACCGTGGCTATACATACGCCTCTTACAATCACCTTCATGGCATCCCATTCCACTGCTCTACTCCCTGCAGTCCTCCAATTGTCGTCAAAATATTGCACTATAGCAGTAGAAACCACATCTCGGAAAACTGGCTCTGATAAGGCCTCAGCATTTAGTCTCCACAGTGGGACCCTATGAGGATTTCTGTCTATAGAGTATGTGAGCAGCAAAGGCGCATGATCAGCGATATATCTGGCAAAATATTGCACCTCCAGCACTCTAGAAGCGGCCGAGGCCTGAACAAAAATATAATCAAGACAGCTGTAAGTGGCTGCAGCCAGGGTGTAGCAGGAAAACTCTAATGTATTGGGATGGCGCTGCAGCCAGATATCCACTCACTGTAGCGTATTTTGTGCTTGCAGCAGGGTGCTGGTTGCACAGGGTTTAATCCCCTCGTGGGGAGGGGACTTATCCAGAGCCCCATTCACCGTACAATTAATATCACCCACCAGCAGAACCTCCATGTCCGGAGACACCTGCAACGCCTTTAGCACCAAGCCCAAAATGTCCCCGTCATCTGTGTTCGGTGCAGATATGTTAACCAAACATAAGTCATGAGCGTCCAGTGTCCCCTCTAGGATAACATAGCACCCCTCTGAATCAATAAGAACCCGAGTGGGTTTAAATGGGACTCCTGGGGCCACTCATGTTGCAACTCCCCAAGCATATCCGGAGTAGGAGGTGGCAAATAATTGTCCTCTCCAACGCTTTTTCAGTCTGGTAATACTATCCCCCGTGTGTGTTTCCTGTAGAAACGCAATCACCAAACCATATCCCTTAAGAAACTGCTGTACCCTATTGCGTTTGTGCAGATTATTCAGCCCCCTAACGTTCCACGTGAGAAATGTATACTTGGTTCCCATGTTGACCAAGCACCCACCCCAAAGGGCCACCCCCCATTCTGGTGCACCAACATTGTCGTCTAAGCTTGAACCCAGCTCCTCATAACTGTGGAATTCCCTCCCTTCCACAACTGCAAACCCTACTGTCCTTGAACAAACTGGACATAGTAACATACTGAGTAAAAAAACTGTGCCCCACTCCCACCGTGCACCCACGGGCAGCAGCCACCATCCCCTCCTGGCACAACTCGCGGTCAAGAGGGTCGTAACCCCCACCCCATCGAACCAACCAACCCACCCTTCCTTTACTACAAATCTACTACTAAATAATTAGAAGAATAAAAGTCGAGGTCAACTGACTGGGACCCCCATACCGCAATTCATCGCAAGCCCCAAAACAGAGCTCAGCAATTCCAGGCTGTCTGGGCCCCAGACCTCCCCAACCCGGGAAGCTATGATCCCCATCCGGCATGCATCCCACATATGATAAGCACTCTCATTTCAAATGCCCCATGAAGTGCAACCTAGAAGCAAGAAGGAATAAGCAAAAGGTCAAAGCCATTGTCTCATTTAACACCCTCCGCCCCCTTACCACCAAAAACAGATCTGTAGGAGGCAGGCCCTCAGCAAGCACCAGTTCCACTCCCAGAGGGTAGTCCATTATTCTGGGTTTCCGAGACTGTATCCAATAGCGAGTAGGAATTCTGTTTTCTCGATGGGTTCTCCCTCCATTTGAAGGGTACCATCTTGGTTGACTAGGATTCATCCCCCAGCCCTCTCCGGGCCTGTTCTGTTCCACTGTGTTGGAGTCTCTTGGCGGCGTTGGGACCACCTCTGCCCCCTGTGTCTTTGCTACCGTCACTCACAGTTGATGTCTCTGCATTGGAGGCCAACCGAGTCCAGCCACTCCTGGTCCTCAATAGGAATCTCAAAAAAGTACACTCTCCCTCATATTAAATGTGGAGGCGTGCGGGGAACAGCAAACTGTACCTTATGTCCAGTGCCCGCAGTCACCTTTTGAGTGGCAGCTAATTGTTGCGTTGGTCCTGGACCTTTCACGTGTAATCCAGATACATTTGAATTGGGGTACCCTCATAATTTGGCGGGCCATGGCACCAGGACCCAGACATGCTGCAAAATTGCATCTCTATCCCTGTGTCCTATAATGTGGGCTATTGTCAGAAGCACGTACCAGACTAGGTCTTCCACGGGAGCCGAACCGCCGAAGTTCTCTGCACTGATGTAAATTCTCAATTCCCCAACACCACTGCGAACTAGATGTTAATCTGCCCACAGTACTGAGGGGGAAAGGGGAATGGGAAGAAAAGAGAGACTGCCACTGCGGTGCTTCTTCTAGCGGAATGTCACAGGACCAGACTTCCTGCACCTGAAAACACAAACAACATATTACTCTGAACCCCAACCCTCTGCATTAACTTCCTAAATAATCTAAGATCACATTTACACTCTATACCTGAATACTCAGTGGTGTTGCTTCTCTCTATAAGTACAGTTTTCTAGTTACTTCTGTCCTGTAGATAACTGCTCTTAGTAACTATTATTTCTCGCAGTAATACTGTTAATGAATTGTCTTTTTTCTCTTTCAGATGCTGCTGACTTCGTAGACCAGGATGTGGTTAAGGTGGTAAGTACAAATATATATATATTTATAGCTACTTGATGATTAGTAGAGCCAAGCACGGAAGATGAGGTTATGGCATTAGTATGCAGCTGTGTAAGGAGGTATACATGCTGCGCGCTGTTAGTAGTCTTAATAGTCTTTTAATATTCAAACAGCAATGTTGTAGGTAGGCACTAATTGACTCTGAGCGCCACACTTCAGAAGGTCTCTTTTCACCTGACAGGAGCGAAAGTGAAATAGCCTCCAAGCGCTCCAATAATACTTGGAGAAAGTCTTATACGAGTGCTAGCCAAACTGATACTCTGGCTAAATGCTAATTCCGCATTGAGGTGACTGAAAACTGGAAACACAGGAGTCGAGAGAATCAAAGAATGAGGAAACTCTCAAAAACCCGTTTACTCAAATACCTTATTCTCCAGCGAAGCCTCACTGAGAATACATGAAGGTTTACAGACCTTCCGAATTGCCGCTAAAGCAGAATTACTGACTTGCGAGCAAGCGATAGAAATCCTTGCTGGAAGTTTTCAATCTTGTCAGGCGTTTCACAGATGAACGCTGCTTCATCCTCTGGAACGACGGTTGAAGTGCGCTGCACACCAGGTGCGCGCGCGCGTAACCTTAAACACTCTTCAAACCCACAGGAAGACTAGAATGCTAACTCTCCTCTCCTAAGGCTGACGCCATCTTGGAATCCCGCCAATAAGGACTTGAGCAATGTTAACTAAATCCTCAACTGAAATCGCCTTGCAACCAATTGACTCCAGTTGAGAAGCGATTTCCTGCACCCTGACCTCTGCCTCACAATAGAATTATAGGGGAAACGGATCCGCTGAGGATAGATTTGCTCAGTCCTGACAGCTATAATGGCCCTTGCGGGCGCTCCGGGCCATGGCTTCATGCCCAACGCCCTATGAGCATGTTCAATTTTGAAAATTTGGACAGGCACATTGGGCCCAGCGCGGTGGTGAGCCATTCCTGCAAGAAGAGGTCTGCTGAGGGCTCCTCAGCCCTTTCTGGATACACAAGAAAGCGCAAAATGTTTGCGGCTGGATCTCCCCTCGGCGTCCTCCTGCCCCAAATCAATCTGTGTTGTGCTGCATTTAAGTCAAGCCATTGTCGCCTGTAATTCACAGACTGTGTTTTTTCAGAGCTACTACATCTTCCTCCGGTGATGTGACCCTGTCAACCACTTTGCGAAGGTCTGTCCGCAGCAGATTAATATCAATTGTCATGGCGTCCATTTTGGATTCCAATGCAGCTCTTGATCCCTGACTGGCCTCTGATATTGCAGCAGTTCCCAGCGTCGGGTCGCTCCCCACCCCCTTGGGGAGGGTCCCCATGTCTGCTGCAGGCAGGCCCACCCCCTTTCGTAACTCCAGGGCTCTTTAGGAATCCAAGGGAAGAGCACACTATTAGCTGTCCCCAGTGCTTCAGCCCCCTCACCCAGCTAAGTCTCTCCAGGAGGTTAGGATCTCAGGCACTCCCAGCTGTGCATGCCTGCTTGTGGGTCAGAGCTCATGGGCTCTCCCTCTCCCCACCGCAGACAGTAATTCCAATCCGGCTCCGCTCTTCACCGCTACAGACCGCAGGCAGGGCCCCGACTTACCGCCATCTTAATGGGCACCCTCCGCAAAGCTCCGCTCCCATGCTGCGAGGCCTCAGCGGCATGGGCATTCTGTGTCGGCCCGACCACTGGCACCCCTCTGGGCCAGCCTTCTCCAGATCCCCAGGCACCAGCGGGGTCAGAGGAGCCCTCTAAGGCATCACAGGCAGCCAGCCGCCGGCTCCCCTTCCCTCCACTCTTCAGCATCAGGAGAGCCCCAGGTTCACTGTCGCATTCCGCCTCCACGGTCGGAGCAGCCGCGCAGCCGGTTCCTCACTGCGTTGTCTGCCCCCCAGTCAGCCGGTCCGCTCCGCTCAGCGCTGCCTCTTTCCTTTCAATGGGGCCCTTCGACCTCTCCGCTGGGCTCCACCCTCCGCCAGGCTCCAGCAAGCCGCTCCGCCAGTGTCTCTTAGTTAAGCCAGGCAATACTTGTGTTGTTTGAGAATGATGTGTTAATTACTTCAAGAAAATGTCAACAATTTTGCTTTATGTATTCATTCATATTATATTTATAAAAGTTAAACCTGCTTGATAATTTCAGAATTTCCTGATTACTGCATATAAATATAGATATTACCGAAACCTAAAGAGCACTGCAAATATTTCTGTGTAAGCAAAGCCACGCATTCCCTTTGTTACAGGAACTTATTTTTAGGTCTCGCCTGAGACAATGAATGCACTGTCACTTGCAAGATGTTGTGTTTATTGACAGAGGGCTTAGGGCCTGCCCATTGCTTAGCACTGGTTGTTTTCTTCATCACTCTCATTTCCCTGCTTCTCGTTCGTTAAAGCGTATCGGCTTCACTTCCTCTTCATGTTTTTGTCCCTCCACTGGAGCATGGCCCATTTACCTCTTCCTTCCCATCTACCCAGTATCCTTCCACTGCTCACGGTTTCGGAGCTACTTTTTTATTTTAATTGCAGTACTCCATAAGAGTGCATGTGTTTGCAGGCATTCTCTCCTCTATCAGCCCCTTCCCACATTGTTGCTATTGCCCTGTCATCATCGTTACTTGCCTGTCCCCCTCCTGTGGTTTGCTGCTTTTCTTGCTCCCTCCCTCGTTGTGTTGCTAGCCCCATCACCCTCCCTCATTGTGCTGCTTGCTCCATCCCCCTTCCTTGTTGTGTTGCTTGCCCCATCCCCTGCACCCTTTTGCATAGCGTAGCTTGACCCTGCTTCTCCCACTAGAAAAAAAGAGCTATGAAGCGGCTGCATCATAGCACTTTTGTCGTAACTTTCAGCCAAACTGCATAGCAGCTGTGCTGCTGTACAACATGAGTAAAGACATTAACAAAGCCAATAGATCTTGCATAGGAGAGATGTATTGACTTTGCCAATGCTTGTATACAAAATGTGTTAATGTTGTTCAGGTGGTCTTTATGCGTTCCTAATGTTAGCAAACAAGGAGAGAACAAAGGAGATGAAGTGAAATGTCCAGGATGACACAACTGGTCAAGTGGGGAAGCAGGGATTCCAAGTCTGTTCTGATTCCACAATATACGCCTTGTCTGCAGTACCCAGCTAACAGCTGTCCGTCCAATAACACTTTTATCCATATCCTTTATTTTAGATGCAGTGAAGGAATTATGCCTTTTGAGTCATGATTTTCAGTTGTTCAGGGAGTGAGTTCCTCCTACTTACAACAACATTAGCTTGCCCGTTTCTAAGAGAGGCCAAGCACTGATAATAAAACAAGCATTTGCAATGCAATCGGTTGCGCATTTGTGAAAGTTAGAGCTCTCAGCGTTGAAAATGTCAATGTTTTAAAAATAAAAAATTGTATGTGGTGGATTGATGATATTTGAATAGCGCTATTGCCATTTGTATGACTTTCCAGAGCTGGAGGACCAGAAAATAGGACATAGGTTATGAGGGAGGGGAGACAACAGCAATATACTGGCTGAAAAAAAAGTAACAACATCCTGGAAAAATCAAACACTCATAAGGAATGCAAGATTAAGTAAAGCATGTGAAATGTAAGCAGGAACATTACCTTAACGCTTTTACACTTATTATTCAAAAATCAATGAGTTTTTCCCTGAAAAATTAAGGATATGACTACAGGGCCTGGAAGGGACCCATTTCAATGTCCATTGCTTATATCCTTACAAAATGTAAGCAGTATAGTTTAAAAGACCACATCCCTGAACACAGGTACACATTTTATAAATTAAAATTAGAAAAACAGCTGATAATGATCACATTAAACGTTTTCCACTCTATGCATCACCCAGGTACTGCAGGAATGGTGCACATCCCCATCTGGGGAAAACAAAGTTGTTCAAAGAAAGTTGAGAAAACGAAAGTAGCGCTTCACTGGCATGCTTTATTATTTATTTATTTATTTTCTTCGTATTTTGAATCTTTTTTTTCTCTCTGTCCCGAGACTGCACTTTGGAATGGAAAAATGTCAGAAAAAGACATTTGCAGCATAAGTGTTTCTTTCTTTTTTGGTTCCATTTCACACCGGAACAAATAAAGGAAAGGAGAGGAAAGAGAGGGTAAAAGTCATTTGTTGAAGTCACGTTTTTCAGCAAGTGAGGGGGAGCTAGACAAAAAGAGGGAAAAAGAGGAGGAGAAAGAAAGAGAGAGGTGGGGCAGCTGCCAACGGCAGAGCAGGAGAAGTGAACACTGTAGGGATGTGGTCGGTGTGAGACGGGTGTGGTGAGGGGGTGGGGTTCATCATATTCAGAAGGGGGCCCCTACACCATGGTGGGGCAGATAAATCCATGCGTTCGGTTGGCTTGCGCAACATTCAGAGAATGTCAAAGTCTTGTTTGCGCATCTACAGTAGCTTGAATCTGCTTGAAGGTAAGCTAGCTAAACTAGTGTAATGGAGACTAGTACAAGATATGCAGAGTTTTTAAATTGCTGACTTCCAGTCAAGCTTTCGTCAGGCACATATCGTGGTCTGCAAGCAGAGCATCACGTGCATCTACAGTTATTTCTCTTTTTAGGGGGCTCTGCCAGCTTTGAAGCAACAGTTCTGAAGTGTGTGTGGAAGAAAGGTATCAGAATCCATACAGTCATATCAGTTGGTCACTGCAGAGGACCAAACTTTGAAAATCAGTACAGAGTACTGAGGAAGGCTCTTTATCAAGCTGGATAGGCAATGTTTCAACTATATATACCTCTTCATGGCTGTGTGGCTGCCAGTTTTAATTTGTTCTGGGTCTTCTAGCTTGGTTGTATTTATTAATCTTTCTCCACATCAACTTTTTGACAAGCCCTCTTGGCCACCAGTTGTGGCCATTGAATATGTTTCTTGTTAATGGGAAACATGAATGCATCTATGTGGCAAAATCAGCAAATGTTCAGTTTGGGGTATTTAGAGTGCTGTACATCCAGCATCGAGAAAGGATGAGGTGACTGATTAACACTGCATCCAGTTGATGCTGTACAAGGCATCTAGTCCTTTTTACCAACAGCAAACCGTTTGTGGTGTCTCACTGTTTCTCATTGCCTTTGGAAATTAGTGTGCCCTTTGTGCTAGATAATAAACCCTTCAATATGTGTCCATGCACAGCTGCTTGATGCAGCACCAGTGGAGAGTGTTGCCTCTTAACATTCGATTTAGCGATTACCCACATGTAAGATCTGGTGCGCGAGTCAATGTATGCCAGCATCGTTTGCAGTAGAGGTGATGGAAGCATCTGAAAGATGTTGTTAAATCAAGGTACAACCATTTTATCATCTGTTTTCTGTCCCAAATAGAGAGGTGTGATATCAACAAGTGGGCCATATCATTGGTCGTTATTTCTGTGTTTATGAGTGGTAGTGGGTGGTTGCTTCTCAAATTCAGAGGATGTTTTTCTGGTTTGGGCATCAGGAATATAAACACATTGTTCATTTTACATGTTAATGACTGGGCGGGTTCAGCATCCTCAAACAACTTGCATGGGGAGAGGAGCGATCTTCATCCCCCATCTTAGGCAGTTGGACATGGGGCCCTTCTTCGACCAGTGTTCACGTCAAAAGACTAATACACTTCTGCAGATTATTTTGGCAATCTCACAATGGCCAGGAAGGCTCTCTCTCTCTCGCTCTCTCTTAGCACTATCAACAGGCTTTGAAACGATGAGCTGTTGAAGTAATTAACAATTGCCTACAAGATGCTTCAGGGGTGTATTAGCAACTCACTCTCATCCTTTCGGAAAACAAAAATAATGTAAGCGGCCTCTCTTTTATAGTTAGCCAGCAGCATTCTCCTCTCTTCATCAAAATATTTAAGTTGTAGACGTGTAAGAGATGAAGATAGTGTTCACTTCTTAATTTGCAGTAGTCAATTCGTTTAGCAAAGCCTTGCAGATGTGGTTCAGCCATTTCCTCTTCTTTACTTTGGGGCACATGCATCAAGCTAATTACCGGTCGCAAACGGACCGATTAGCAGAATCGGCCCCTTTGCGACTGGTAATTAGCCTTTTGGGATGCATCAAGCCCAAAGCCATTCGCAAAATTGGTAATAGCAAAATTTGCGATTACCTATTTTGTGAATGCAGTTAGGGAATCGCAATTTGTGATTCCCTGAATGCAATGCAAGAAGCATTCCCAGAATGCGACTTTGCATTAGGAATCGCAAATTACCATCAACTTCAAGTTGATGCTAATTTGCGATTCCTTAGAAAAATGCACAAAATTGCTTTTTTCTAAGTGCCATGTGACGCACACACATGCCCTTGGGGCATGTATGTGTGCCACATGTGCACACATGCCAATTTTGGGGGTGCATCAGGGTTGCCTTTTGGCCCCCTAGAACTCTTGAAATTGCATGCACAATTTGCGATTACCTTTTTGGTAATCGCAAATTGCGATTGGTTTCCCATTCATTCCTATGGGCCTCTAGGCCCATAGGAATGAATGGGAAGGCATTCCCTATTAGCAAATCGCAATTTGTGATTCGCTAATAGGGAATGTGCAGTAATCGCAATTTATTTAGCGATTCCTACATGCATAAGGAATTGCGATTCCTAAATAGCAATTCCTTAATAATCGCTATTAAGGAATCGCAATTCCTTATGTTGATGCATGTGCCCCTTTATTTTTTCTTCACATTCAATCTATTTTTGTTTTTCTTTCACACAAGCAGTCTCACAGATCATTTTTCCACACAAGAATTTCCTCCCTGTTGCCCAAAAATGTTGGCTCTACTGTACTGACCTCTGGCTGGATTCCAACTATGACTGCACAATCAATCAAATTTTATGCAGGTCTTCTGGATTCTTGAAGGTGGAGGGGGTTCACCCACCGTCTTTTTATGTTTGTGCTGATGATCCCTGTTTGTAGCCTTCATCTCAGGGGTAAGTGTCCCCCCCGGACAATTTGATTCTCATGCAATTCAATTTTTACGAGAGACATGTTGTCACTGGTTGAGGAATGGATCAGGCAATAGGGTATCAAGAGGTGCTTTGCACAAGGTCTTTCAAAATGGTGATGATAATATTGCTGTCAATATCTGGCAAGCCTGATATACCTAGGATGAAGTAAATTGGAAACCTGCCAACTTAAAAAAAATATTTCACTGTATGGGCAGGGGTCGTGCTATGAACGGCTTAAGATGCACCTCCCCTCCCTCCTACACCTAAAAAAAAAAACAAAGCTTGCTAAGGCTGGTGCTGATATCCGGTGGTGTTTTCACACCCAAAAATGGACATTGGCTGATCAAAGCATTCAAAGACGAGCTAGGTATCCACTCTTTGCAGTGGTTTCCAGCTTCTTTTCCCTGCCACCATATGACTGATATCAGCTCTTCCCGGGAGGACTATAGGAAATGAGCCGATATTGTGTGACACCCGGTGGCACTGTCTGAGTTTGCAGGTCTGAATTTGTCATAATCCAGTCTTTGCTTAGGCCAATATAGGGCTATGTACTTCCACAAGTATTCTGGAGAGGATGTCAGAGAAGTCCAACTTGCCCTGGTGGTAGCTCAAGACCAGTATGTTGACTTGAATGTTTACTTTTGAAAATACAAAGAGACCCTCTTTATCTGTCTATGTATTTAGCACTGAATGTATGAGCAGTTTGTGAAGCCCAATGGCTTCTCTGTAGACCTTGCTTTCAGAAATGTCCATCTGGTCCGGAAGCCACTCAGCACTTTCCCCAACCAGCCTCTCCTTGCAACTTAATTCACTGTTCAAGTCTGTCTCTTCAATCATGGGTACAATTTCCAAGGCCAGATAGGCAAATGGTTTTCTTGTACTTAATGTAATTATTCATACAATTTACGTTTAGTGAAGGGAGATAGAGGTCAGATAATGTGCTGGCAGTCAGGAAGAAAATGATCTAGGATGCATAGCCCTGGTCAGTTGAGTAGAATGGACAGAGGTATTTAGTTTTTATGTGGTGGACAATGAAAAGTCAACACCAGGGGCAATAATGTATTGTGGATGCTAGACCAAGGAGCATGAGAGGATGCAGTGAACAGGTATGTGTCAGAGAAGCCTCTGATTAGAGAGCCTCAGTGAGGTTCCTCAAGTGGATGTGATCCAGCGGTAATTTCACGGTAATTTCTCAATGCAAAACCCCATTTACCTCTAGTTTACCGCTTAAAGGTGATGGATCTTGGCCACCGTGTATCATCATCAGGAGACTTTACATAAACATGAAAAATCAAAATGCAATTAATATTCAAGTCAATAATGAGAGTAGTGAGTAGTTTTAAAGGGTTTTATTTTCTAGTCAAAAGTTAAGTTTCTCTGACCCTTTATTCATTAGTCAAATATCAATCAGGTTACAGAATTGAAAATAGGAAAAATAGAATTAATACAGAACATATTGCAGATTGAATACAAGGCACTCCATAAAGGAAGGGAATGAGGCATCAAATGTCAGTCAGAATTCTTTAAAGAGTTCAGGAAAATATAATTCAAGAGTTTTGCAAGGCTAATCAATAATTAATAAATGGCAAAAATCTCCCAAAAAGCTAAATAAATGCATAAGATAAATAAATCTTTTCAAAACTAGTTAGTTAGTCAAAGCATAAACTTAGAGTTTTAGCATCTAAATCTAAACCTATTCTATCAGCTGCTCTCTCTGCCCTGGTCTGTTCATCTGCCTCTCTGTGTCAGGAGCTGCACATGGCCCACAGACGCTGCCCCTCCTTCTCTCTATGGCTTCGCAGAACTTGCCTGGTCTCTTGCCAAAAATAATGAGCAGAGCCTCCCCTCTCTCTCTGTGTCTCCTCGGACGCAATCTCCTCCCAAGCTGCATCCGCGACGTTCACGTACCTAACCCGAATGATGTCTGGTCAGATCTCTCCTGCTCCTTCTCCTCATCTCTCATGACACGCCCCCTAAGGGGTCATTATTTATACCCTAATTCTTGGCTGACTATACTAACAATATTGCAGTTTCAGTAGAAACTCGCACTGTGATTGGTTGGCACAGGTGACATAGGGATCTTAGCATCCTGTTCTCATCGCAAGTCCAACCCATACCGGTTCTGACAATAGGGGCTTAATGCTAAAAACAATATACATAACATGTATCAATAAGAACATTTCTTGCAACAAAATGTATCAATCAATTTCCGTCTTGCTTTCACATCGCACAAAGGGATGACACTTTCCCACAAACACTGGTACGTTGGCACGATGACAGGAGTGTGCAGATCATTGTGGCCTTGACCTATGTGTCTTCACTTGAGGCACTTGGCAGTTCATGCAGCTGGAAGAATCTTCTGCGCATGCGTCTCTCATTCAGCACACTGCTAACAATTCTCAGCCATGCTGGATTCTTAGGCAGCCATTTTATTGTGGGCCCAAAATGTATACTAAAGTAAAACAAACACAAAAGAATATTAATTTATGAAGTAAAACCCATTATGTTCACCTCCCACCATTCTAATACCCTGTATTGATTATTTCCTAGCGAAAGCTATTAATTTAAAGCAGCTTTTCTATTATTAGTGCACAACATGCAAAATGTGCAATGTACAACATAGCATAAACATGCACCAGTGCAAATTTTCAAAGCGCAAACAGTTAATACATACTCATAGCAACATGCTCTAATGTTTTAGATAGCTTTTCATGCAAAATGCGTTTGCCCCACGTGTACTGTTGGTGCATGGTTGATTAATCAATACATATTATAAGAAAGATGTGTTATGAACTGAACATGCATTGTCTAAATATGCAACAAAGCCAAGTTCTCTTTGGATGGGAACAGAGGAACAAAGGTCTTTCATGGAGAGGAGTCGGGAGGAAACATTCCATTCCTTATCTCAAGGTTAGTGAACTGCTGCTAAAGCAAACTGAAATCACGTGCTTCTCTACACTGCAAAATACCTGTTATTTCAGCACAATTATGTGCTACTTTAAAAGTTAAAAAAAAACATTCTCTAAATTAAATGTACATTCTATAGTGAGGTTAAATCTAAACTAAACACATTTTAACCACCCTGGATTAATTAATTGGG
Source organism: Calotriton arnoldi (assembly GCA_963921515.1). Lineage (NCBI taxonomy): Eukaryota > Metazoa > Chordata > Amphibia > Caudata > Salamandridae > Calotriton > Calotriton arnoldi. The sequence goes on along the minus strand of CAWUFW010006508.1, from coordinate 1,121,100 downwards.
CATGGGTTTTAAATGAAAGCATTTCAGACTGAAAGCATTTTGACCATGTCTCATTTCATGTTTTCACTTCCCATGTGTTTTTCACTTGCACCAAAATTTGCGTGCCATTTTTAAAATGCAGTCTGTCTGAAACACAAAAACAAAGCAATGCCTGAATCTAGGTGAAATCTGAGCTACATCAGATGCACACTCCTGATATCTGTCAGCGTTGCCCTAAATTTTATCTGGGGGAGTTAACATTCAATCTAAGCAGCCCAACCTCAAATTGATAACTGGATAATTTACTGTTATAATGGTGAGTTTAAGAACAGGTACAGAAATCAGTATCTGTAATGTACCAGGCCAAACCCAAAGGGCAGGCAAGGCTTTAGTGGTAAAGTTGCTATATCCAATTATGATTATGTGGCTGAGCGCACATAACACTTAGAGAAGGTAGGAACTGGACCAAGAGCCTAAAAGAGGAATGGACATGTTGACTGAATGCACGATTCTGGGCTCCATGCATTGTTCATCAATGCTCATGACCCCATCACATTCAGAGTGAACCTAGATTTGTTGCTATCCATTAGTCTGGGCTCCTCACCTGACAAGTCACCAACATTCTGCTGCCTTAGGGCGTGCTTTCTGCATTGTTCTCTTGCCCGCAATCACTCTGTATATGTGGGTTTGCATAGTTGTGCCTAATGCATTTTATGAGGTATCCAGAGCAGGAATCTACACTGAATCAAAAAGCCACCAAAATTCTTCAGGATCAGGAAATTCACTGGCCGGGTTATTCATCATGCTGAGAACTCTACTAGGCTCTAGCAGTCAGAAGCGCATGTCCCATTTGCGCAGGACAAGTTACAGAATAAAAAACCTCTTCCATTCCAGTATCCACTTCAGTACCTCTCAGCGGGTACAGTCATGCTCTTTACCGGTGACAAGACTTGGCACACCTGTTGGTTTGATCTTATCCAGTGTACCCTTTGGTATATGTAAAGTGAAACAAGATGTGAAGTGACAAGTTCAGTAGACCTGTCAAGAAGCCAGTGGCATCACCCTGTTCTCATGGACTTCATTTAGGGGTCGCCAGGGGTCTCAGCTGAGACTACTGGCCTGCCTCCTGTGGCCCCTGGAACTGTCCTTGAGACCCCTGGCCTCAGAGGTAGGAAGGGCAGTGTTAGAAACAAAAGTTAAATTAGGCTCCAATGAGCCTTGTTTACTTTCTGTATCCCTCAAGTACATCATATGTGGACTCAAGTAAAAAGCTGCCCCTGATCATGTGAAGGAGGCACGACATACAGGGGAAGTGAGAGAGGTGGAGTAGAGGGCAAAATTTGTGAGGGGAAGATAATGAAAGGAAGAGCAGGAAAACAAAGACAAGATGTGTGTGAGGGAGAGAGAGAAAGGGATTAAGGAGACATCAGAGAAAGGTGACAGGTTTGGAAGATATAGACAGATGTGAGAGAGAGTGAGAGGTGAAAATAGAACAGGTGTGAGAGGGGATATTATAAGAAGAGCAATAAGAAAGATAGTTGAGATAGAAGAGAAGGCAGAAGGTGTGAGAAAGAGACAACAGGCGTGAGAGAGAGATAATAAAGACTGACAGTTGAGAAACAGGTATGTGGAGGGTGACATCTGGTCAAGGGCCATTTGACTTTGCCTCCTGAAATGTCATTGGGGTCAAATGAGTTGTGATGTCACTTCTGCTACCCTTGGCATTTCGGTGAATCGACATCCATACCTGTTCTTCCTTTTCTGCGATGCCCAATAATTCTATTTGATTGCAGCTTCTCCTGCGCTCCATTTCAGTCATCTTTCTGTGTATGTTACTCCAGTCACCGGTTAGGGTTGGGATGTAACTGGTTTCCTACTGCTTCATTCATCCTTTCAGTAGTTTTCATTCTTTTGCAAAGTTCAATACATCGGCTCTGACAGGCTTAACCACTGCAGTCAGTTCAAATGTTTTATCCTCCACACAACCAATAGGTGTTCTTTAGCAATCAGTATCTTAATGAGTGTTTCCAGGGCACAAGTCCTAAAAAAAGAAGTGGGGGGACTAACCTAGTTAATCAGAATGCAAGTGGCATCACGGCACGTGACATCACTGTGTGTGACACCGCAGCGTGTGACATCGCAGCGCGTGACATCACAGGAAGTGGCATCATAAGAAGTGGCATCAGATCTTAAGCCCTCACATATATGTTTAAGGTGTCTATCATGAGTACATTGGAGCACATTTCGAGTATACAGGGAAACCCTCCTGATTTAGGCAGAAGATTCACACTTTTGTAAGCTACACATAAAACAATGTTGCCTTTTGTCCGCGTAAACTTCCTCTACCCATAGTGCTTGAAAAGAAAAAATAGTGATATTTAAATTATTTCAACACCTCCTCAGGGGTAGTAAGCACTATATAAATGCTATTTATTTTGTGCAAATACAGGAAAAGACCTACACATCTGACATTCTTACAGCACATGCATATCTTGTAAACAGGGACTAAAGAAAGTGAAAATCCGCCTCTCTTAAGTATGTGTGAAGGTCTAACAAGGTGTGTGCCTTTGTTTCCCCTCTGCTGCATTTGCTTCTAGGTGTGAGGCTCCTGACTGCTGCCAGCCAGGAGACTCAAACAAAAGGAGGCTTGATGACTCCTCAGATTCGGCCTTTGTTATGGGCCTAGCAGGAGTCTTAACTAAGAAAGCCCATCCCAGCCTGCACTTTGTTGTGGATCGAAAGCAGACAACAACGTGCAGCCGCTGCTGAATGTGTCCCGGTGTTTGCAAATTACACCGGGACGAATTCAGCATATTTTTCAGTGGGGCCCAACTTCTTGGCAGGGTGGACGGTGCCCACCCTGTGAAAATAGTGGGTGGACGTCGTCCACCCGCGTGTACCCCCGACTCGTGCCGTGAGTGTTTCTAATATGATTGCTGTCATGTCTAGTGTGCAGATGATCTGCCCTCCAGTTCGTCCCACCACGTTGTCTGCTGAAAAGAGAAGCTTTCTAGAGGTTTGGCTGGCTGGCATTAGGTTCATTCACGATAGGCTAGATCACACAGGTGTGTTGCATACAGTACACAGCTAGTCAGGTACGTTCCTGTACATTGCCTCTGCATACATAAAGTCCTCTTCATAAACGTGTATCACCTTATGAATGGATGATCAGTGTTAGCAACAACATTATAAACACTGACCATTTCACAGGGTTGAATTGGTGTGTGGGTCCAGGTTGTTCCCAAAGTAAAAGGGTGGGAGGTGGATGCCAAGACTCAAGCAGGCGATGGGCCAACAGCAGCTGCCAAAAGGCATTTTATGCAGCCAGGAGTCAGTCAGTCATGCCACAAAAACTATCCGAGTGGTCCCCACTCAGGAAAAGATATGTTGCTCACTACATAATTTGTCAATCAACGCCAGCAAGCCTTATGCAGAGTATGTACATAGAACAAGGTGACGGACCATACCAAAGCATGTCATGTGTGATTTCACATGGTGGGAGTTGTGTAAGTCCTCCTACAATGCCAAAGATGTGAGCACCAGAGCAGTGAGTTGTGGCTAATGATATATGGTCCTTCAGGGATAGATGGACAGCAAGACAGATGCACAGTAGGTGATAGGTCAGCAAAGGTCAGACAGTGTTTCTTGAGATTCTACAAGAAGTGCCTGGTCATATCCCATCATGCTACATGCATGCAACAGGGCCTCTCTCAAATCCTTTAGCAAAAAAGTGGAAGTTTGAAACCTCAGCCCTGTGTCCTTAGAGCGAGTCTCTGTGCCAATCCAGCTGTATGCTCGTCATTTCAGAATGCACATCCTGGGTCTTCAGGCTGACAAGGCAGGTATGTCCAGGTCGCTCAGTGAATGGCTTCTGTCGTTTTTTTGCAGTTCTATATAGCGCGAACTCGGCCCTAAGGTATTGGAACGCTTTACATGAGCACCAGTTGCATTACACAAGGACATATTCATTTTCAATAGCCACGGGGGCATTAAGTGATTTCCCAGAATCACAGGATGTTGAGCCGACGCCGAAACTCAAACTCGTTCCCCAAATCCAAAATCGGCAATTCTAGCCATTATGCCACATCCTCGTTTTTCACTAGACAAACTGGGTTTGAGCCAACTTGTGTGTGGGTCTTAGCTTGGTAGGCACAGTGGTCACTGTGCATTGTGGTCACTGGACAGAGAAGGACATCGTAGTGGTGCCGGAAGTAGTGCGGGTTCTGTAGCACATCAATGTGCTTCCAAGAAAGGCAGACCTCATGAATGGGAAGGCATCCGTCCATAGCGTCCAATGGTAATGCGCTTTAATATTAGAATGGCCTTTTCTGCTCATGGCCAAGCCGAGCCTCGCACCCACTTACGTCAGGGAAAAGAGAACCCCAGTTACACGATAGTCCGGGATTCTATAAAGGAGGTCTATAGTAGGCATCCCTGGGGAACTACCATATTTTTCTGCCGGTTTTGCAGGGGGACCCTGGAGTCAGGGTCTGAATGCAGGGGTGTAGCTTGATTGGTGATTTAGGGTGTCCCAGCCCAGTGGTGTAACGAAAGTTGAAGGGGCCTCCCTGCAAGGTACACAGAGGGGCCCCCGCTCCGGATTTAATCCGGAGCTATCAGGCCTGAGTATTGTGCTGAGGGGGCCCCCTGCCGCTCGGGCCCCTCCCCCCACCATGGGGGCCTGTGTTACGCCCCTGTCCCAGCCCCGAATACATCCATTTCATGTTTAAAGTCGGGTCGTGGGAGCCCCAGTCAGGCCTGCTAGTGTCTTCCAGGTTTCACATGGGATGACCAGCAGGCGGTGGCTTCCCCATCAATAGCCCATTCACGGTGCCAATGAAAACTTCCTAGGGTTGGGGCATGGCTTGGATGGCAGAGCGGGGCGTGGCTTGGACGGCAGAGCTAATGGCTGCCTGATCCCGTCGCTCTGCACAATGCGGAGACTTTAATGCTTCCTTCCCTACGCTCCGGAGCCTAAACTCCACGATCGCACCAGGCTTCGGACCAACGCGATACGGGGCATGGATTGAGCCCAACAAATGACGCAGGTTCACCCTAGAAACCTACTAAATTGCAGCCGGTAATTTTCCCGCTATCCCTCACTTAGCGGACTCAAAATTGCAGCCTCCTAGTGCTGCAATCAACATCTCCGGAGCTCCACCACAGCATTACTGCAGCAAGTCTCGGCCCTCGGACCAACACGCAATGAGGCACCATCTTATGCTAACGCCAGTTTACCCTAAAACGAACACCGATTAACTCTTCACCGGGGCCAGTGCCTTCTCCGATATCTCCTTTACAGCGGACCTAAAATGGTGACCATCCATCCATTGTTTACATGCTGCAGATACGACGGACCACGATCGGACTGCGACCCCTACCTATGTGACTCCCAAGGTAGTTCAGGACATCATCAGCCTTTCACCATCATATAAGGTAACGCCTTCCCCGCTGCCAGCTTTGCTACCGAGTGCAGCACGGACGCGATCAAATTAACCGACGGCACTGCCTGACCCTAAGATGGCGGCCTCATTATAAATCAGCGCGCTTCACCGATTTCACCTGCTTCGTCAGCGATCGTGAAATTGGGCTAATAATTGCTAACAATCACCCCACTGTATCGGTGCCGATGTCTCTTCCTACCTACGCGGGTTTCACACGACTTTCAAAGTGAATTCAAGGCGTCAACAGTCTCCTTACCTTCATCTGGGACCTTCGTTGCCACCGCAGCCAGCTTCGCTGCCAAGTGCTGCGCGGACCCGACGGAGATAGCGGAACAGTCGAAGACACTGTCTGACCCTTACTGTGGTTCACTGTGGTTCAGCGCGCCTCGCTGGAGGTAGTGAAACTGTGCAAACAATCACCCTGCTGTGTCTCCTGCGTCTCCCTCAGCTGCAACTTTGCTCCTGCTTCTCATCTTCGGCGGTCTGCGGCAATCTTAACTAAGCCTACAATTAAATATAGCTGAACTTATCTGAATATATCTGGAATGGTGCCAAAACAGTACCAAAATAGCCAAAATAGTGCTCAGCTGCCAGTTGGCATCTGCCATAACAGCGCTCAGTTCCCTATATGAACTTAACTGTCTGAACTTACCTGCCTGAACTTACCTGTCTGGTCTTCAAGCGACTTCGAGCTGCTCTGTTCCCAGTTGGCATCCATGCTGCTCCAAACCATCCTCTAGTGCCACTATCGGCAGGGCCTTGTTATAGCTTGTTGGTGATTATCAAACATATATCAAGCTTTCTAAACCCAGATCTGCATTTCATTCATGTCGAGGTCACTTGGCAGCCTCCTAACGGTTAAACTACTGCTCAACGCTTCTTAACGGTGCCTAACCCACAATAAGGCTCACAGAAAGCAGCTCCTCAATAAATACCCGCGAAATACCCGACTCTACCTACTACTCTGCCGACCCTACATCCGTCAACCATCATCTTAAGTCATCATCTTAAGTCATCTCAAACATCATGGCGGAAAAAGACCCCAAGGCACACTACAAACGTTCTAAAGGTGAACCAGCCCTTTTTGACTCGCCCATCAAGGCCAAAGCCGATGTGAACAGCACAATGGAAATGATCCTCAAGAAACTGGCGGATGTCCACGATTTGGCGAAATCAACCAAACAGAACACGGACCCCATGCAGCTAGAACTAACCGCAATCCGTGCTGACATGAACACAATTAACTCTAAAATTACCGCTGCGGAGCAAAGAATAAGCGATGTGGAAGATTCCTCGATCCGAACCAACAAAGAGATAAAATCACTTCTGGCTGTCACCAATGGCTTGAAACGTCAAGCAGCCGAGCTTGAAGATAGAAATAGTAGGGGCAATATCAGAATTTTTGGCATTCCCGAAGGTACAGAAGACTCAGCGGAATCATGTATTGCCTTTCTGGAGAACTGGATCCCTCAAATTACAGGCATTAAGTTCCACAAAGCTCTAGAACTAGACCGAGCACACAGAATTCCGACCTACAACTCATCAACGAGGAAAACAACTCGACCAATCATCTGCAAACCTTGAAGGTACCAACACACAGAAGCCATCCTCAGCTTTGCACGTAAAAATCGCCAGATCACTTGGAATGGACAAAAATTAACTTTCACACAAGACTACTCAAAACCTACAGTGGATACTAGAAAAGGCTTTCTTCTATTAAGAGACAGACTACGAGACAAAAATATCCAATTCTCATTTGCAGGCCCAGCTAAATTTAACATCATAGAGAACGGTAGGTTCCACTTCTTCACGGACCCGATTGAACTCTCAAACTACTTGGACTGCCCTACCACGCAAGACATGGACCACTCGACCTCCTCCTCCAATAAAAGGAAAACATGATATCCTTTTTTCCAATATGCCGATAGGTTTACACATAATGTCCGATGTATTCCAGCATACTTAAGCACCATTACCACACTATCACTAAACCCATGAATAGGCATGTATTATACATGTTTAGACTGAACAGCTGTTTTAACTATTCGATTGCTACTAAGTATATACTGTGTTGCGATTCAGTATAGTTGCACTGGTTTATGCTTCACTCAGTCTGTCACAATCCACTACAGGATGTCATTACAGCACAACTTAAAAGCTGGCAATTCATTAGCAAACCGCTATGCATGTTTACCACTGTGATGTTACTGCTTTGTTATTGATTTGATTATCACTAGAGTCGGGGGTACTAACTGGTAAGATTGCTGTCTGCATTCAATTATCCTATCGTCCACTCAACTCAGAATTGTTTCTACAATATAGATATGCCCTAGGAATGTTTAGTTCCAGTTATAAACAGTTCATAGTACATAGTAAATTAAAGAAGGTTAGCTATATAGATACTATATAATACTACATAATGCATTCTCTCTCCAAGTTGTCAGTTTGACACTCCTGCCGTCGCACCTCCATCTGACGATGTTCTCAGGGTTAGGGAGGGGAGGGAGGGGGAGAAGGGAGGGATTGGGGCTTTTGGATTTTACTTTTGGTATTCTCAGTTGTTCTCTTATTCTCATCTCTACTATCTTTTTCTCTACCCATATTATCATTCCTGGCCTGCTGTTCGTCGTACTCACTGTTACATGCTTTCCACACTCAGCAAGAGATCCTACTATCTGCTAATCTTATATACGCTGGTAGCGCTACTACTTTAGCAACAATCAGTACTATTCCCCCACATACGTCTAGTCCTAACATGGTGACAGTCCCCCTGGTACGCCTGTCAAACATCATACCCTACACAAGATCAGGTCAAACTACCATCACTTACATATACAATGACACCAAACAAGACATATAACATTACGGATGACCTTAGCGTCGTCTCCTTAAATGTGAAAGGTCTTAACCACCCAATCAAACGCCGGAAAATTATTGACTACCTAGCAAAATCTAAAGGTGATATTATACTACTACAGGAAACGAAACTATCTGGGGAAGACGCAGCTTTAAACATAATTGGCCATCACATGTTTCATGCTCGCCAGAGGACCATAAAAAGAAAGGGGTAATCACCCTAATAGCGAAAAAATCTAGCATATCCCTTGAATCACTCTCTCATGACGATGAGGGCAGAGTATTGGTTAACCATCTGAAAAAAGGTGAAGACTCCATCCACGTTGTAAACATATACGGCCCTAACACGGACAAGCCCAGTTTCTGGGAAAATGTATCAAAAATCATAGAAAATCTTCCCCAGTATGATCTCATCATAGTTGGCGGTGATTTTAATCTCCCATTAGACCCAATAATTGATCGCCAATCTACTTGCAAATATCACATCACAAGATCTCACGGCATAGTACAGAAAATATGCTCTAAGTTTAACCTCAAAGATTCCTGGCGCCTTCAACACCCAGACTCTAGGGACTTCACTTTTTACTCAGCCCCACATAACTCATACACTATAATCGACTACATACTTATATCGGGAACATTCACACACCTAATTGACCAGACAGATATTTCACCCAAGTTAGTGTCCGATCACTCATGTGTCAGTACTAAATTAGCTGGCAGCCACACTAAACCTTCGCCCAAAAGATGGCGCTTTAATAACGATGTCCTATCAGACCCTAACGACAAAAAGAAAATTGAAGATGCGATCACAGATTACCTCAAACATGACGATCTTCCTGAGACAAACGTGATCACCCTCTGGGATGCACTGAAGGCAACCTTGAGGGGAGTCCTCATCGAGATTAAAACGAAAATCAATAAAAGGTATAACGCTGATCTAGTTAAATTACAACGTGAAATAAAACACCTGGAGCTTTGTAGCGCTGGGCAGGAAAACACGTGACAATAGGGTAGGCGGTAAACTCTTCGTTTATTTAATCTTTGGGGAATGGCTCGTAAAAAGTACTCAAACAATATGTGGGGTGGTGACGTCGTCTTCAGGGAGATTGGTTCCTCTCCCTCCTTGGCGTCTTCATGAAGTGGCTTCCCTCAGGGACTCGGATCCATTTTGGGGAAAAAGAAAAGAAAAGGCACTCGTGTTAGTGCCTGACCTTGGCACACATATGGGGAAGGGAGTGAGGACGTTTTCACCCACCTATTTGAAAGTGGTGCAGGGGGGAAGAAAACCGCCACCAGAGACAAGTAGGTGTAGGGCGCTTCGGGGTTCCTTAGGTCACAGCCTCAGTACGCTGCGAGGTCTCGGAAGCCTCCCCAGCCCTATCTGATGCCGTTTCCACCCTCCTTCCTGTTCCCAGGATGCGCGCTCGTACCTGTTCAAGCCACGTTCCTCCGGGAACGTGGCGGGGTGCTGCGTGGGGTCGTTGGCCTCCGGGCTTCTCCACGTCCTGTTCGTCCGGGCCGCTCTAACTTCTCCTTCCTTCTCTCGGTGTTCGGCTTCTCGGCTCCGTCTCGGCGGTCCATCACTCAGCTTCTTCCTCCTTCCGGGTGTCACCACCCATACGATAGGTCCCAGCGGCCTTATCCGGTGCTGACGTTGTAGGATCCCACCCCCAGGGGGCGGAGCTTACGTCGTCCGACAGTAGAGTGTTAAAGGGCCAGTCCTGTGGGTCCTGATACTTGCCCTGTTCGTTCCAGTAGCGGTCCGTGATCGGGGGCTGTAAGGGAAAGAGAGCGGTGGTCCGGTGAGGTGCCGCTTGACACAACTGCTCGGGGTGGAGGAAGGCTGGATCCCGACAAGCTTACACATGCCAATTCGTTAAATAATAATAATATTCTCAACCAACTAACACAAAAGAAATATGAATACAATAAAATTCTGAGTAAACGAGCAGGGGTATGGATAAATAAATTCAAGGGCCTCAAACTCTGCGAAGCCAACAGTGCAGGGAAAATGCTAGCTTCCTACCTTAAACACAAACAAAACCAAAACATTATCTCATCAATCAAAGATGCCAATAATACACACTAAACAGAAGGAAATTTTAAACACCTTTAAATCCTTCTATGAAGACTTATACCGGAACGATCAAGAATTTAACTTAGAAGGGTGCACCCAATACCTGAACAAACTGAACCTCCCCAAATTAAACGAAACCGACAAACTGGCTCTAGGGAAACCAATATGCGAACAAGAAGTGACGAATTCTATTAAATCTCTGAAAGACAATAAGACCCCAGGACCTGACGGCTTCACTGCCACATTTTATAAGACATTTGCAGATTTACTACAACCAACCATGTTAAAAGTATTTGATAATGTAGCTAATAAAGGAAGAACAACAAACTCCATGACAGAGGCCAACATCATAGTTATCCCTAAAGAAGGGAAAGATCCCCTACTACCAAATAATTACAGACCAATATCCCTCATCAACGTCGACAGTAAAATCTACGCAAAATTTTTAGCCGCAAGACTTATTGCAGTCCTACCAAAATTAATAAGTAACTCCCAAGTAGGCTTTCTTAAAAACCGTATGTCGAACGACAACACCCGTCTGCTATGCCATGTACTAGAAAATGCGGCTTTTAAACCAGACCAATCCATAGCAATCACCCTGGACGCAGAAAAAGCGTTCAACAGAATTTCATGGTCCTTTTTAAAACACTGCATGCATTCATTTGACTTAGGTGACCCCTACATAAATATGGTCATGGCCCTTTACTCGAAGCCCACTGCACGTATTGCAATTAACGGTTCGCTCTCTGAGTCTCTCATTCTCCAACAAGGTACAAGACAAGGCTGCCCACTTTCACCATCCCTCTTCCTATTAGCACTAGAGCCCCATCCTACAAGACATTAAACAGAATACAGACATCAAAGGAGTAGGCTTTAATAATACTCAAGTTAAATTAGCTGCTTATGCGGACGATATCCTAATAGTACCAGAAAATCCTGGCCCCTCGATCAATGCTTTGATGATAACAATAGGGAACTACTCTATTCACTCGGGGTATAAACTAAATAGGGACAAATCTGAAGTAAAACCCTTAAATGTTCACTGCACTAGAGAGATTCTAGGCAACTCAGGTCTTGCGTGGCAACCTGGATATATAAAATACTTAGGTATAGAATTTGGTAGCAATATCATTGACACACTACATCACAATGAAAATACCACGCTAGAGAAAATTAAGAAACTTCTGGACACTTGGTCTCCAAATTTATCACTTGGTGGGGCAGAATTGAAACGATAAAGATGATGATCATGCCCCTAATTAATTATCTTATCAACATGCTCCCTCTCATCTTAACAGAAGACTTCCACCACAAACTTGACATCCTCTTATCAAAATTTATATGGCAAGGCAAGAAAGCTAGAATAGGACTAAAAAAACTCAGGCTGGACAAATCCCTAGGTGGAGTCAATCTAGCCGATTTTAAAACATACCAAACAGCCTACCTGGCAAAGCAGGGCTCCTACTGGCTCTCGCCTCCCCTCAACTACATTCCAGTATGGCTAGAAGTCGAAAAATCTATCCTTGACAACCTTAATCCTCTTGCCCTACTCACCTCTAGCCACACAAATCTACTTAGATCAAAGTCTACATTCAAAAATACAAAAGCTGCGTTACTAAAATTAGATAAGAAACTCAACTCAAGCATAAAGCACTCCAAGATGGAATCCATATGGAACAACCGCAATATCCTATACAAGGGCAAAACTTTACATATGAAGCTTGGATTAACAAAGGGATCTTCTTCCCCCAACAGCTAGAAAGTTCTGCATACCCGGTTACCTTTAAGGAACTCCAATCTACTTATAATTTAGACAATATGGAATTTTACAATTTTCTAAAGGTCAGAGCAGCATTATCAAAAGCCAAACTACATAACTTACCCCCATCTCTACCAAACTTCGTTACGAAGATCAACAAGCTAGGCCACCAAGTATCACTTATATACAAACTGCTCCGCCCTAAAACTTCGACTCTCAATAAAAACCTTATTACCTTCTGGGAGCTACATTCCTCTAATCCTCTAGCCGAGACTAAATGGCCTCAAATATGGAGCTCGACTACCCGTAATAAAATATCTCCGGTCTTATCTCAAACAAAACTATGGCTCCTACATAAAGCCTTCTGGACACCTGCTCGACTACACTCACAACATCTCCGCGATGATCCTATCTGCTGGAACTGCAAGGAAGAGATAGGCGATTTAGCTCACCTTATTTTACACTGCAAGGCTGTATCAGCATATTGGGACAGCGAATTTGCTTTTCTATCAAAACTATTCAATTGTCAACTAAAGAGAGAACTCTCCACTTTAACAACTGGCTTTCTTAGTGCTGACACATTAAACAGTGCGGACAAGGCTCTCTTGGACCTCCTACTCACATCCGCAATTAAAATTGTCCTGAATAATTGGAAGAACACACACAAGGCATCATTCAAATGTTGGATGAATTGGATTACACACCTCAGGGGCGCAGACAACATCGCTCTTCAAAACTCTCCATAGAAACCCTCAACCAGACACATGTGGGACAGACTAGATGTATACTTCACCACACACACCACCATGATTATTCTACAGATACTGTTCATAGGATACATCCCCTTCATATTCCCCCAGCCATAAACAATAGTTAAGGATATGTAAAACACAATCTGGAACTTCAGGCGTACTGGACCTGAAAAATTCTACCTCCATAGGACTTTTTTCCAATACACGAACATTGACCCAATACCCAACATAAGCATGGGCAGGCTTTTTCTTTTCTTGTTCTACTTCTTTCATCTTCTCTTATCCTTTTATTTATTCATTCTTTTTCTTTCTCCTCTTTCTCTTTATTTCGTAAATTATCTGAAGATTATTCATTAGTGTACAGTGCCTTGTATCAACCAGTACATTGTAATCCACGCTTTTTGTATACCGTTTGTGAGAATACTTCCTGCTCATCATACTGCTGAAGCTGTTACGTTTCTATCCAACTGATGTATCACATCACTCTTAGGCCTCTGTACACCGTATGCCGTTCCTTTTTTTTTTTCTATTGAAAATACCTAATAAAATCATTTGAAATCGAAAACTTCCTAGGGTTCCCACCGTAGGAAACATTTTGTTCGGCCCGGGTTGATGGCGCTGCTGATGTGTATTTTACTTTATAGCACATGCTCGGCAGGTCTGCAGGAGTGTGCATGCTGAAGGTCAGAATGTGCAACTAGGTCATGAAGACAGTGAAGAAACAAGGCATTTTTAGTGACAACTGTATTTGTTTTGTGGTTACTTTTTTATAGCGCGGACTCGACCCGAAGGTATCAGAGCGCTTTACATGAGCACTAGTTGCATTACAGACGGACACATTCATAAACAAGCATTGGCAATGCAATAGGTCTCACATTTGCGAGAGTTAGAGCTATTAGCATTGTAAATGTAAATGTGTTTTACTTATGTGTTTTGGAGTGGAATGGATGTATGTGGTGTGTAATGGAATTCGTAGGTTAGGGGGGGTTTGAGGGAAAGATTCCAGGAAGACTTTGTGAAGGGAGTAAGATAAGATTAACAATTTGAAACCTATGAAACAAACTGAATAACCCAAGCCTATTTGAACTATTATGTACCACTGTTTGGCAACATACTGAATAACTCTATAACACACCAAATAATGTCTATCTATTTTTTGTCAGATATTCAATAATGAACAATATATTTATTATTGTGTTAAAAACAGAACATTGTGTAGCAAATTATTTGTTGTTTGGTCTAAGAAATGTTACATATACTTTTTGGGGAGTTAAAAATGCACTATATTAAATATTTTGCAGTAAAAGGTAAAAGGTTTGGGTTATTTCAAAAGAGATTGTATAGGAGTCCCTTATCATCTCACCATCTCAGTTAACCTGAACCCTGATAATGTTGGGCGCTGAATTTTGATTGTTTTATTATCGTTATGTTGCGTGGTGTTCTTCAATTCCAATTCCATTCTTTAGTTTTTCAGAATGTTGTCTTTGATTAGCGACATATCACCAAACAAGTATGCCCTAGATGGTTCAACATTGCTGAATTCACAGGTACCCAGCACCTGCAAGTTACAATTCACACTTCCTCCTTTCTCTATTTGTGTTAGGGTTCAATAGTGGCTAGAAGGCAGCAAGATGGCGGTTTATATGTCACTACTAATACATAAGTAAATGTTGATTAATTGGGGCTTTGTGGAAAAAAGCAGTAAGTAAGAAAAGAAACATAGCTAAATGCCGCTGGATAGGACAGTTAGAGTAAACCTGTGCTTTAAATCAAATCCAAAGCATGGTAGCACCCATGCAAGTGTTCTGCATGTCAGCCAGCATTTTATCCTTCCTAATCCACCCAAAGGGGTGTATTGTTTTGTATAATACCAAAAGAATTCGAAGCATTTGGAAAAGGCTGCCACAAGGCTGTGTTTGAGTATGGCTGGTTAAGTACAGTTATACAGTTGTAACTGCATAGCTTATTTTTTTAGTGTTATTCAAAAGGTACTAATTTTATAGACTTAGGAAGGATGAAAGCCAAGTCAGTCACGCTTAGAATCAAACATGTGACTTCAAATTTTTTTAAATGTTGTTTATCACACAAGTATCTGGACAAGCATGGGTTATGTACAGTGCTTGATTTGTAAAAATAAATACATTAATACGTGCTGGGACCTTTCATCACAGGTTCTTCAGATGACCACTATGGGTGAATCCCACTACAATGGGTGTTAGATGAACAGCAGCACTCCTATCTTGAAATGGTCAGTGCACTAAGATGGTAACAAGAAATAAGTATGCTGCCATTTCCTGCAGCCTCTGTCCCTTCAAGATGCTGGACTCATCTAGCCACACGCTCCTCCCACGGCAGACAATCCATGCTGCACAACAGTGACCAGGAGATGGACCCATCTGAGCAGCTGATTAACAGCTATATCAGAGCCAGAACCCAACACAGCTTCTCCATTTGGTGCTGGGGCGTCAGCTGCTACTGCCTGTATTTACTCCAGAAATTTCCTTCAAGTATCCTGAATACCTACAGCTTTAAAAAGAGATCCCAAATACCTGTATCACGCTGTGTTCAGTAGGAGTGAGCGTACTCCAGGCAGAACAACCACTGAAGTACACTGTGTATAGGTGGGCACCCTGTGCACGAGGTGCTCATCGAGACTGTAAGTGTATGCTGCATGACGATCTGGTACCCGGACCAATAACGTGGAGGGAAGCAACGCACAATTTTGCATCTCAAGATCAGCCTGAGCTGTCCACCTTGGGGCATGCAGCCCTCATCAGAAATTAAGGATGTAGCTGGACGAAAGTGTTGGGGTGCCCTCATGCGGTGGTTGTTCTGCTTGGGAGCATGGCAGCTGACTCCAGGATAGGCAAGAAATCAGAGCCAAGTGGATCAGAGGCCACCGCATCACTGTTCAATTTGATACACTGGCTAAACGCTGCAGGGTCATCAACCAAATACAGAAGCAGTGTGTAGGAAGCTGGCTCGGTATATACTATACCAAAGTGAGGTATAGTGTGCACAGAGTACGGGGGCGTTGCTAGCCAGCCGAACATGGCGGACGCGAGCCGTTAGAGCTCCGTACCAAAGCCCTCATTTATCCTGTCTGAAATCGGCATCCCCAGCCAACCGGGTGTGGGGGAGATACAGCTGCACGCCCGCAATGCTGAGGAACATGTTGATGTGATGAGGGCGCCGATGAGTGCAGTGGGAGCCCCCTGAACGATTCCCCCCGGTGCCGGACGCCATTTGCCGTGAGTGTTCCAGGCGGGCACACGTTCGCGCCAACTATCACAGAAAGATACGAGGGCTCCCCATGCTACACGGGCGGCCTGGGGGACGACAGGGGGCTCCGTTATTCCTGTATTTGTGCTGCCACTGATGGGGAAAAGGCGATCGCTCACCAACGAGGAGAGCCCGAGGCATTTACACGTGGCCAGAGGGCCCAAACGGCGCAGTGAGATCCACGGGTTGATGGAGCCTGCAGCCTACCCGCCACGTCGCCGGCGCCCAGTGGGTAATACCCGCACACTGGCGAGACAACCTACCGGGGAGGTGAAGCACGCCGCGGAGGGCAGGAGGCCTTTTCCGCTCCCACCCCCCGGCCTTCTCAGACTCTGCTCTCCGGGACTGAATCGGGCCGCAGTGGCGCTGAAGCGAGGCATTGGGGAGAGGCGGCCCGCCCCGCGCTGAACTCGAGGGTCGGATCGGGCCCAGGCGGTGAAGGAATAGCAGCGGAGCCGGGCCTTGTCGGTGTAGAGTGGGGGCCAGCCTCCCCAGCCTGGCGCTGTGAGGGGATCACGGCCAGAAGTAACGCACAGGGGCCGGAGAAGTAGGACATTGGTGCGGCCCAAACACCCCCCCCCCCCTTCTGGTCATAATTGGACGCAACCAGGCTGGACCACAGTGTTGGGGGCAACGGTGGCGTTGCCAGGAACGGGGGTCGGATCGGGCCCAATCCGTGGACACGACTAGGGGAGCTGTGGGGACCCTCCTCGGCCCCGCTGGTGGCGCGTGCGGCCTAACATGGAGACTCAGTGGCAATAGGAGCTATCAGTATATTACTGCCCCTGCGGAGCATGTGGATAAGCACTCGCACTGGTGGGACTGCCACGGCAGTGATCACTACCACGAAAAAGGTCTGACGCTCTGTGAGGCTTGGGGGTCAGGTCGGGCCCAGGCAGTGGGTGCTCAGGCATTAGGGCGGGTGAAACAGACGACGACACCAAGGACCCGCGCCCTCCCCGATCCCGTTACCCCCATCAGTGGAGCCACGCTGCTGCAGGGCGCTGGCGGGAGCAGGAGCGGCCCATACTGGAATCGTGATAGGCCCGGCGGCCGGATCGGGCCTAGGATGTGCGCACATTGAGGTTGGTGCGAGCGGAGACGACGGGGTGAAATGGTAGGTGGGCCCTGCCGCCCCAGCGCCCAGGCACAAAGAAAGCTGTGACCACAGACACAACTCCGGTGGGAGAACCCTCCTGCGCTTTGCCCCACAAGCGAAGCTCGGTCAAAATAAGGACAACGCCCAGTCTGGGAAGCATACCTGGGGAAAGAAGCGGCTAATACAGATCTGCCCTGCCCCTGCGGATGCGCGGCAGCTTGGACTCAGGTCGTGGTGGGGCTCAGGAGGCGAGATCGACCTCCTTAACTGGGAACGTGCTAAAGGCAATCGCCAAGCAACAGTGCCGGGCCCCACAGGCACCGCAGTGAGGGTTCAATCAGGCCTACTATACATAACCCTGCATCATCTAATTGCTTGAGGATACGACAGGTGGTAAATCAGGGGCGTAAACAACAACAAGAGCGACACCTGCCCAGTCAGTGGCCAACCCGCGGACGTGACCGGATACGTTGGAGAAGCCGCGACACAGAGGGCTGGCCCTGCTCGCACGACGCTAACCGAATGCCGACAGCGCAACAGTTAGTAATGGGCCGCCTACGCACCAACAACTCAGTGCGCGCCCTGGTGCCCCAGGAGTGATGTCCGCGGAAGGAGATACGACCTTGGAGATGTCTCACACAGCGCTTACTGCCAAACTCGACTCCATACTAGCAGCGGTTGAGAAGATTGGATCCACTCTTGACCAGACTCGCTCATCGTTGGAATCTAAAATCGATAAAGTCACCTCAGACTTCACCCTTCTACGCACAGACCATCACAAGTTGGGGGATAAGGTGCGACAGCAAGAACAAACGCTTACAGAACTGAAGCCTGTCCCGCAAAGTCACACCGCAGCTCTACAGGATTTAATCGATTGAGTGCATGAACTGAAAGACAGGGTGGAAGATGCCGAGGGACGCTCACGTAGAAACAACGTCCGTGTTGTGGGACTACCGGAGGGAGAGGAAGGACATAATCCGGAAGAATTTACTGAGCGATGGATCAGAGACCTGCTACCTGCCGGCGCCCTGTCTCCTCAGTTTGTAGTGGAACGAGCACACCGGGTCCCTGCACAGAAGCCACCGCCTGGAGCCCGTCCACTCCCATTCCTGTTCAAAGTCCTCAACTACAGGGACAGAGACTCGATACTGCATGAAACCCGCAAGATGCCAAGTGTAAAAGTAGGAAATAGTCAGATCATGCTTTTCCCGGATTATACGGCACAGGTCCAGCAACGCAGGAGCGCATACTCAGTGGTGAAGCGGCAGCTGCGAGACCTCAATCTAAATTACTCTTTGCTATTCCCTGCCAGGCTGCGGATAGTCGCGAACGGAATGACACGCTTCCTTGATTCACCTGCTGACGTCTGGGACTGGCTGGAAGAATCAGGAAAATGGACAGGGCCCAGACCCTCCGCAGAAGAAGAACTACGGAGACCAAACAGAAGACGACGGTCCCGCGGTGGACATGGCAAATCCTGGCCAAATGCCACTGTGGCCGCCACGGCTCCCGACCTCGAACAGAGAAGGGCAGATAGACAGGAAGCACTCCACGTGGCCGCCGCGCTGGTGACTGCGCCGCAAAACACTGAGAGTCAGCAGAGCCCGTTCAGATCCTCTGAAACTAATTCCTCTGCATCCTCCAGACTGGGCGATCCAGAAGAGTATCCACCGCCCAACGTCACACCGCAGACGGCAGATGATATCATATGACTTTAGGCAGCCAACTCCTCTGTGCTAGGACTAAGCACGCGCAAGTATCTGCCTACTCGGCAAATAGGGTGTGATGCATTATGTACCCCATCTCCCACTGTATTTACCAGTTGCTGTTTTATATGTGGGTTGGCGCTCCCACACATGACACCACAGTTAGCACATGCCTAGCGGCGCAGAATAGGGTACGCGCGGCGTGCAGGCTCCCCCAACCACTCGGATTGGCTGGGTGGGCACTCAGGCCGCCGCACAACACTGAGGGCCGACACAACCCATGCCAAGCACATATCACAAAAGTCCACCCGCGAAACCCTAGAGTAACAGTTACAGCCTAACGTTAGGCAATCTAGTTTGGACGAAAACCCAGTTGGAATTCGCCCCTGTCGGTTATGCGTTGTTCAGTTAGTGGATATGTATTGTTACAGAAGACACCGAGTTGGAGTACGTTCACACAAATTAGTCATTGCAGCCCCCGGCCCCCCTGTCGCCCACCTGATCAACCACAGAAAGAATCATGGTGCAAGTTAACGTAGTGACGTGGAATGTGCGCGGCATACACACACCGGCGCATAGATACTCTATCTATTCTTATTTGCAGCGCAGATCAGCCGGCATTGCTATGCTCCAGGAAACACAAATGT
The DNA here is from genome assembly GCA_963921515.1 of Calotriton arnoldi. NCBI lineage: Eukaryota > Metazoa > Chordata > Amphibia > Caudata > Salamandridae > Calotriton > Calotriton arnoldi. The sequence continues at coordinate 1,101,496 of CAWUFW010006508.1, read as the reverse complement.
CCCAGGTGGAGTTGGGGCGCTTGCGCAGTAAATGGAGAGGCCAAGTATATGGTACTAGCTACTCGGCTCACGCGCGGGGTGTCCTCATTTGGGTAAGGGCTGGGATTCCATTTACTAGTGATCGGGTACTAATCGATCCCGAGGGTAGATACACATTAGTCAGTGGCAGACTTAATGGCCAACCGATACGTCTTGGCTCCATCTATGCCCTGAACGTGGGCCAGCCGGCCTTCTTAGACAACCTCACGAAGACACTAGCGGGGTGGAGTGGCGTGCCCTGACTCCTCTGGAGAGATTTCAGCTCCGTGCTCAACTTGGATCTGGATAGATCGTTCCCGCCCCTGTCCAAAACCACAGCAGCGTCCAATGCGCAGGCCCTCACACACTGGCTAGCTCACTGGGGACTTATCGATATATGGCGCGCTACCAACCCCCACACTTGGGTCTACTCATACTACTCAGCGGTACATGGCCTACATGTAGGACTTGACAGATTAGTGGGATCCCCAGCACTCCTCCCCCTGGTACAATGCGCGGAATACTTAGGCCGGACACATTCTGATCATAATCCGCAAATACTACAACTGCGTTGGGATGTCGGGCGCCCCCCTGCCCCCACATGGAGGCTCCAAACTGCCGCGCTGGAAGACCCAGCATTTTGCTCCTCCCTAGGCACGGCCCTACTCACATATTTCGAGATAAATGAACATACGGCAGAGGATGCGTTAGCGGAATGGGAGGCCTTCAAGGTCACAATGAGAGGTCATTGCATAGGTATGACCTGGAACATTCGCAGGCAATTCTCATCCGAACTAACCACAATAGAAAAGCAGCTGCTACAGTATGAGGTGGGAGGGGAAGGCGAGGGTAGGGATAAGCAGTGCCTGGACACGCTGCGCACACAGCATGCGGAGCTACTAGAACGCCTCCGCTGTCATAATTATGCAGCGCACACGGGCCGAACACACGCCACCGCCGACAGAGCGGGTCGACTTCTAGCCTGGCTAATCCTCCAAGAGCACGCTCGCAAACCCATCGAAGCACTGCAAACTAGTGAGGGAACGCTGATACACATGCAACGAGACATCCACGAGGCCCTGACACAACATTACCGTCAACTGTATCAATCCCACTGCAGCTGTGAACCACACGCCTTGACGGCTTTTTTAGACCGCATTCAACTGCCTGAGATAGTGACTGCACTCAGTGATATGCTGGAGATCGAGGAGATTGAGGAAGTGATCTCGTCACTGGCCACAGGGAAGACCCTGTATGGCGGAGTACTATAAAGCATATCGGGTGACAATAGGCCCAAGACCGCATGCCCTCTACACAGCCGCCGAAGATGTGGGACGACTTCCTCCATCGCTATGCGAGGCACACCTAATCTCGCTGCCCAAACCTGACAGAGACCCAACCGACATGAGCTCCTATAGGCCCCTCGCCCTACTTAACACCGATTATAAGCTGTTGGCGAAGGTATTGGCTGAAAGGCTAGCACAAGTGGTTCCCGCGTTGATACACGCGGATCAAAATGGTTTCGTGACAGCCCGCAGTACCTCTTTTAACCTGCGTAGTTTCTTCCGCATAGCCACTTACTCCATAAGCGCATATCCGAGAGCAGGCTGCCTTGTGCTTGATCTCGAGAAAGCCTTCGACTCTCTTGAGTGGAATTACATGTTCGCCGCTCTTGAGAGGTACAAGCTGGGCCCTGCCTTCTTACAATTAGTCCGCCTGCTTTACACGGACCCAGTGGTAAGGGTGAAGACGGGTCCGTACATCTCGGAGGCGATTCCTGTGCGACGGGGGACGAGGCAAGGCTGCCCGTTGTCCCCCCTTCTCTTCGCTCTTGCAATGGAGCCGCTAGCGGAGTCAATACGGACGCAAACGCCGGGGGGCATACAGTTAGGAGGCGGCCTGCATAAGGCATCACTGTATGCAGATGACCTATTAATTTATCTTCACGATATTACCGACATACCTGACAATCTGGCCCGAATCTTGTGGGAATTTGCGGCTATCTCTGGCCTAAAGGTAAACATCGGTAAGTCCAAGATTTACGCCTTTAACTCAGGTGTCCCTGACCCGGGCCTCGTACTAAACGGGGTGAGGGTGCAATGGATTGCAGATACCTTCTGATATCTGGGAATCCGAATATATCGCCAGCCTATGGATCTTTTAGACGGTAATCTAGGTAGGACGCTTACGGCCATCAAATCCCAGATGTGGTTCTGGAGCACGCTTCCTCTTGCGGTGACCGGCAGGGTGGCGTTGGTGAAAATGGTGCCTTACCGAGATTTTTGTACAATTTTACCAATCTACCCGTTCATGTGCCGGTCTCGTTTTTTACTACACTGGAGAAATTGGTCAGGGACTTCATTTGGGGCTCCAGTAGACACAGAGTGGTGATTAAAATACTATACCTGCCCACAGACCAAGGGGGCCTGGCCGCACCATGTCTAGAACACTACTTCTTGGCAGCGCAACTTCAATGGGTGGCCAGATGGATGGCAGGTTGCCAATGCAACAACACTGCGACCACGCTTCCGCTGCTCACGCGGTCTCAGATTCTTCAGCTTTTTCATCCAGGTGCGCGTACACGGCCTCCTGAGTCTCTATGGCTGAGCATAGCGCATAGATGTTACAAAAGGAGTCTCTACATAACTCACAGTATAATGCCGTACGCCCCCGCCCTCCCCCTAGAGGGCGCTCCCAAAAGACAGGGGACGTCTGCCGCCGCTGAGTTGCAACAGTGGCATACGGCGGGGGTCCAGACGGTGGGAGACCTCTACCGTGAGGGCGACCTGCTTCCATATGTGACCATGATAGAAGAAGACAGACTCCGCGCAGGACAATTCCTCCTACACCGATCTCTGTTGGCCGCGCTCACGGCGCTTTGGGGAGACCTAGCAGCCGAACCGCCCACACACCTAACTGTGCAATACTTGCATGTAATGGGACAAGGCAGATGCCTGATACGGTGGTTTGCAGCTTCGCTGCGCCAACACGCGGCGATCAAGTTAGACCCCCTTAGGCTTAAATGGGAGCAAGACCTAGGCAGACAATTTTCGGACAAAGAGTGGGGACAGGTACTGGCCAGCCCAGTTAAGATCCCCAGGAATGCGAGGTTCAGGCAGATCCAATATTACATCATGCAGAGAGCGTACTACACGCCGGCCAAAATTAACAGATACTTTCATCGTACTGACACTGCGTGTCCTAGATGCTCTGTTGTAGACGCAGACTTGATACACATGCTGTGGAGTTGCGCCAGTCTTAGCGTCTATTGGAGAGACGTGGCAGAAGCGCTGCAGGCCTGCACTGAGAGAGAGATACCCTTTGAATGGCCGGTATACTTGTTGCATCGATTCCGCAGAACACGCAACACCAAAGTCACGTCCAGATTCTTGGACTTGGGTATAAAAGCTGCCATGCGGCTAATTACAAAGCGATGGAAGGCTACCGACCCTCCGCACTTCCAGGCTTGGAGACACTCCACACTCGCATGGGCTAGGGCAGAGGGCATCGCGATTCGCCGTGAAGAAACAACAGGCCTTAGGAAATTACCAATAGCTACACACTGGGAGGCGATTCTTACGGCGCTGCAACAACATACAGACCTGCCAGCCCAACTAGCATTGACGTCCGACCCGGATGGACAATGCCGCACACGCGACTAGAATCCCTGAGGCGCTCATAGGCACCAATCCTACAGCTAAGACGGGCGCTGGCACATTCGCGGGGGGCATTCGGCTACAGCAATGGGCATAGACATAACAGATGACATCCCCCCACCCACGCGCAGGCATGGGGAGGTACTCCAGCTCGGCTCCAAGTTCTAATTCCTTCCCCCCGTGTGGTTAAAAATACAGTTCACCATGGTTCTCTACATCACTCCAGCAACTCAAGGTTACTGCCTGTCCATGGCAGGTTGTGGGCTTCCTCACTAGACCAGACTCTGAGTGATGATTACCGTCCTGGTGCAATTCAACTGGTACTGTCATACATGCATGCCCAACGAATAATTACTTGTAAAGATTTTGTTGTTAACAGAACTGCTGTAAGTGACCTTAAGGCATACGCTGCTAACCATGTAACACTGTTTATTAATGTTACTGCCGATCTAAAATCAAAAATCAATAAAAAAAGATTTAAAAAAATAAATAAAATAGTGTGCACAGAGTACAGTGGAACCCCAAAGGTAGGCAGAGGTAAAAGTAGATAGCATCTTACTCTCTATTTGTGGTAGTGTGGTCGAGCAGTAAGGCTGTATCAGAGGGTAGTGTTAAGCATTTGTTGCACACACTCAATCAGCAAATGATATCACACACTCAAAGACTGAACTTCAGACCAATTGGTTTTGTGTAAAAATATTCTTTTAGTTATTTTATTTTCTAGAACCAAGCAAACCTGGCACAGGTAAGCAATAAATACTTTACAGTAGTAATGCAGTTTGTAAACAGTATGAATTGCAATTGTATATGCACTTTGATTTGATTACAGTAGAGCTACTAGTAATGCAATGCTTTTGATATACTGTACATATACTTTGTATTGGCTTTTTAGTAGAATGTCAAGTAGATTACTTTACAGATTACTTTTCTTACACAGTGCAGTATACCTGCATACTGCACTGGGACATTTCCTGTAAACAGGTAAGTAAAAGCGTTTTTGTTATTTAGTTACAGTTTTAAAGGGTTTCTTAGATTTTCCAACTCCACACTTAGAAACTTTTCACAGGAAGACAGTCAATGTTATCCTATGGAGGAAAATAGTGTTATCGGTTCAAAGGTAAGTATTCGGTTGTGGGAGTTGGTTTTCTGGGGGTAGACTCAGGGGTCCCCCAGGGTCAAGGATGCACTCTTGTTACACCCTCAGCGGCACTAGGGCGGCCGGGTGCAGAATGCTGAGGCCCAATGGTATCCAAAGGGGGATAGGGGACTCCGGTTGGAGGCTGCTTACGAGCAGGCCACTTGGTTGTGGGAGCAAAGCTCCTGGACTTAAGCTCAGGGCAAATGGGGGTTCAAGCCAGCACAAAAGGTGCACCCTCTGCAGCACTGGGGCGGCCGGGTGCAGAGTGCTGTTTTGGCGTCGGGCGCCCTGTAGCTTTCAATGGGGAGTCTCCGGTTTGCAAACACACTGCAGGCTCAGGGACGAAGGTCTTCTGGGTGCGACCACCACTTGGAGAGGTAAGTTGGGATGCTGGGGGTTGGTTAGGCACCATCGGTTGGGCCACCCAAGGCCGTGGGGCATCGGGTGCAGGGGTGCCTTTTAGGGTCAGATCTTCTTACCAGCTGCTGGTCGCGGTTGGGGGGACCTTTCGGTTTGAGGCTGCAAGCGTCGGCTGGAGGCAGGTCACGGGTCACCGGATCTCGGGTCAGGATCGCCGGGGAGACCTCCTCTTGGTGTTGGGCCACTCTAACTCGGGCCATGGGCGTTCGGTGCAGAGTGGTGCAGATTCGCGGACTTTGCCGGACCTGGAGTCTGTTGGTGAACAAATCCGGTGTTCACGGGAGACAGAGTCTTTTCCTTTTGAAGGCAGGGCAGGTCCTCGGGGTTCTTGAGGCTGCTGGCTGCAGGACACACTGGAGTTTCACTTCTGCAGGTTCGAGGTGGGGACGGGCCGGTAGGGCTGGGGCCAAGTCAGTGGGCGTCCTCCTCTTGTTAGCTTCGGCACAGCTGTTTGGCCCTTTTTCTTCTTTTCTTCTTCTGGTTTCTTGTCTGGGGAAGCAAGGTTTGGGGTGCCCCCTAAATACTAGATTTAGGGGTGTTACAGGTAAGTAAAGGTTGGGACCAATGGGTCCCTTTCTTGGGGTGGGTACACCCCCTATTATGCCACCCTCCAGTGGGAGGGGGGCATATGCCTCACTCTGGTTGACTGGGTCCCCCCATCTGCAAGATGGCGGGGACTGAGAGTTGTGCTTCACCTCGCCTCCCCCACCTGAGGGGTGGAGTTGGCAGAGGTGGGCACACCTCTCTTCCTCACTTGTTTTTCCCGCTGTTTCTCCCACCCAAAGTGGGGGTCAGAACCAGTGGGGACCAGTTGCTGAAAGCAGCAAGTGGCCTGGGGAAGATCACAAAGGCGGCAAGCCTTTGAAGCTTCTTCTTCATGGACCCTGCCCATCCTGGGGGAGGAGGCTTGGCACCTCGTCCCAGGATGTGCATTGTTTCAGGCCCCCAAGAGCAGCAGGCTCTCGACCCGGGGTCCTGAAACATATCTGGTGGTGGCAGCTGAAAGAAGCCACTCAGCCTGGACACTAGTGGTAGGTCGTTTTTCAGGGGGCATCTCTAAGATGCCCTCTGTGTGCATTTTTCATTAAATCCCACACTGGCATCAGGTTGGCTTGAATGTGCTGAGGCGTTTGATACCAAACTTCTCAGTTTTCAGTGTAGCCATTGTGGTACTGTGGAGTTCGTAATGACAAACTCCCAGCACCATATACTCTTAATGGCAGCACTGCACTTACAATGTCTAAGAATGTACTTAGACACTGTAGGGGTACAGGGCTTTTGCACCTGTACCCTCACCACTGGTATAGGGCACCCAGCTGGAGGGGTGACTGATCTATGCAAGGGCAGTGGGTTGTAGGCATGGTACACAGGGATGTGTGCCATGTCGACTCTTCACTTTGTTCTGCACCAAGACACGCAGCCTGCAAAGGCAGTGTGTGAGTGTAAAGGTACAGGACCTCTAAGGGTGGCACTTAGAGGCCTTCCCTGGTCACAGTGCCCTGGGTACCGGTGGTACCATTTACCAGGGGCTGACCTGTGACCAGAGATGCCAATTGGGTTTGGGTTTCAATGCAGTTTTAGGGAAAGAACATAGGCCCTGGGTACCTGATTAGCAGGAGCCCAGGGCACACTCAGTCAAAGCACATCAGCAGTTCAGCAAAAGGTGGGGGCAACCATGCAGAAAGAGGGCACTTTCTCACACAGTGTTGTTAAATTGCTCATTAAGATGAGAAATATCAGAGTGAGCTTCTGAACTGCAGTGAGAGGAACTGGAGCTCAGCCCAAACACAATCAGTGAGAGTCTCTGCAAAATAAGTTCACATCTTTGAAAATGAGTTCCAGTGTTGAGAACCAGCAAACATAGGCTCAAATTAAGCACAGGTAATGTCTTATTAGAAATAAAAGAATAAAGGCTTTGTGTAAAAATTACTGTTCATCCAGCCATCCATTCATTCTCCCATTCATCAATCCATCCACTCACCAAGCCACCCATACTCCCACCGACCCAGCCAGCCACCAACCCATCCATGCATTCCATTTGCGTATTCCACTCAATGCAGGAGACGTGAACAATTAGGAACACCGTGAATAGTTGGATGAAAGCTGAACTACTATGTTCTGAACTATTCTGAATTTGAGTGTTAAATTTTGAGTACCTCTTTGCAGTTCAGGTTCTGCATTGCATATGTGGTGTAATGTCCCCATCTGCTTCACGGTGCACTCAGTTTGGCTGTGAATTGCAAAGAATGGCACAGTATGTCAGATTAGGAAACATTTTTTACTGTCCCCAGAATTGGTAAGAACTTGCACCCATATTAGGGACAGTGCAGCATTTAAATATAGACCGGCATAAAACTGCCTGTTTGCCTTTTAATGTAAAGGAATTGGTCTTAGAAAAAACTGGTATGTGGATGTCCCCCTAAGGGGAGGGATCCCTCCGTTTCAGTTTGCAAAAACCACTACTTCTCACAGTCGAAAAATAATAGTTTTCCCAATGCTTGTTTTAACGTGATTAAAGACAAAGATAACAGTGGAAATAGGGCCCTGGGCAGGGGCGTAACACAGGCCCGCGCAAACCCTGCGGTGCGGGGGGCCCCCAAGCTCCAGGTGGCCCCCTCAGCACGGCACTTAGGCCAGAGAGCTCCTGATAGAATCCGGAGGGGGCCCCTCCACGTACCTTGCAGGGGGGGCCCCCTCAATTTTCGTTACGCCACTGGTACTGGGGAGACCAGCAGTACAGGTATTAACAACAATACACAGAGCAACTCAAGAGGCAAAACAGCCAAGTGCCAATCTACAAAGGGATTTACACACCAGTAACAACAGCAGCTTGAACAAGCCTCAGTGGCAGATTGAGAAGCGGCTAAGAAATTGGAAGAGGATGTTGTACGGGGGTAGGCTTAACACAATGTGGATGTATTGTATTGTAATTGCATTTATATAACGCTTACTACCCCTGAAGAGGCGTCAAATCGCTTTTTCGGTAAGTAGCACGCTACTCCAGAACACACAGAGGATTAGTGGCGAATTAGTATAGTGAAGATATGAAAGTAATTTGAGTGGTGGATATGTTAGTCAGTTATCTGGAATGAGAAGGATAGTGGAGGGATAGAAGAGGGAAAAAGGTTTGCATTTATATAGCGCTTGCTACCCTTGATGGGGTGCCGAAGCGCCCCCTCGGCGAGTAGCACGCTACTCTGGAACCCATACAGGACCAGCGGTGAACCAGCATAGTGAAACATGAAACCAATCTGAGTGGTGGACATGCTAGTCTGCCACCCGGATTGAAAAGGACAGTGGAGGGACAGATGGGAAGGCTCCAGAGTTATTATTTTTTTGTTTTGTTTTGGAGCTCATAGCAGCAGTGATGGAGCTTCATGCCCCTCCTCTAGTATTTATCTGTGTAACTTCAGAGTTTATACATCAGTGTTTCATAGAGACGTCTCAAATATAAGCTGCCATTGACTGGATCAAAGACACTATGCTAGGAACTAGAGTCTTCGTGGCGACTTTCGTGGCTTTGAGCTGAATGGCTAGTTTCTTCGGATGTAAAGTAGCAGGACAGACAGCACTGGACAAAAAGTTTTGATTCGCTGTCACACAAGTCTAGCAGAATATCTCAGCACTCAGGCTCCAGGAACTTCCACATTTTTAACTGTGAGAGAATTAATGGCAGAGTAGGCTAAATGCTGTTTAAACCTTTGCCTTGCATTTAACACACAAGGCAGCTGGTGCTTAAGTTACTGAGCTATGTGACTGCCTAAGGACTGAAACGTTCTTCATGATGACTTTACTTGCAACATCATCAGAAGAATGCAAAAAATTTCAAATAGCACATGCACACTGTGAAAAGCACATACTGACAAGTTCATGATATTATTACGGTTTTGAAACATACCATGGAAACCCAACATTATTAAGGAAAATGTATTCTTTAAAGACTATTTGGCAAACCAAGGGTCACTCTGTATGGAACGGTAACATTCACACTACCTTGGATGACACTTTTCTGCATGGTACCAGCCTGTGCCCAGCAGGGCAGACAGAGCCCTATGAATATCATCAATTCTCCTGAAACTGAGGGGATGTCCATGAACTCAGCCCTTACTTGCCTCCTCCCTGAGCAGATCTTTTAAAAAACTATTGGTGCTGGCTGGGACCACCATGCCAAGGATCTCAGAACTCTCTGTGATCTGTCTGGGCCACAGATCCTCTCCGCTGCAGGGCCAGCAGGCCCAAAGTGTAATTTTCAGGAGACTGGCTGCTGCAAGGGTATAAAGTAACCAATGGTACAGCAGATTGATGTCTCTCACGTCCCGCCTCATGACAATCGTTAGGAGTCCCAGAGAAGCAGAAAGCAGGAGAAGGCTGCATCCACTGTACTGATGGAGCAAGGACTCGTAAATGAGACTTGCTCGGAAGCAATCCTTTCGTTTTAACTCATTAACGAATTACTATGTGTTTGTAATTAATAATTCGCATTTTTTTTATTTTTAATAAATCTGTTTTTATTTTTGTAGAGGAACCATAGAAAGGGTCTATATATACACAGCATAGGGCCCACAACCCTACGTAGGGCCGGCCGCGTTATGTAGGGGAGGCATGGGAGACTTTGGTGACGAATATCTATGTAAGTATTACACAGCAAGTCGCCTACAACCCTTGGAGGGCCGGCCGCGTGTTGCAAGAGGCACAGCATTAGACTGCAATGTGGGGGAGTTTCAAGACCCATTCTCAACATGCGTATTATCATAACAAAGAGAAGAGAAAAAAGAAGGAAAAGAGCCTGTAAGAGTGGGCAGAGGGAAATCAACGAATAGAGAATGGCGAGAGGACAGGAAAGCCAAGTAGGAGAAAGAGAGCTATGACAAGGTTGCAATGATAGATAGAGCGGGACAAGGGGAGAGAATCGCATTGCGTGTAGTTCCAAATAGTGGGGATCAAGGCAATTGCGAGAAGGAGGAGGGTGGCGGGCTGGGGGGCGGGGGGCAAAAGGGGACAATGGCGTTCACTAATCGGGTCGTCATCCGTGGCATACACCATGTAGAACAAGGGGCAGGGCCAGTGTGGTTATACAGTTAGTCTGTCGGGTTCCGGTGGGATCACAGCGTCTTCGAAGAGGCGTAGAGCCCGGAGTTTCGGGGGCAGAAGATGCGCGTGTTCCATTTTACAGAGGTAGTTGACCAGTGGTTGCCATATTTTGGTGAATCGGGTGTCGCGGGACTGAAGGCGCGCAGTAAAGAGTTCCATAGTCATTATGTGCCACAGGCGCGTGAACCAAATAGCAGTGGGGGGGGTCTCTGCCTTTTTCCAATATAGAGCGATGAGCTGTTTAGCGGCCCCTAGCATGTGGAGGGCGATATGCCAATCACTACGGGTGAGCGCTCGCAAGTTATCGGGCTTGAGGCCTAGAAGAATTGTGGCTGTGGATTCAGGCAGGGGAAGCCAAGTACTTCTTTAATATGACTAAGAACCTCCTTCCAGAACAGGGTCAGGAGCGGACAGGCCCACCAAATATGAATAAAGTCGCCCGGGAGCTCGAGCATCTCCAGCACAGCGGGGAGGAAGTGGGGAACATCCTGTGCAATCGAGAGGGCGTGTAATACCACTGCGTCATAATCTTGTATGCCGTTTCCCGTTGTGATATACTGCGATAGACCTTCGGTATGTCCCGCCACAACCGGCTCCACTGGGCGGGTGTAATTTCAGCGGGAGATGCCGATTGCCACTGGCGTTGGTATGGGTGAGTGACTACCCGCGGAGGGTGCTGCAGGATCTGATAAGTCCGAGAGATAAGTCCCTTCGAGTCGTCGAAGGAGCGCACCAAGCGTTCAAAGGGGGTAAATGATCGGGTGGCTGCCTGCAGCACATCAGGCGTGGACAGCCAGTGTCGAAGCTGCGCTTACTGAAACCTGGCTCCCTCTGGGAGTCGGAACTCCTCCTTGCATTGAGCACAGGTTTTGAGTGTGTCCCCCGCAAACAGATCTTGGATCGTTCTGCAGCCACCTTCCGGCCATTTAGAGAACGCCTGCGGGTTAAGAGCCGGTGGAAATAGCGAATTACCTGCAATGGGGGTGTGGGGGGAGGGGAAGGTTGTGAGCCCCTTGGGAACGGCTACCTTGTCCCAGATGTCCAGCACCGTCTTGGTGGGCACGGCGATGTAAGCGCTACGGGAGCGTGCAGTCCGGTGGAGCCAGGAGAGGTCCCAAATGGTTCGCCCGGTTACCGCCCTGTCCATGTGGAACCAGACCTTTTTGCTCTCTCTCGCTATCCACTCAGAGACGAAGCGAAGATGGGAGGCCCAATAGTATTCTAGCAGGTTAGGGCACGCAAGCCCACCCCTGTCCCGCGGAAGCATAAGAATTTTGTTGGAGAATCGTGGCCGACGCCTGCCCCAGATGAAGCCAGTGATGTCTCGCTGAAGGCTTTGGATCTGGCGCTGCGGGATGGGAGTTGGTAGACATTGGAATAGGTATAGAATTTTTGGGAGCACCGACATTTTGATAGCGTTTAGGCGGCCCAGCCAGGAGAGGGTAAGGGATTTCCAGCCCCTCAGGTCTTCCAAAACTGATCTTCTACATTCCCGCCAGTTCGTTTGGGACCATGTGGCAAGTGTAGGGGTCAGATGGAGTCCCAGATAGCGAATGGAGCTAGTGGCCCACTGGTAGGGGACGAGGGATTGCAGAGCCGGAATCTCCTCCTCAGGGATCGTAAGGTTCAGGGCCCAGGACTTCTCGTGGTTAATTTTGAGACCAGAGGCCAATTCGAAGGACTGCAACAGAGAGAGAAGCGCCGGGAGGGAGGTGTGCGGACGAGATAGCGTGAGGATAAGGTCATCGGCAAAGAGAGCCACTTTGTGTTGTTGACCTGCAAGGAGGATGCTGTGTACATCCGTAGCCTGCCGAATCATCACGGCCAAAGGTTCCACTATGAGGGGAAACAACAGGGGGGATAGGGGGCAGCCCTGCCGCGTGCCCCGTCGTATGGAGATGGGGTTTGTGAGTTGGCCATTAACTCGCACCCGGGCCTGTGGAGAGAGATAGGGGGCCATGATCCTGGCTATCATGGTCTGACCTAGCCCAATTTTGTTCAGCACAGCTCGCAGGAAGGTCCAGTCTACTCGGTCGAACGCCTTTTCCGCGTCGAGCGATAAAAGACATGCCGGTATGTTCCACTGTTGAGCCTTCCCTACGAGATGAGCAATTCTACGCACGTTGTCCGCTCCCTGGCGGTGCCGGATAGAGCCGACTTGATCCGGCTCTATAAGTCCGGGCAGGTGTGGGTCAAGGCGCTTGGCCAATATTTTAGTGAAAATTTTAAGGTCTATGTTCAAGAGGGCTATAGGACGAAACGAAGAACATAGGGTGGGGTCTTTACCTGGTTTGGGGATGAGGGCAATTTCTGCCAGTCCCATAGAGGGTGACGGTCCCTCCGTATCGGAGAAGGAGTTAAACAGTCGTAAGAGGTAGGGTTGGAGCTGTGGCAAGAACAGGCGATAGAAGGCCAAGGGGAGGCCATCCGGGCCCGGTGATTTCCCAAGGGGCAAGTCCTTCAAAGCGCTCGCGAGCTCCTCTTGAGTGAGGGGTTCCTCCAGCTGCTGAGCATGATATGGACTGATTGGGGTCCAGGAGCAGTTGTCTATGGATATCTTTTACCCGGCCCGGGGGTGGTTCGTCTGCGGCTTAGAGCGCTGAGTAATATGCGTGGAAGGCTTCACGCTTAGCCGTCTCTGTGGTGGCCCTCATGCCATTGTCAGTCTGGACATTGGCTATGTGTGCTTTAGCAGCACGCACTCGCAGGCGTCTAGCCAATACCGTACCCACCTTGTCCCCCCCTTCGAAATAGCGTTGTTTCAACGTTAAGAGGGCTCTCTCAGCCTTGTTAGTTCGAAGAGAGCGGAGTTGCCCTCGAAGGTTTGCGAGGCAACGTTTGTGTGCGAGTGAGGGGCGCTTCTGGTCCTGTCTCTCCAGGTCCTTGATGTCTTTGGAGAGGTTATTTTCCAGGAGGCGCGCCTCGCACGCCCACGCGATTGCAAGAGATGTGATATGACCGCGGATCGTGGCCTTGAATGCATCCCACACTACAGGAAAGGGCGTTTCGGGGATGTCATTAGTTGCGAAGTAGGAGTCAATGGCGGTTTTCAGGCTTGCCACGTCAGCTGGGTCCCGTAGTATGTGCGGTGGCCTGCGCCAACATGGGGTCCGAGAGGCACAAGCAGACGGGTCTTGCAGGAGGAGTTCAAGATGAGCGTGGTCAGAGACAGAGATGGCGGACATGGATGCCGAGAGTGAGTCGCTGATCAAGGCGTGAGAAATAAAAATATAATCGATGCACGAATACGAGCGGTGTACGTGTGAGTAGTACGAATATTCGCGTGTATCAGGGGAATGGTAACGCCAGGAGTCCAGTAGGCCAAGGTCCGATATTTGCCTCCTGAGAGCCGAGGACATAGCTCCTGTCCCATGAAAGGAGGTATCACTGCGATCCATTGTAGGATCCCACGCCATGTTAAAATCCCCACCTATGATTAGCGAGGGGTCTGCCTGTGGGACATGCTCCCGCAAGATCGCCCGGAGATAGGAATCCTGCGCCTGATTGGGCGTGTAGATATTACACAGTGTGAAGAGGCGTTGTCCAATCCGGACCCCAGCCCTGACAAAGCGGCCATCTTGGCTACGGAATACCCTAGATTCCCCCTGCCTGATGCCAGATCTACAGATTATCGCCACTCCAGCCGTTTTAGTGGGGGCTGCAGCCCAGAATTGAAGAGTATATCTAGGATGGGCCATACGAGGGATATCAGCTTTTAAAAGGTGGGTCTCCTGGAGGAGGATGATGTCTGGATTTTGTTGTAAGAGGTAGCGCCATATTTGGTGTCGCTTGTTGGGGGAATTAAGACCCTTAACATTGAGGGACAGGATCTTCAGGGGATGGATGACAGCCATGGTTTTATCAAAGCCTGATGTAGTCCGTCATGCCACTGTAGAGAGCAGGGTGGGGCACTAGGGAGGGAGGGCAGATAAGCAACGCTCCTGTCGAAAAGGAAAGATCGCCTTGAGGGGAACCCCCTCCCGCCATAGAAAGGGATACAGAGGAGGTAGGAGGAGAAAGGGGAGAGAGAAGAGATATAGACATTCAATTAGAGAGCAGCAGGCTATTGGTTGTAGAAGCAAAATTCAGTAATTGTGTTCCGCAATTGGTATATCGATATTAACACAGCTTTAGAAATAAGTGATACATAAAGAAGCACTGTTTCTGCTTGTCTTTCAACACTAAAAGGTGCGTGGCTAGCGTTAGCTAATTGTTAGTTCGAGCACGTATAGTTTTTCTATGCAGACAAATGGTATTTCTACATTTCCTAATGAACTAATATCACTTTTCTCTAATTGCAAACATCGCTTTAAAGGCACAGAAATCCATTTTCCGTGCAATTAGCATGTTATTTCACACCTCCCGACAGTCTCTATATGATGCCTTAGTAGTATGTTATCTCCGGTTTCGGCTTTAAATTTAGTTTTTTAAATTAACATAACATTATTTCATATTACTGCTTTTTGACAATGTGTGCCTTCTAGGTTGTACTACACTACTTAGATCTGTCATATTTTGTTTTGTCTCCTTTAATTTTCGAGAAACAACATTATACATTTAAAAAACAATAACATAATATAGCATTGTAACTCCATCATGTTTAAATACTTTGCACGGTAGAAAAAACAGAAAAAACAGGCAGCAGTTCAACTTGATGAACAAATTGAGAAAGTCTGTAGGGATGTATGATTAAACAACTACCACTTAGGAGGTCGTGGTTCAGGTCTAGTAGTGGTTAAGGAGGTCGTGGTTCTGGTACAGGTCGTTGTTCAGGAGTAGTTGTTAAGCCCACTCGTTGTTAGAAATTCGTTATTAAGGCCGTTTCCCCCAGTGGATTGCAGAGGAGAGAACATAAAATAACGAATGCATGCAGTTGAAGCCAGAATCAATGAAAAACAAGCATTGGCATAGCCAATAGGTCTCGCCTTTGGGGCCTTATAAGTGTTTAGCCAGAGCTATTGACTTTGCCAATGTCTTCAAGCTGTGCTGTAGAGAAGTGTGGCTGCTGTGCGGCATGCTGAAAAGTTATAATAAAAAAGTGTCAGAAGCATTTTTGTTACTTTATATATGACCAAGAAGGCATTTTGTAAAACTGAACGACCATATTAAAAAAGTATTTACAATAAAAAATGTCCTCAGTTTTCTTTTGTTCTTGCAATGCTGGCAATGGTTGTTTGTTAAAGCTTTTTTTTTGAGGGGGCATAAACAATCGGAGGGTGAAGGTTGGGAACTAGTACCTGTATTATAACACTAGCAGCGGCCAGACG
Organism: Calotriton arnoldi; assembly: GCA_963921515.1. Taxonomy (NCBI): domain Eukaryota; kingdom Metazoa; phylum Chordata; class Amphibia; order Caudata; family Salamandridae; genus Calotriton; species Calotriton arnoldi. The sequence continues at coordinate 1,085,906 of CAWUFW010006508.1, read as the reverse complement.
CTAGGGGAGAATCAACAGATGCCAGATTCCGAGAGCAGGCTGAGGTGGTGCTGAGTGATGCTGAGGTGGTAGTGGTGGTGGTGGTGACTGTTGCGGAGACGATGCTGAGGTGATGCTGAATGATACTCAGGTGTTGCTGAGTGATACTGCTGTGGTGCTGAGTAATGCTGTGGTGGTGCTGAGTGATATTGTCTTGGCGCTGAGTGATGCTGTGGCGGCACTGAGTGATGCTGTGGCGGCGCTGAGTGATGCTGTGGTGGCCCTGAGTGATGCTGTGGTGGCGGTGAGCGATGCTGTGGTGTCACTGAGCGATGCTGTGGTTGCACTGAGTGATGCTATGATGGCGTTGAGTGATGCTGTGATGGCGTTGAGTGATGCTGTGATGGCATTGAGAGATGTTGTGTTGGTGCTGAGTGATGCTGTGCTGGCTCTGATTGATGCTGTGCTGGCTCAGATTGATGCTGTGGTTGCGCTGAGTGATGCTGTGGTGGCGCTGAGTGATGCTGTGGTGACGCTGAGTGATGCTGTGGTGGCGCTGAGTGATGCTGTGGTGGCGCTGAGCGATGCTGTGGTGGCGCTGAGCGATGCTGTGGTGGCGCTGAGCGATGCTGTGGTGGCGCTGAGCGATGCTGTGGTGGTGCTGAGCGATGCTGTGGTGGTGCTGAGTCATCCTGTGGTGGTGCTGAGTGATGCAGTGTTGGCCCTGAGTGATGATGTGGTGTCGCTGAGTAAAGCTATGGTGGTGCTGAGTGATGCTGTGGTGGCGCGGAGTGATGTTGTGGTGGCGCTGAGTGATGCTGTTGTGGCGCTAAGTGATGCTGTGGTTGTGCTGAGTAATGCTGTGGTTGTGCTGAGTGATGCTGTGGTTGCACTGAGTGATGCTGTGGTTGCACTGAGTGATGCTATGATGGCGTTGAGTGATGCTGTGATGGCGTTGAGTGATGCTGTGATGGCGTTGAGAGATGTTGTGTTGGTGCTGAGTGATGCTGTGCTGGCTCTGATTGATGCTGTGGTTGCGCTGAGTGATGCTGTGGTGTTGCCGAGTGAGAGATAGAGTGAAGATATAATGCCCAATTAGAGAGGGTGGTGAGAGAGAAAGGGTGTACATAGAATAAAGAGTGGAGCGGGATAGAGAGAGAGAAAGAAGGGGAGAGAGAGTGAATGAAGGAGTTTGAAAGAGAAACAGATAAAGGGGTGAGAGAGAATGAAAGGCTAAAAAGATAGAGAGGGAGAGTTAATTAAGTAGAGAGAGAATTAGAGAGGGGAGAGAAGGAGAGAGACAATAAGAGTGGGGGTGTGGAGTTTAAATAGAGTGAAGAAGTGACGCGGAAAAAGTAACCTTAAATATAGCTTTGTGCTTTGCGCGAATAAATATAAAAAAAAAAACAGTGAGAGACAAAAATACTGGTAATTAGGCTGTGACTCCCAATATAAAACAAATAGCGATATAAGGTGAAATCAACCCACCGAAGCAATATTTCTAACTAGACAAAAAAAGCTTGCATTTCAATGCTAATCGCTGTTGTTTTTCATGTGACTGTAGTCCAGGGCCCTCAGTTGGTAATGTGAGCTGCTGCTGCGGCGATTGAAACATCAGAGTCCAGAGAGTTAATGAGCCATGACGAGGAAATGAGGAAGAGATAGGAAACCCAGATGCCAGCTGCGCGTGCACGCCATCGTGAACTCAAGCTGGTCGCCAGCCGAAAGCCAGTGTTTGCACTTCCAAAACCCGCTTACTAAAACTCTCGGCCAGACCAGCGCAAGCGCTGGTGCAGGCCGACAGGGCCGGTCCTAGGACTTCTGAGGCCCCGGGCGAAAGGGAAAATGTGAGGCCCCTCTAATTGCATAGTGCATCGCAAGAAGTGACATCACAGAAAGTGATATCGCAGAACTATTGATCTTATTTGACATCACTGAAGCGACCTAATGTGGATATCAGTAACATAGGCAACAAGCATTGGCATAGCCAATAGGTCTCGCCTTTGGGGCCTTATAAGTGTTTAGGCAGAGCTATTGACTTTGCCAATGTGTTTAATGGTGGTGGAGTGGTGGTGGAGTTGTGATGGTGGTGGAGTGGTGGTGGAGTGATGGTGGTAGAGTGGTGGTGGAGTGGTGGTGTTGTGATGCTGAGGTGGTGGTGGAGTGGTGGTGGAGTGGTGGTGGAGTGGTGGTGGAGTGATGGTGGAGTGGTGGTGGAGTGGTGGTGGAGTGGTGGTGAGGTGGTGGTGGAGTGGTGGTGAGGTGGTGGTGGAGTGGTGGTGAGGTGGTGGTGTTGTGATGCTGAGGTGGTGGTGTTGTGATGCTGAGGTGGTGGAGTGGTGGTGTTGTGATGCTGAGGTGGTGGAGTGATGCTGAGGTGGTGGAGTGGTGGTGGAGTGGTGGTGTTGTGATGCTGAGGTGGTGGAGTGGTGGTGGAGTGGTGGTGTTGTGATGCTGAGGTGGTGGAGTGGTGGTGTTGTGATGCTGAGGTGGTGGTGGAGTGATGGTGGAGAGGTGGTGTTGTGATGCTGAGGTGGTGGAGTGGTGGTGGAGTGATGGTGCAGTGGTGGTGTTGCGATGCTGAGGTGGTGGAGTGGTGGTGGAGTGATAGTGGAGTGGTGGTGTTGCGATGCTGAGGTGGTGGAGTGGTGGAGTGATGGTGGAGTGGTGGTGTTGTGATGCTGAGGTGGTGGAGTGGTGATGGAGTGGTGGTGTTGCGATGCTGAGGTGGTGGAGTGGTGATGGAGTGGTGGTGTTGTGATGCTGAGGTGGTGGAGTGGTGGTGGAGTGATGGTGGAGTGGTGTTGTGATGCTGAGATGGTGGAGTGGTGGTGGAGTGGTGCTGAGGTGGTGGAGTGGTGGTGGAGTGGTGCTGAGGTGGTGGAGTGGTGGTGGAGTGGTGCTGAGGTGGTGGAGTGGTGGTGGAGTGGTGCTGAGGTAGTGGAGTGGTGGTGGAGTGGTGCTGAGGTAGTGGTGTTGTGATGCTGAGGTGGTGGAGTGGTGGTGTGATGCTGAGGTGGTGGGGGAGTGATGGTGGAGTGGTGGTGGAGTGGTGTTGTGATGCTGAGGTGGTGGAGTGGTGGTGGAGTGATGGTGGAGTGGTGCTGAGGTGGTGGAGTGGTGCTGAGGTGGTGGTGTTGTGATGCTGAGGTGGTGGAGTGGTGGTGTTGTGATGCTGAGGTGGAGTGGTGGTGGAGTGATGGTGGAGTGGTGGTGTGATGCTGAGGTGCTGGAGTGGTGGTGGAGTGGTGGTGTTGTGATGCTGAGGTGGAGTGGTGGTGGAGTGGTGGTGTGATGCTGAGGTGGTGGTGTGGTGGTGGAGTGATGGTGGAGTGGTGTTGTGATGCTGAGGTGGTGGAGTGGTGGTGGAGTGATGGTGTTGTGATGCTGAGGTGGTGGAGTGGTGGTGGAGTGATGCTGAGGTGGTGGAGTGGTGGTGGAGTGGTGGTGTTGTGATGCTGAGGTGGTGGAGTGGTGGTGTTGTGATGCTGAGTGGTGGAGTGGTGGTGGAGTGATGGTGGAGTGGTGGTGTGATGCTGAGGTGGTGGAGTGGTGGTGGAGTGGTGGTGTTGTGATGCTGAGGTGGTGGAGTGGTGGTGTTGTGATGCTGAGGTGGTGGAGTGGTGGTGGAGTGATGGTGCAGTGGTGGTGTTGTGATGCTGAGGTGGTGGAGTGGTGCAGGAGTGATGGTGGAGTGGTGGTGTTGTAATGCTGAGGTGGTGGAGTGGTGGTGGAGTGATGGTGGAGTGGTGGTGTTGTGATGCTGAGGTGGTGGTGTTGTGATGCTGAGGTGGTGGTGTTGTGATGCTGAGGTGGTGGAGTGGTGGTGGAGTGGTGGTGTTGTGATGCTGAGGTGGTGGAGTGGTGGTGTTGTGATGCTGAGGTGGTGGAGTGGTGGTGTTGTGATGCTGAGGTGGTGGAGTGGTGGTGGAGTAATGATGAGGTGGTGTTGTGGTGCTGAGGTGGTGGAGTGGTGGTGTTGTGATGCTGAGGTGGTGGAGGAGTGGTGGAGGGGTGCGGAGGTGGTGGAGTGGTGCGGAGGTGCTGAGGTGGTGGAGTGGTGCTGAGGTGGTGGAGTGGTGCTGTTGTGATGCTGAGTGGTGGAGTGGTGGTGCAGATATGTGTATTGTGGCTACCACCAAGCGCCTGTGCCAAGGTATATTTGCAGATTCCTTTGATGATATAACTTTCCTTGCAAAGCTACCAAATAACTTTTGAAGTTGAAAGAGGCGCAGGTTGACATCATGCCAAGAACAGTCTCGAAGTGTCCGTTAAAACTTACAACTGAAAAAAAAAAAAATGCCCATGTTTTCCTCCAATGCCGTGCATCAAAAGGGTCACAACAGAAGCATGGCAGATGTTTCTGTGGTGGGGGAGAGGGAGGGGCATTGAAGCGAGGCGCGCACGCTTGGCCGAGCGAGAGGAATGCCACATGGCCCTCTGCTCGTGCATGTGCGCGTAATCGCACACTGTATGCCATGCCACACAAAACTGTGGTTGCACTTTTAAAACCCCACTACTATAGGTCTCGCCAGAGACCAGCGCAAGCGCTGGTTCAGGACGAGACCTAAAAATATGAGGGGATAGAAAACAGGCAAGCAAATATCCATTTCTTAAACGGAAAGATTGCAATCAAACAATGAGGAGAGAATGAACACATGAAAATACAATTCCAGTGAAACATAAATAGAGTAACTCCAACGTTCTAGATTATTCTCATTGAGTGGCTCCCTGGCATTGATTCATTTAGGGAAGGCCAAGTATCTGGGTGTGTCTAAAGTGAAGGTGTGCTGCAGATTCAAGGGGTTTTCAACTCACCGTTTTTAATTTGGTGTTAGAACTGTAGGAAATGGTAGAGGCAGGATCGCAGGATTCTGATGTCAATTCTCAAACTCCCCAAAAGACAGCACCATTTCTGTTTATATTTCCAACTTTATGGGGTTGTCCAACTTGGGGAAAATTGGGGTTCTGAACCCGCTGCAATTTATTAAGCACAGATTTATTAGAGCCGAGAAGAAGCACGTTGCAGTAGTCCAGATGGGCCAGAATAGAAGCTTGGATAATCAGTTGGCGTGTTTGGGCATCAAAGAGACCCAAAATCGGTCGGAGGCCGCGCAATAGTCCAAAGCATTTCCCGGCCACTGATTTGGCATGCGTTTCAAAGTTGAGGTTATTATCAACTATGAAGCCTAGATTTTTCACTGCAGGTTTGGGATCAGGGGATCACCAAGTGCCCGGGGCCACCATTCCTTCATCCAGAGATGAGACTCTTTGCCAACCAGGAGAATCTCTGATTTGGTAGAGTTCAATTGCAGGAAGTTAGCCGTCATCCACTCTGCAATTGCAGAGATGTCTTCTTTAAATTTTATTTTGTCTCGCTTGGGATCATTGGACAGGGCAATCACTAGTTGGGTGTCGTCGGCGTATGACACCAGGGAAATTCCTCGTACTTTGGCCAGCCGTGCCAAAGGGCTCATATATATATTGAAGAGCGTAGGGCTCAATGCAGAGCCCTGAGGAACCCCACGAAGAAGAGAGTGTACATGGGAAGAGAAAGGGGGAGAGGTCACTTGAAAGGTTCGGTCGGCCAGGAAGGAGGAGAACCACGCTAGAGCTTTATTCCCAATACCTATCTCCTTCAGACGTAGGAGCAGGATTTCATGGGACACCGTGTCAAATGCCGCACTTAGATCCAGCAGCACCAGCGCTGAAGTGCTGCCGTCATCCAGCGCGGATTTGAGTTGTTCTACCACAGCCAGTAAAGCTGACTCGGTGCTGTATCTTGGTCGGAACCCATTCTGTGAACTATCAAGTATATGATTAGATTCTAGAAACTGTGTTAGAGTAGAATTCACATGTGCTTCTAGAATTTTAGAGAGGAAAGGAAGCAAGGAAATCGGGCGGTAGTTCTCTGGTTTGGACGTGTCGAGTGTTGGTTTCTTAAGAAGAGGGACCACTTTTGCATGTTTCCATGATTTAGGCACCGTCGCAGTGAGAAGGGATAGATTGAGTAAATACAGACACTCAGGAAGAAGGCCTTGTTGGATTTTTCTGAAAGCGTCTGGTTTGAGAGGATCGTCTGGAGATCCAGATTTGATTTTGACCACTAATCTCTCTAATTCCTTCAGGGAAATAGGGGAAGAGAAGCAAGGAGGACAGTCTCAGAGCCAATATAAACGTTCTTCCCGCAAACACTGGAGGGTATACCATGATCGAACTTTTGGTAGATATCTTCGACCTTCTTCAAAAAGAAGGTTGCCAGCTCCTCGCAGTGTTTGTTGGAGGAAATAACATTGCCCGATTCCACTGGAGAGGAGATTAAATCTTTCAGTAGAGAGAATATAGTTTTGCTGCGGTTGGTGCTTGTATTAATCAAGCTGGAATAATGAGCTGCTCTGGTTATGCGTACCAGTTTATGATAGGATTTAATGGCCGCTCTATATAGTACTTTGGCCTGAGGGTCATATGATCTCCTCCAAGATCTTTCTAAGATCTTGCAGTTCTTCTTAGCAAGGGTTAGATCTTCATTGAACCAGGCATTGGCCCGAGTGCTTTTAGAATGGGTAAGTTTAAGGGGAATGCATGTATCTAAGGCTTGAGTAATCCACCTTTGGAAGATCGCGTCAGCCTCTTCCATATTTGCAACTTTTACCATGGGCTTTGCACTCAGGGCTGTGAGGAAATCTACTTGGTTCAGTTTGTGCCAGGGCCGTTTTAATGAGGGATGTTGATTAGGCTGGGGCTTATGGCCGGCTATCGTTAGCCGCATCATGATGAGGAAATGATCAGTCCAGATCATAGGGAGTGGTGACAGAACTTCCAGTGACTCTAGATTAGACAAAATAGGGTCAAGGAGATGTCCCGCTCTGTGCATAGCACTGGGGGTCAATTGAATCAACTGACAAGCTGCCAGATCCCCCAGAAAGCCAACAATCTCCGATGATTCTTGTAGCTCTAGATGAAGGTTCAGATCGCCTATGATGTTAAAATTGGCAGTCTGGAGAGCCAGTGCTATAACAGTATTTATCAGGGCTTCTCTAAAGGTTTTTGAAGGACCAGGGGGTCGATAAATAAGAAGGCCGGAGAAAGTAAAGTTAGCACTCATAGAAATTTTAAAAAGTGCACTCTCACAGTCAGGAAGATCTAAGGGGGACAGGCTGCAGGAAAGGACTGATTTATAAATAATCGCAATGCCGTCCCTCTTCCTCCAGATCTGTTTATGCTACGTATAGCATAGCCTGTAGGAAGAGCGAGTGCTGGTATGGCCACAGAGGATTCACATAGCCAAGTTTCCGTAAGGAAAAGGATCTCAGGTGAGCGTTCCTGTAGGAGATCGAACACCTCAGCATGATGTTTAGGCAGTGAGCGACAATTAATGCTCAGAAGAGTGTGTGTCACCATCCCAGAACCAGAGAGTGTAGCGTGTATCAGGGGGAGCACTCTGAATTCACAGTGTTCACAAAGAGAAGGACAGTTTTCTGGGTCCCAGCTATGATTCCCGCAGGAGCCTTTTTAAATAGGGCCCGTAGTTCTTCGCCGGTGTAGCTACCTAATTGGGCTTTAGAAGGAGCAGGGTCTCTGGCTTCTGGCAATGTCCCGGCGCGGACGGGCGCAGACGGGCTTTCCTTTGGCGCGCCAGCGCGCGCGCTCGCTGCGCGCATCCGCTGCGCGTCCTCGCAGTGGTGTGCATTTGAGGCTACGGGGCTCAACAGGCTCCACCCGTGCTCTGCGCTGATTGGCTAAGGGCCAACCAATCACCGTATGAGGATAAGCACCAGGAAGTACGGGCAGCCACACAGACGCGTGTGGAATATCAATTATGTATTTCTTTTAGCACTAAAGCATAGGGTGCAGTGGGCAAAATTGTGAGTGCGCTTTAAAAGAATTTTTAAAAGAATGTTAAAACCAACAATCAAATTCAATCAAACGTTCCCCAGCAATTCCCCAGCTAAAACACCGCTCAGACAGCTGCAGCAGGCATTGTGTAAAAGTAAAGAGAGCGCTGAGGACCAGTGCTGTCAACCATGAGACCCGCAGACACAGTGCCCTCAATGCATGGGCATGCTGGGCAGGTGTCTGGGGACCCCACAAGCATAGGGCCCCCAAGCAGACCAAAATTTAATACTGATTATCCTTTAAACATTGTTATTCCTGAGAGTGGTTGTGTAGGCAGGGCTCAGTGCACTGCTTTGCACGAGGGCCTATAATGCTTTTAAGGTGGCCCTGCACAGACATGGCAGTGTGTGGAATAGTTGGCCATAGATTTCAATATGCCGTGATCACTCCAGATGTTTTCAGCAGCTCTGCCAGTGCTCAATTTGGGCCGGTGGTTTCCGGTGCTCGGCACCGGCACTTAATTGTCGACACCGGGGCCTGTGACAGTCTACCACAAGGTGGCGCTGTCTATCTGATTTAGAGATGGCCACAACAACAGTTAATTATTAATTCAATATACATTAAAAATTATTATTACCTGCCACCCAAGACATTCTTATAGCCTTGAGGGCCTGAAATAGTCTGAATTGTCGCACTTGCAGTAGTGTGATGGTTAGTAGCTGTGTTGTTACTGAAATTGGCAACATGGCGGGGGCAATGTGTGGTGCAAGCTGCAGTGACCTCCTGATGAGAGCCCTGGCACTTATGTTGTTACAAATTAAGCACTGACTGCTCTGCTCTTCTAAAATGTTCTGCCAGCTATAAATAAACTACTGCAGACCACTGCTGTCTGGGTGTGTTTTATTTGTGCCTCTTACATTGAAAGGCTGCATGCTACATCGTGCGTTTTTTGTGAAAGGACAGGCCCCGTACCAAGGAGCGAAATATCCGCTTAATACAGACATGCAGATGGTATTGTCAGACTTCTCTCTTTTTTAAATTACAGACAAAAAGCCTCAGGCAAAGCTCATTTATGCAGATCAGGTAACTGGTCTGGGACCACAGGCTCCTAATCCATGACTCCGCGAGAACCTCAAGGGACATAATACTTAAATATGGCTGCAAAATAAGAGTTTTTGGAAGTTCTAAAATTAATAGAGAGGTGAAGTCGGTCTCTGACTTGCAGTGCCAGATGTCATGCACGGCAGACACGCAGTGGGTCAAAGGTTACACAGGAGGATGAGTATGTCACCATAATTCTCACGGAGTAATTGTTATGGATGATTTCAGCTCCAAAGGTGGACAGTGCTATCACTGGCTCTCTGTGCAACTAATATGCTTAACTACACTTAGTGGGCAGGCATCAAGCAGATACTAAGAGCTCTATAGTTGCCTCACATGTGTGCATTCTGGGACCTGTAGTTTTACTTTCCTTCTGCAGCGCTCGGAGTGCCAGAAGGAAACAAGCATTCACAATGCAATAGGTCTCGCATTTGCGAGAGTTTAAGCTATTAGCATTGTAAATGACAATGCCTTTTATTTATGTTTTAAAAACCTAAACATAAATAAAAGGCATTGTCATTTACAATGTCAATAGCTCAAACTTGCTTAAATGCGAGACCTATTGCATTGCAAATGCTTGCTTTACATGGAGCGCCAAGATTCAACATTTAAAATTAAATCAATGCCAAAAATCCATTCAGTTCTTTTGCTGTTCAAGGACAATCGAAAAACGAATTATTTATAGGAAAATGGGCCGTGGAAGGAGCTGCTGAGGCCTCTCGAGTTCACAGCAGCAGAGCAAGCCTGAACATAAATGAGGAAACAAAACGGCCCACTCAAGCCTCAGGGACTGGGCCTCTCGCACAGGCCGAATACCTCCCTTCCCAATCCAACCCTGGCACCGCATAATTACTACAAGGCCCAGGGAAGGCCCCCCCCACACCTGAACCTTGCAGCTTGATCCTGTGCTTCGAGGCCCAGGGAGGGGGGCCCCCTCCCCTGGGCCATGAAACAGTAAGGACGCACTTCCCAGTTACGGTTAAGAAGCCAGTTGATCTGGCTGCCCCCTCCTCCCCTCACCCACCTCCTCTTACCTGTGTCCGGCTGCTCCTGGAAACAAAGGGGCCTTCTGTCGCCTGGATACAAAATGCACAAGGGGCGCCTAGAATGGCAGGTACTTAACAGAGGCGCTGCCTCGCCCCTGACACTGAGCCAACATAATTGCTGGCCCAGCTGGTGTGCTGTACCCCATTCTGTTTGTACCTTCCCCCCACCCCTGCACTCCCAGGAATGTCACCTCGCCCTGGCCAGCAAGGTCAAGACTACTGTGATCAGGTGGGGCAGGGGGCCTCACAGGAATAAGTTGGCTAATTGTGAAAGTGTGGCCTTTCACAGTGATGCGGGGCCCCCTGTTTATTGGCAGAGCGCGAGGCCCTGGGCAGCTGCCCACACTGCCCATGCCTAGCGCCGGCCCTGCAGGCCGAGACCTAAAAATCAGACGAGCCTCGGGATCCTGTGGAGAAGACAGCGACGCAACCGTAGCGCATCAAAGGCGAAATTCAGAATTTCAATAGAAGCCCAGGTTAGATGTGCAGGACATCTAACCTGGGCTTCTATTGGAATTCTATAACGCATATTAGCAAGCCCATTATCGCCGTTTTAGCGGCAGTTTCCTGCCGCTAAAACGGCGATAATTTTATCGCTGGTCTTGCTAATATGCCCCTCAATTTTCAGACACTGTAAGAAGTGCGGATGGGAGTGAAGGCACGGGCTGGTCGGTGAGGGGCGGCTGCTGGGGGTGTGGGAGAAGCGGTGCCCTCCGCAGACAAGGACAGGGGCCCGATAAGCAGCCCGCCAGTTGCTCCCGCGCAGGTGCCAGGACACCAATGGCTTTACATGAGCAGATGCTAGCAGGCTGCACTTACGGGCATTTCGTGCATTTTAGAGGTGAAGCCGTAATGCTGCACGTTTCAGTGTGGCAGTTTCCGCACTTTTCTGTACACATCCCACTAAGGATCTAGGCTGACGGGCTTAAAGGGCACTTTCGCACCTGTCACTGAAATGGACCCCTTCCGTAAGTGCTTTTACTCCCTCTGTGGGGTATTACTGCCATATCCGGTGACGATTGATACACGGTAGGGGATGGTACCGACCCTTGCCTTAAGTGGCTGTGAACATATCACTATGAAAGGACCAGCAGCACCTCCCCAGTCAATGATGCGTACAGTACTGCAGTAAGCAGGGGTGCTGCTGCACACGTCAGTGTCAGAACCAGTGCACGATCTGGGCAGGTACTGCCTGGTACTTCTTTCATTTGAATGGGGGAGTACCCGCACTTACTTCTCAGGCCTGCTACAATACATTAAATGGGAGAGTACCGGCACTTCTCAAGAGGAAGCAGGTACTCTAAATAGCGAGTAATTTCACTACTATATTTCCAATTAAAGCACTGGTCAGAATTAGCAGTAATGTACTGGTCAACGGGATAGTACAGACAATCCCTGTAAGACTGGCATATGCATCAAGGTATGGCCCGGACACATAGGGAGGGCAGGCACGTATACACTTCAACAGCACAACTCCCACACCATGCAATGCTCAGGCTCGTGATGACATGGCGCCCGCACGGCTCATGGGACCGTCCGTCTGACAGAGAAACCATCCGCCCTTCTCCCACAGAGGGTCAGCTTGCTCCCCTCATGCCGAGGTCGGAGTTGTAAGTGGTGTGGGTTGCAGTTAGTAGTTCAGCCTTCCACATCTAGTTACATAGGTTCAAATCTAGATTGGGGCAGCCATTCCCAGCGCCCGGTGTGACGTCAGCTCTACATTGTTCGAGGCCGAGTTCAACATTAGCCCACTCTGAGCCGAGAGGCTGGCCACAGGCCTAGTGAAGTTAGAGTGCGTCTAGATAAGTTTGTGTGACGTGCAACGCCTGGGTTGTAATGTGAGCAGGGTTCAAGTTGGATACATGGACTCCTATTAAGGCAGAGCAATAGCAATACCCATCATTACAGCACCACGAAGCACCAAAACTACAGAAGCAAGCGCCGAACAAAAATATATTACTTTCACGCCCAAAACCACACCCACCGACTAACCTATGCAGACGTATTCACTTGTGTGTCAAGAAAGTTTAACGTATACTCAGGACCACTGGAATTATTCTATTCTGCATCGTGGCTTTTTTGGGCATAATTAAAGATTTGCCACACATTACATCATCTGCTGCATAAACTGCAGACTTTCGAAAAAAATGTAGCTCAAACATCAAAAGTTACAACAAACATGGTGACCCGTTTGCACGCAGAGAAAGGCCCTTCCCAAAAAGTTTAACTGATCATCTTTGTTGCTTTTTTTTGTATATTGTTGTTAAACTGCCATTAATGAGGTGCAATCCTTGTCCAGATAGTATTAGCATGTGTAAAAGTTACAAAATAAGTCATACTATAAAAAAAGTGCCACCTTATACCACATAATTGTCCTTTTCTTGTGGCACAATTTCGTCACCAACACCGCATAATTCCAGTGGCCGTGCTCATATGCTTGTCATTGCAACAGTGTGAGAAGAGCCCTGCTTGTGCATTCATGCAGGTGCACAGTTGTGGATGGATGGGCACCGTGCAATTTAAACCTCAGTGAATAGGAGAATACAAAGAGGACGCAGCCCTTGCAGGAGCAGTCTTGCATCATCCACAGTGTGCGGCCTGAAATCCACAGGAGTTTCAGAGGTGCTACCTGTAGGCATGTGCATTAAATTCGAGCCATTTAATAGGCCGAGGGGGTTGCACGTAAGTGTGGCAGGAACGGGCATCATAAAACCAGAAACAGTGTGTGCCCAGGCACCGTGAGCAACAGACTAATGGAGAATGCAATGGTGCCCGTCTGCAGCCTTCACTTGTGATACTCTGCAGGCCAAATGCCTCAAGCCACTTTAAGCCCTCAAACAAAGCACAAACAAAAAGAACTAACAAGAAAACAAGAAGAGAGTTCCTAGAACGCCTTGGTTACTGCATTCTGAACATATTAACTCACTGCGTAATGAACGCACAACAAAAGCGACAGTGAGCAGGCCAGACTGTAAACTCCCCTGGAGGGGGCTACCTGTGGAGTGGGTGAATGCAGCGTCCTTCCCTTTGTTCGCTTCTGCTTCAAGAAATCTGACCCCCGCCCTCCCTGCCCCCCACTCCATCCTGTCCTGAGAGGACCCCCTTCTGTGGGCCTGTTGAACGTCATTGTTGTGTCTGTTTGCCGAGGCTGTTCTCAAAGGCTCGCTAGAAATCCCTTCATGTGGGGGGAGGGAGTGAAAGCGCAAACACGGCAGTCGCCACTCACTCACTGCTGTGCACGCCATGGCACAATTCTATTACAGGACCGGAGGCTTCGTATTATGCTTCTCTTTCTATTTATTGCCACACACAGCAGCCAATGAAAAACTTTGTTATGAAAAATAAACTACATTTCCCATGATGCTCATGGTATACATCACATCCTGTATAGCCCCATAAGAGCCACCATCACCGGAACTCGTCCTCTTTCTTTGCTGCTCACGCAGTCAGATAAGTGCTCCTACGCTATATCAGTATTGAACTGTGCTTATTTTGGCCTAATTAAGGTGTTTGGATTATACGCGATCATCGCGTTTGCTTTGACTGTGTTTGTTGACCAGCGCGACCTCCCGCTAGTTTTTCCGGCGCGTATGCTCAGCGGAGGTGCGCGCTCTCTCACAGATGCTTAAAAGCATCTTTTAAATCTCCCGCTCTTAAGCGGACACCAGCGCGATCGGCAGCGTCTGTTTTGCCGGGACACGCGCAGTTAATGTACCGCTCCGCCTACGGCGGTGTCTTGTCTTTGTAAATTTTAAGCGCTGAGGCCCCCTCATCGGCCGTATGCGCTCGGAGCCCTCCCTTTACAATTTTCCTCATGTCTCGATGTGCGTAGCCCAATTGGGCTACTTCTAGTAGGATTTGGGCTACGCACATCGAAACGACCCGTTTTTTGCTGTATGGTGCTCTGTATTCCCCTTTTTCCCCACTGAGCAGTTCACTGACGCCTGGCTGGCTGTAATTAATAATTTGGGCCTGGAGGCAGCACACCTCCATTAAAATACCCTGCTCTTGGCTCCTTTTTACGCCCTTTGGGCTGAAAAAACCACTCATACAGCTGTTGCTGAGGGACTAGGTACTACTTTGGTGTTTGTGCTCTGGGTTGGTCCCCCATTACTCCTCGAAATTTTGTCTGCCGCAGTTGCAGGTTACTAATAACTTTATTGATCCCACAATGGAAGAGTGGGTGCATTATGACGAGGATGAAGTTTTCTATGAAGAGGAAGTTCCCAATCCTTCCTTAGAGGACAACATTGTGGAGGCCCTGGACGCCTCGGTTCAGGAGTCGGTCAACAAGGCCCTGGAGAAGACAGTTCCGGGAACTGTACAACAGGCTCTAGCTACTGCCTTAAAGCCGATCACTAAGCAACTTGAGCAGTTTGCTAAACGTCATGGGTTTACTGCTCCACAGGGCGATGCCACTGACGCTCCTAAACCCTGGCCTCATTCCGCCTCCTACTATTCACTTCCTCATCCCGACGGGGACACGGCAAAAGCTAGAGGCACCGACACTGACCCCGACTCTACGGGGTCTGACACCCGGACACATCCCCTCCAAAGAAAAGAATGAAGAAATCAAAGAATACAGAGGTACCCATAGCTACCCCTTTTACTTTTAATCCAGCGGAGATTGTTCACCCCAGATCCTCTGATTGGTTGCCGGCTCCCGAGGTTGCGGCCTACTTGCATGACAATATACGCAAGAGCTTTGACAAAGAGGTGCGAAATCGCCTACGGTCAGAATGCCCTAGACCGGACGTTCCCGATAAGGTGGCGGAAACTCCGGATATTGACTCTAGTCTCCTAACATTCTTAAAGAAGTTCACCAAAGATCCCAAGAAAGGGATTGATCGTGCTTGGCGTGGATGCCAAGATAAGCTGTTGGACGTAGTAGGACCTTTAGCTAAGGTACTGGAGATGGCGTTGCAAGCGCAGGAATCTGGAAATGCAATTGACCCCCATGTTCTCGCCGGATGGACCCAGCGGGCTATATGCCTTTGGGCAACGCCAATTGTGCCATTTCTACGGAACGGCGCAAATCTATCCTCATGAAAATGGACTCCAATCTCACGGAGTTGGCTGCGGCGGAGCCTGGTCCGCTGGCGGATGGAAACCTATTCGGAGACCGTTTTGTAAAGGATGTAGCCAAATATGTGGGCACATTCACAACTCTAGATAAGGCCCAATCTGGCTTTAAAAGAGTTTTTCAGGCTGGTGTTTTCAGCAGGGCCGGACGAGGCCGAGGACGCTCGTTTGGCCGTCACTTCTCCCAAGGTCCTCAGAGAGGTGACTTCGGTCGTGGCAGGGGAGACTGGGACTCCACCCGTGGTGGCACTTTCTACCCCACCAGACAACGCTTTAATAGACGACGTTTCAACAGAGGATATTACCGGGGAAACTTCCAGAACGCCGAATCCTCAGGTGAGCGCTCCGGACCTTTGTCCGTTACCTCTGGGGGGGCGTATTCAATTCTTTTATCACAATTGGGCTCACTTGTCGCAAGATGCTTGGGTACTGCAGACAGTGCAGGGTTTCCATCTAGATTTCTTCCAGACTCCCGTCCAGATCAAACTTCCCAGACAGCTTTCTTTTTCCCAACTAGAATGCGATTTTATAGATTCCGAAATCGCAGGGTTGCTGCAGAAGCACGCGATAGCATATTGCAGCGAGGGCCCTCACGGCTTCTGCAGCAATATTTTTCTGGTTCAGAAGAAGGGTGGAGGTTACAGGTTGGTACTAAATTTGAAAGAGTTCAATCATTTTTTAACGTACAAACACTTCAAAATGGAGGGCATACATCTTTTGGCGGATCTCCTCAAACAAGGGGACTGGATGGTCCGGTTGGACCTGAAAGACGCCTATCTATCTATCCCCATTTTTCCTCCACATCGACGTTTTCTAAAATTTCAATGGCGGAACAAATGGTACCACTATTTGGTCCTTCCTTTCGGACTTTCCTCGGCTCCTTGGTGCTTCACCAAGACCTTGAAACCAGTGGTAGCTTACCTCAGGGAACAGGGGATTCGTATGATAATTTATCTAGACGACATTCTTATCATGGCGCAATCTCCTACACTGGCAACTCAACATTTAAACATGACCATTGCTACTTTACAAAACTTGGGTTTCGTGATCAACGAACCAAAGTCAGTTCTGTCCCCTTCCCAGACAATAGATTTCTTGGGCTTTGTCATAAACTCGTTGGAGGCTCAACTGAGTCTGCCACGCTCCAAACTTCGGGACATCAAGAAGGAACTTCGTTCCCTGTTATCCAAACAGATGGTATCAATCAGGGTGCTTGCCAGAATGGTGGGCCTTCTAGCGTCATCCATTCAAGCAATTTTCCCAGGACCCTTGCATTATCGGGCGCTTCAAAGGTTCAAGATTCAACATCTGCAAAAGGGTCTCTCCTATACCGATCTGGTTCCCCTCTCCCGAGACGTACGGGAGGAGCTTCAGTGGTGGTTAGGCCACGTCGAAGCCTGGAACGGCAGAGCAATTTTCGGTTCTCTGCCGGAAGTCATCATAGAGTCCGATGCCAGCCGTTGGGGCTGGGGTGCGCGCTGCGGAAATATTTCCACAGGAGGGCGTTGGTCCTTAGGGGAACTAGATCTCCACATAAATTGTCTAGAACTGCTGGCGGGATCGTTTGCGATCCGGACGCTGTCACCCAAACAGGTATCGTGTTGCATCCTCTTGCGGATGGACAACATATCAGCGGTTCAGTACATCAACAAGTTGGGGGCACGAGGTCGTCCCTGTTGGTGGAAATAGCGAAGGACTTTTGGCATTTTTGCCTCAGTCATCAAATCTCGGTCATAGCCGAGTACATTCCGGGCAAATCCAATGTGGTAGCGGACTGGAATTCCAGGCACCTCAGGGATTACAGCGATTGGCAATTACACTCGCAGATGGTGCAATGGCTTCAGGCAATATGGGGACACTGCGAGATAGATCTTTTTGCCTCCAGACTGAATCGTCAGATGAACAAGTTCTTCAGTTGGAGGCCCGATCCGTTGGCTCTGGCGACGGATGCCTTTTCCCAGAATTGGACACACAATCTGAGCTATGCCTTCCCTCCTTTCATCCTGATTCCCCGAGTGTTCACACAGATAATGCGCCCGGAGGCGGAGGTGATTTTGGTGACTCCACTGTGGAAGTCGCAACCCTGGTTCCCGCTACTATTGGAGGCCAGTTGCGACCTTCCCAGGAGGATTCCGTGGTCCTCAACATTGCTCCAGGGCCCTCACGGAGAGTTGCACCCGATGATAACATCGGGGCAGTTGTCCCTGATGGCCTGGAGACTTTCAGGCAACGTTGGCATATGCCAGGATTTTCGGAACAAGCTTCCGACTTTATCAATCAGGCCTGGGCCCCTTCCACCAGGAAACGGTATTCGTCAGCCTGGAAAGGCTGGGTTCGTTGGTGCGTGGAACAACACGTGGATCCCGTGGGGGCAGGATTACCCTATGTTGTGAATTTTTGTCCAAAAAAGCTGCTGATGGTTTGGCATATCGTTCTATCAATAATTTCCGTTCAGCCATTTCAGCGGGTCATGCTCAAATAGAAGGCAAACCTGTAGGGATGCACCCATTAATTTGTAAACTCTTGAAAGGTATTAGAGTGGCTAATCCGCCTAAACCAAAGTATTCCTCTTTATGGGATGTGTCTCTAGTTCTTTCCTTGTTCAATACATGGCCCACAAATGACATGTTGACAAGGAAACAACTATCTTCCAAATTGGCCATGTTATTATGTTTAGCAGCCTGTCGACGCTCATCGGATATCAAAGCTCTGGATCTTACAGGTAGAGTGTTTACTCCGGAAGGAGTTTCTTTTAACATTACCTCCAGAACAAAGACAATGTCTCGTACTGTGGAACATCATGCTTTTCCTAGCAATGCCAAGCTTTGCGTTGTTCAATGTCTTAAAATGTATGAGGAATGTACCAGGTCTCTTAGGCCTGATGGTGTGGTGCAATTATTAATTGCTTTACAGAACCCCTTCAAGCCTGTCACTGCGGCTACTATAGCCAGATGGTTAAAATCTGTTATGCAAGAAGCAGGTGTTAACATTCAAGTATTTGGGGCACATTCTGTCCGAGGTGCTATGGCCTCTAAAACATTCATGTTGGGTTCTACTGTACAGGATATCATGCATTCTGCAGACTGGTCCTCTGAATCAACATTTAAACAATTTTATTATAAGCCGGTGGGTGATATATCCTCTGTAGTTTTTAATCAGCGTTAAACTAGCATAATATGAAGCCTCCGGTCCTGTAATAGAATATAAAATTGGCTAGCGTTCGCGCCAAGAATTTTCAATTCTATTAAGGACACGGAGGCGAGGATTATCCCACCCGATTATATTACAGTGTTGTAATTAATACCCACCCGTTGTGTATGTATTCTGACTTTACAGAAGTTACGGGTTGTTTTATCTCTCATTCTTTCAGGATCTGAAAAGAAAACGGATTAAGGGTAATCCTGGTTAAAGAGGACGTACTTCCCAGTTGGATTGGTTCTTCCATGTTGGAGGTTTTGTTGGACTTCAGTTATTATGTTGGACTTTATTGTTCGAAGCAAAGAAAGAGGACGAGTTCCGGTGATGGTGGCTCTTATGGGGCTATACAGGATGTGATGTATACCATGAGCATCATGGGAAATGTAGTTTATTTTTCATAACAAAGTTTTTCATTGGCTGCTGTGTGTGGCAATAAATAGAAAGAGAAGCATAATCCTCGCCTCCGTGTCCTTAATAGAATTGAAAATTCTTGGCGCGAATGCTAGCCAATTTTATATTGTTCTACCAGCAACGGGCCTGCCCTCGCCACGCCCTGCGCCGCGGAGAATCCAGTCCCTAAAGGAAGGGA
Organism: Calotriton arnoldi; assembly: GCA_963921515.1. NCBI lineage: Eukaryota > Metazoa > Chordata > Amphibia > Caudata > Salamandridae > Calotriton > Calotriton arnoldi. Next base: position 1,067,075 of record CAWUFW010006508.1, on the reverse strand, counting down.
GCGCTCCCTGGACGGGCTCCGCGTACAACGGAGGAGAAGGGAGGTGGCACGTCAGTGCTACAGAATAAAATGAATTAATGCTGGGCGGGACTAAGGTCGTGAGCAGAGGCCGGGGGAGGAGTCTATCGTGACATCACTGTGAGCGACTACGGTTAGTGAGATATCGCAGGATAGTCTGACATCACCATGCACAGTTGTTTGGTGAAAATATCAGTCTATATCAGAACGTGGGTATCCACCGATATTATAGAATTATCGCGACAGCACCGGATCAGGCAGTTTTGGGACAATGTCAACAATACAAGCAGTGCAGAGCAAGGGGTGACTTATGGGAATAAACTCTTGAGGTACCAACCCGAGGTTCGATGGTAAAACCGTGAACATAGCGAGTGCTGAGCATGTCCCAGGCACATCCGGATTTGCTTTTGCATTAAATACCATTATGATTAGCAGCATATGACTCCAAACACTAGACCATACTATAATCTTGACAATTCTTTACAATCTTGTACCTAATATTGTGGCTGTAAAAGGCGTTTAAATCTTATTTGAAATTCCCCTACAAAATAATGTGCTGCTGCCATCTTGTGACCAAACAGTATACAACCTTTTGTTGGATTAGCTTGTGATAATGCGAATTAATTCGGTTCTTCGTTGCAGTTGTTGGGGAAAAAGACAAGTGGGAGGGGTGGGGGGAGTGTGGCCGAGAGCAGGGACGCGCAGCGTTTACCTTGCGGGAGCGAGCGCGATAATTGCTAACAGATGTCGCCAAAGCTCGCTCCCGCAAGGGAATCGCCAAACGTGCACGCGTTGCCATTAAAAGCAATGCAATGCGTGCACGTTTTTGGGGAAAAAAGCGGATCGATTCCAAGAGGTCCCCCCTATGCAGCGCATGCGCGCTGCGTAGGCGAGACCTAACCAGCTGCACGAGACAGCCCCTCTCATGCGCAGCCTCTCTCCATCTCTCAGCTGCAGTGTGTGACTTGTGCACATCTGAAATGTTTCAGCCCAGGTTTTGTCTTTCTCCCGCCTACAGGTTTAATGTGGGTGTTGAATCCCAATTGTATGTGGCCGTGATCCGGCGTGACTCCAGTCCAGGTTTTGAATCTCTTATTGGTCGTCTCAGGTTTCTACACATTCCTGCAATGCTGAGCAGGAAAGCGTTCAAAAATCAAAAACAGGGAAGAAGGGAGTCTTGAAACTTCCACTCCATGCCTTAAAGCTGCACTCCCCAGTATGGGGGAAGACCTGCCTACAGCTTATGTTGAGAGCGAAGTGTACAGCTTCAGCTCCACTCACTCGAGAGCCCAAGCAAAAGTAACATGGCACGAGGGCGGGGGTGGGGGCAGGGAACTAGTGGCTCGGAAAACAGCCTTTAATGTTTGACTTCAGTCTTTGAATGCACAGCAACTGTAATGAAATAAAACCATGATTTACAGCCCCAGTTTCAGAAACGGACTTCGGAGCACTGAAAACACATCAAGCATTCTGCTCAGATGCTCTTAGAGAAAGGTAAAAGTAGTCCCTGAACAGATGCTTCAATGGGACAAGTTGGAGGGTACAAGTAATGGGGTGCTGCTCTGTGCTGACGAAAAGGAGGGACAAAGAAAAAGGATTGACCGCTAGCAAGCAAGGATTTTTAATGGACACTGAAACAAACAAATGAAAAGCTGTAAGCCCACAAAGAGAAGTATGAAGTATATACTAAAGTATATACAAGAGGTCTCGAAAGCTCGACCTAAAAACAAATTAAGCACAGGGAGATGAAGGAATTTGCCCGGAATCACAGGATGTTCGAGCCGGCACAGAGACTCGAACCTGGTTCCCCAGCTTCAGGGCCACCCGCCCTAGCCGTTATGCCGCATTCTCAGGGACACAAGGATGAAACACACTGATGAATACAGATTCTTGGTGTGCACTAACCTCTCCCCAATGAGAAACGGAATCTTGTAACTAATGTTAGTGCAATGATGTATTTCTGAAATCTGACGATTGGTGACTTGCACATTGTTATACCACACAATTGGTTTAAAAGATAAGGAAAGTGAAAACGTTACTGCATTCTTGTCTGTTTTTCCTATGCGAGCTCAAGATACAAACGAGGCTTTGCTTGCATTAGGGACCAGGAAGCATTACCACAATAAACAAGGATTTATAGCTGCAGGAAAAGCAGAGAAACATTCCAGCAAGGGATGACATCAGCCAGAGAAGGCAAACGGAGAACTCCTTCCATGAAAAAAAATTCCAGCGGATTCCAGGACCACCTTGTTGTGAAAGGGAAAGCCCGTATTTTTAGTGTTGACACGTGTGACCGCATATTGCACGCTGCTTGCAGGAAGGAACGTAAATTAAAACACGGTCTCGGAGCGATCAAACCACACTGCCTGGGGGCACGGGCCGGATCTCGGGAACAGCAAGACTCACAACAGACGAAAACACACTTTACCTGTAACAGGTCTAGTGTCGGCTGCTTTGCATTGCCCCGTCACGGAAAGAGGACAGAGACAGAGAGGCAAAGAAAGAAAGATAGGACCAACAGGAGAAATCAGAGGGAGGAGACGGAAAGATCTGCCTACAACAATAACAGGCACTCATCGGCTGCACTCCTAGGTCAACATTGCATGTAGAGAGACTGTGTGTGCATCGCTGCTCGCTCCCGCGGCAATACTCCGTGGAAGTGAACTTTTCAGAAAAGGTGGGACATGCCCACTCCAGTAGCCATTTGCAGGCTACCATTTATAAATGACACAAGCTCAAGCCAGTCCAAAGCGTGGGAGAAGTCAGACCCCACAAAGTACAGGTAACAGATCACCTAACAGCGCAAGCGATGTTTAGGCTCGACCTAAAAAGGCATCTCTCAGCTGACATCCATCTGTTCCCTCGAGTGAGTGGGTGTGAGTTTGAGAACCTGTATGGTGTGTCACCATTACTTTCACAGAGCAGAGCAAATGAGAGCTATCAATGTCACCATCACAGGAGGCCTTCATTCATGCATGGAGGTGTTGTAGTGAGCCTCAGCAAGGCCTACCAGTGCTTAGGGGTTCTCCCTTCTCTGCACAGAGTCCTCAGACACTTAGGAAGAAGTTGGCACAGAAACTGGAAATAGAAAAGACAGAGTTTATTAAACCTCATGAGGTGGAGCTAACATTCGCACATCACCCTTCAGTAATGCATGAAGTAGCACACTGAATGGAAGGATCCTGGTCCTTTTATACCCACACAGGGGCTCAAATGAAGGCGGTACTAACACAAATGCTGGTTTTAGGCACATATAAGGTCATACAGAGAATGCACAGTCGACAAGTGGGTGGAGCTAACAGTTTCTACTTTTAGTAGACACATCCTGACATTTATAAACTCGGAACAGCTGCAAGCTCAACTGAGCATGTGCAAAGCAAGCGGAACTAAATATAACTTGTCTCTAGGCAGATTTCAAGAGCAGTTGACAGGAAGGTAGGACAGAGCACATGGCGAGCACATGGTAGCACATGGCAGCCAAAATGGCTGACAGAAATACAAAATGGATTCCACAAAGCGGACAATTTAGCCTCTAAATACAGGCTGTCTTCAGCTAATGCTTAACTTAAATGCTGCCAAATTACAACAGAGGTGCTGCAAACATCACATCAGCAGGGTTTTGTCCTGTGTACACACAGTGGCGGCTGGCATAGGGCGTGCGGCGGGGCGGGCCGGGGAGGGTAGTAAACTCGGACATACGACGGAACGGAGGAACGTAATCAGTAGCAGCTTCTGGAGGGAGGACGGTGGGGCGGGGGAGGGGCAGGGTGGGGGGTAGTAAACTCCGGCATACGGTCAAACGGAGGTAAGTACATAAATAAATAAATAAAACGAATTACAATAACGTTGCAGCGTGCGCAATGTAATTTGTTTTATTTATTTATTTATGTACTTACCTCCGTTCGGCAGTATGCCGGAGTTTACTACCCCCCACCCTGCCCCTCCCCTGCCCACCGCCCCGCAGCACTCCCTCCAGGAGCCGCTGCTGAACGTAATAATTACTTTCCTCCGTTCCGTCGTATATGTCCGAGTTTACTACCCCCCCACCCTGCCCCTCCCCCGCCCCGCCCCACCGCCCTGCAGCACGCCCTATGCGAGCAGCCACTGTGTACACACCCAGGCCATGAGGTGAAAGGGGGACAGGTTTAGCACTGGCAGCGTCAAGCACCTGGAGTCATTCTGCTGAATGGCGCATCAGCGCTCATTAACACCTGATCTTCTTTCCAGTGCATGACAAAGAGTATGCCTGAGCTCTGCTGGGCAGGGAGGCTGTAGTTACATCCGCAGCAGGAAGGAAAACAAGCATTGGCATAGCCAATAGGTCTCGCCTTTGGGGCCTTATAAGTGTTTAGGCAGAGCTATTGACTTTGCCAATGTGTTTAAGCTGTGCTGTAGAGAAGTGTGGCTGCTGTGCAGCATGCTGAAAAGTTGTAATAAAAAAGTGCTAGAAGCATTTTTGTTACCTTATATATGACCAAGAAGGCATTATGTCCAACTGAACGACCATATTAAAAAATGTATGTACAATAAAAAATGTCCTCATTTTTCTTTTGTTCTTGCAATGCTGGCAACTTGTTTTTGCCTATTCCAATGGTTGATTGTTAAAGTTTTTTTTTTGAGGGGGCATAAACAATTGGAGGTTGAAGGTTGTGAACTAGTACCTGTATTATAACACTAGCAGCGGCCAGACGCTAGGGAGAATCAACAGATGGCAGATTCCGAGAGCAGGCTGAGGTGGTGTTGAGTGATGTTGAGGTGGTAGTGGTGGTGGTGGTGGTGACTGGTGCTGAGACGATGCTGAGGTGATGCTGAATGATACTTAGGTCTTGCTGAGTGATGATGATGTGGTGGTGTACTATTGCAAAGGCGATGCTGAGTGATACTGATGTGGTGTTGAGTGATGTTGTGGTGGTGCTGAGTGATGCTGTGGTGGTGCTGAGTGATGCTGTGGTGGCCCTGAGTGATGCTGTGGTGGTGCTGAGTGATGCTGTGGTGGTGCTGAGTGATGCTGTGTTGGTGTTGAGTGATGCTGTGTTGGCCGTGAGTGATGCTTTGGTGGTGCTGAGTGATGCTGTGGTGTCGCTGAGTGATGCTGTGGTGGTGCTGAGTGATGCTGTGGTGACGCTGAGTGTTGCTGTGGTGGCGCTGAGTGATGCTGTGGTGATGCAGAGTGATGCTGTGGTAGCGCTGAGTGATGCTGTGGTGGCGCTGAGTGATGCTGTGGTGGCGCTGAGTGATGCTGTGGTGGCGCTGAGTGACACTGTGTTGGCGCTGAGTGATGCTGTGGTGGCGCTGAGTGATGCTGTGGTGACGCTGAGTGATGCTGCTGTTGCGCTGAGTGATGCTGTGGTGGTGCTGAGTGATGCTGTGGTGGTGCAGAGTGATGCTGTGGTGGTGCTGAGTGATGCTGCCGTGACACAGTGTCTTTGCTAGTTACAGTGGGTAGAAGGGGTAGAGGGGTAGAAGAGGGGTAGAGGGGTAGAAGAGGGGTAGAGGGGTAGTAGAGGGGCAGAGGGGGTAGTAGAGGGGTGAGGGGTAGTAGAGCGGTAGTAGAGGGGTTGAGGGGTAGTAGAGGGGTTGAGGGGTAGTAGAGGGGTAGAGGGTAGAAGAGGGGTAGAAGAGTGGTAGTAGAGGGGTAGTAGGGCAGAGGGGTAGTAGAGGGGTAGAAGAGGGGTAGAGGTGTAGATGGGTAGAGGGGTAGAAGAGGGGTAGAGGGGTAGTAGTGGGGTAGAGGGTAGAAGAGGGGTAGAGGGGTGGTATAGGGGTAGAAGAGGGGTAGAGGGGTAGAAGAGAGGTAGAGGGATAGAAGAGAGGTAGAGGGATAGAAGAGAGGTAGAGTAGAGGTAGAGGGGTAGAAGAGAGGTAGAGTAGAGGTAGAGGGGTAGAAGAGAGGTAGAGTAGAGGTAGAGGGGTAGAAGAGAGGTAGAGTAGAGGTAGAGGGCAAGAACAACTCCCAGATAGGGTGGCGAGCAGCAGAGCGCCATCTGGAGAGTGTTAGGGAACAGGGGCGGTGGGGGGATAGGGGGAACTGCAGAGACCCATGTTAAGAGGCTGAGCAAGTGGATCACAAATGTCTGTATTGAAAGTGAACTCTGTCTAACAGTGTGAAAGTATTTTTTGCAAAAAGTAATAGTCTGTGAGTGACAGAGCTAACCAACAACATGATCCCCATAAATCTGATAAACTCTTTGAGAAGACGACAACATGCACATATTATAGACCCTAACAGAGACGCTTCTAGTATTGAGCATGTGACCAAGAATATAAGCAGGTGCATACATGCGATCATGCGAAAGCTTGTAGACGGCCTTCATAATTGCACAATTTTCAATTTTGCTTGAGCTAGCTAGATCTGCAACATTCATGCCTCGGGTACCAAGGAACATTCATCTCGGCTCATCTTAGAGACAGGCACACCCGGTGAGCAGAATTAACACGAGCAGAAAAACATCGTCGACTTCAACCAGAGGCGACCCGGCCGTGTCTCGGACCGGCGTCGACTCACCCTCCACTGAGAGCTGCGGAGAGGGAAGAGGCCGACCAGGAGTCGACTCTTGTGGTGCAGCCGCCTCCGACGTCGATGCAGGGAGCCGCAACGGGCTATGCGGAGACATGGCAGAAGGGCTCGACGTTTGACTGGGATGCCCTTCCGGGCCGTGTCCCGACGTCGCAGAACTGCACGACGCCACCTACTGACGCGCAGGGGTACTGCTAGCGAAAAACTTTCCGGATCCAGTCTGACGCCTGGGGATATTCTAAGGTAAGGAATCTATCACTAACTAATGTCTCTTACAGATATATCGTTACACAAGTAGTAACTTGTGCATCTCATCCTCCTGTGTGTCACCTTCACCCAGGACCATTGGTCCAGTGATGCCCTGACATCATAAAGCTACAGCAGGATGTCGTCTGACATGAGGGCCAGTCAGTTGCCTAGCAAGCAATAGGATACATTTATCTTGGTACTGAAAGGAGTAGCAGGGTAGACAGGATGCCCAACTGAAAACTAAGATGAAAGAAATTAGGGCATTTTTTGAGACATTTGAATTCTGAATTAACCATATTGCCAGGCGATTGCTCAAACAACTGACTCCTCCCCATACTTGCTATTTAAGCTCTTCCCCCAAAGTAACTTCCACAAAACACCTGATCCTCATTATCTTCAATCCACTTACATAGCGAACTACATGTCCCACCAACCCCTACGTATCACTTCTAACCCCTGCCTCGTACTCCCAGTTTGCGCTATCCACCCCACGTGGCCTAATCCCATCACCTACTACTAATTATATTCGATTTGATTTCACCAAACCATCCGCTGGCTGGACCTACTCCTCTGATCCATCTCCTTTACTCTAAGCTCATGGTCTAACTTCATCCTTTTCTCTTCGATTGCCAGCTTGAGCCTGTCCATCTCCATTGCCTCTCTCCTTGCTTCCTGCCTGTCCCTCAGCTCCTCTGGGGGCAAACCACTGCTGCCTGACCCGGAGAGCCCCTCCTAACAGCACATCAACGCTTGGAATAGACTCCCTAAGCCTCCACACCAAGATCTCCAGAATGCCCACTGCCATTTCTGGCAGCTACCCAGGCCCTCGGTGCCTTTTGTAGCTCCTCTTTCCTGGTGAGGCCTCTGATTTAGACTCTCTGGCTTTTGCAAATAGCCTTCAACTCATTCATGTTGTAGGATTCCAACCTTTATTCCTCAAAAGCCACTTCTAGGAATGCAACTGATGATGTTCTTAACTCAGGGATGATACAGTAGAAAGTTCAAGCTCAAACAAATGGCAAAGATCAAAAATAGATCAAAAAGAAAACAGTATGTGGTACGTAGTGGTCTGTGATATAGTAGTAATGTACACCAATCACTGTAGGTCAAGTGCAAACGCAAGTCCTATCCTTACTCTGACAACCAATGTTAGAAATTGGAGTCTCTGGTTGGCAGGTTTGTACCCTGTCCAAGTAGGGACCCTTCCTTCTAGTTAGGATACGGGGATTACACTTGTAAAATAACCCCTGCTCACCCCCTTGGTAGCTTGGCACAAGCCGTCATGCTTATCTCAGAGGCAATGTGTAAAGCATTTCCACATAACACGCGGTAATACAGTGAAAACACTACAAAAGGACTCCACACCAGTTTTAGAAAAATAGCCAATATTTATCTGTGTAAAATAAGACCAAAACGATAAAAATCCAACATACAGTAATAAAGATTTGAATTTTGCAAGAAGAAACTTAAAAGACAGTTCCTCGAAGTCAATAGCTCCGTCTGAGGCTATCACAGCGTCGTGAATAAACAACTCCAACAGTTCAGGCCAACTGCGAGATTGTGGGCCAACTACAGTGTCGGGAAGAATCGCAAACAGTACCTTGGAAATACAGTGCTTCGTGGACCTTGCAAGGAACTCCAAAGAGGCAGCGTTGATCCAGGAGGTCGGTGCAGGAGTCGTTGGGCCCTTAAAGTCACAAGTGTTGCAAATTGAACTCTGTGAGGTTGAAGTCAGGAGCGCGGATGTTGGCAGGTGTCAGGTCTGGGGTGCGAAGTGGAGTGGTGTGGCGTGTGGTGCCTCAGGTCGCGGTGCAGGCAGCAGCTCTGTGACGGCATGCAGTGGCATCGGTGAGAACAGGTCTGCGGTGCGAAGTAGGGCGTTACTCATTGCGGTGCTGGCAGGTCACGTTGCAGGCAGCGTCATCGTCGTTGAAGTGCTGTTGTTGGTAGACGATCTGGAATCGAAGGCGCCGGTCGGGCCAAGGCAGCAGTGTTGGACGGGGCGGTGCACCGAGTAACTTTCAAACGGTGCAGGCAGCAGCATCGATGTCGGCATGGAGCAGCATCGTCCAAGAGGCCAGGCGGTGATGTGAAGCAAGGAGGTGCGAACTTCGGTGCCCTCGGGTCACGGTGCAAGCAGCGGCTTGGTGGCTGCAGCATCAGTGAGACTAGGGTTGCGGTGCAAAGCGGGCGATGCTCTTTGCAGTGCCAACAGGTCACCGAGCTGGCAGCAGTGTCAGGTTGCTTTTTCTTCTGTTGCAGCACAAAACACACAGTTCCTGGTGCTGGTTGTGGATGATCTTGAAGTCTTTGCTGTTCCTGAGACTTCTTGAACAGGAGGCAAGCTGTACCTCAAGCCCTTGGAGAAACTCAGGAAAATAAGTTGCAGAAAGTCCAGTCCTTTCACTGCCCAAGACAGAAGCAGCCACTGCAGGCCAGCACAGTAAAGTACACAGCAGAGTGGTAGTTTCTCCTGACAGCTTCTCCAGCTCTTCTTCTTGGCAGGTTCCTTAGTCCAAAATAATTCAAAAGTTCTGGGGTCAGGGCCCCAATACTTATACCACTTTCCCCTTTGATGTTTTTGGCAGAAAGTCTCTTGCCTCAGAACAAAGTAGTTCTGTCCTCCCTGGTTCAGCTTCACTACAGGAGGTGGAAACAGCATTGTGCACAGGCAGGACACATCTCAATCCCCCTTGTGATTGTCTGGAGTGAATGTACATCCCCAGCTCCTGTCACTCTAAAACCAGACGGTGAATACACAAACAGGCAGAGGCACATAAGACGGTTTAGCAAGAAGATGTCCACTTTCTAAAAGTGGCATTTTCAAACACATAATTTAAAAACCACTTTTACTAAAAGGTGTGTTATTGAATTCTGAGTTCAGAGAGCCTAAACTCCAAATCCCTAGCTGTTCACAATTGAAAGTTACACTTGTAAAATGTTACAAGGCAGCTCCAATGTTAGCCTATGGGCGAGCTAGTCCTTGCAATAGTGAAAAACGAAATACACAGTATTTCACTATCAGGACATGTAAAAACACCAGTACATGTCCTACCTTTCACCATACTGCACCCTGCCCACAGGGGACCTTGGGCCTACCTTAGGGGTATCTTACATGTAAGAAAAGGGAAGGTTAGGGCCTGGCAAGTGGGTGCACTTACAAGGTTGACATGGCAGTTAAAACTGTGCGCAGATACTGCAGTGACAGGTCTGAGACACCTTTGAAAGGCTACTTGTGTGGGTGGCACAACCAGTGCTGCAGGCCCACTAGTAGCTTTTGATTTACAGGCCCTGGGCACACTCAGTACACTGTACTAGGGACTTACCAGTAAATCAAATATGCCAATCACAGAAACCCAATCATACCACAATTTATAGTAGGAGCACTTGCACTTTAACACTGAATGTCAGTGAGAAAGTGTGCAGAGACACTAAACCAGCAAAAACGAAGTCCAGCATACCATCAAAGCAGGAGGTCAGAAAGCAAAAAGAAAGGGAAACACACCAAAAGATGCCAGGTCTAACAGTTACTCTTCAATACAAAGATGTATAATGTGTTTAATACTCCTACACACCTATGGTGCATTAGAAGCACATGCGTTTTGTAAACGCTTATACCAATTATCAGGACACAGGCTGTAAACAATTAGGTAGAAACTTAATATAGTAGTTACCCGCCACTATATTAACTATAATGCAAACTAACACACTCATTGCATGATATCATCAGTGATGTCATAGAACATGTCATGCGTGATGTCATGTGAGGTCATAAGCAGTGCATGGCAAGGGTGCAAGTTATAGTTAGAGCTGCTAACTATAACTGGTTAATTTCTGTGTTTTCTTGTAGTTCAAAACATTAATGTTATCACTGATATGTTCACCAATTTATAACGTTATGTTTACCTTCTTTTTTTTCAGTGAATGAATATAAATATATATATATATATATATATGTGATCAAGGCCTTTGGAAGGCCGAAACGCGTTATGGCGGTGGTGCGTGGCAGCAAAATAAACTGAACTTAGCACCAGAAACCTTGGGTCCGTGTTCGTCTTTTCCAGGGGAAACTGGAGGTTTTGAGACGAAGCCAACGATATATATATATATATATATATATTATCTACTGGCGGTCGCCAGTAGATAGTTATAGTTAGGACCTATTATCCATAGGAAATCCGCGACATTCTATTTGAAATAACTCTTGCGCCGGTTGACGAATCTTCGCGAAAGCTTCCAACTTGTTGGGCGCTCCGCTCCGCTCCTACCCTGAAAGTCTCGGGTTGATTCGTCAAGCGGGGGCCGAGAAAAAGGGGGTCCCAAAACGCGTTTTCCCATTCATTTTTCCATAGGAACCTTTAGTCGCAGCTACAGCCCGAACTGCTGAACGGAATTACACCAAATTTGGCAAAGAGGTAGCCCTTGGTTCAGTGTCGTGCCTTTTGCTTAAATGGTGTAAATCCGCTCAGTAGTTCCTGAGAAAATCAAAAGTAAAGTCACATATATATCTATGGCTTAGTAGGGTCCGCGTACCCTCCCGATCACGAGCTGTATGCTAATTGGCTGTCAAGTGGCTGTCAACACTCCAAATCAGGAAGTGTTGGCAGCCATTTTGTCCCTCGGTAGAACCGAGGACAGAAACAAGTGCGCAAAGCGCAAAAAGGGGCAGGGTAGAAACACCCTGACCCTCTAGGTCTGCTCAGGGGTCCCACAAGGACCCCCTGGGCAGAAAAGCATTTTTTTTTTAATCGGCGGGATGCGCTTAAGGTGCGCGAATCCCGCCCAGAAAAAAAAAAAAGCACAAGAAACAAGTGCGCAAAACGCACAAAGGGGGCAGGGTAGAAACACCCTGACCCCCTAGGTCTGCTCAGGGGTCCCACAAGGACCCCCTGGGCAGAAAGCATTTTTTTTCCAAAATCGGCGGGATGCGCTTTGGGTGCGCGGATCCCACTGATTAAAAAAAAAAACACAAGAAACAAGTGCGCAAAACGCACAAAGGGGGCAGGGTAGAAACACCCTGACCCCTAGGCCTGCTCAGGGGTCCCACAAGGACCCCTGGGCAGAAAGCAAAAAAAAAAAACGGCATCGTGCCGAGGCCCCGCCCCTCCCTGCAGCAGTCTGAAAACGCGCTTCCTGGCGCGTTTTAAGAAGGGAAGTAATTCCCTTGAGTACTGGGGGTCCTGGGGGCCAACTAGCCCACCAGGAACCTCCGGTATGCGCCAGGGGCTGCGTTGCAGAGAGGTGTACAGAGGCCACGCCCCTTTTACACCTCTCTGCAACTCAGCTCTGTGGCGCTTTTGGAGGTACATGGTGGGCTAGTTGGACTCCAGGGACCCTCAGTATTCAAGGGGACTTAATCCCCCAACTTAAAACGCGCCACGGGGCACGTTTAGCACAGTGGTGAAGGAAGGGGCAGGGCTTCAGGTGACATGTGTGCAAACAGGTCCCGTGGCGCATTTTAAGATGGGGAATGAAATCCCTTCAATCCTGAGGGTCCCTGGGGCGAACTAGCCCACTAGGTACGTCAAAAAGCGCCACAGAGCTGCGTTGCAGAGAGGTGCAAAAAGGGGCGTGGCCTCTGAACACCTCTCTGCAACGCAGCTCCCTGGCGCATACTGGAGGTACAGGGTGGGCTAGTTGGACCCCAGGGACCCTCATTATTCAAGGGACTTAATCCCCCAACTTAAAACGCGCCACGGGCGCGTTTGCACAGATGTCACCTCAGGCCCCGCCCTCCCTTCACCATTGTGCAAATATTCCTCTAAAATCAGCCGAACTACGAATTCCGATTTACTCACCTGTTATCAGGAGAGACCTCAGTGCTGCATCTTTCAGCCCAGTACTGATCCTGAAAAGTAATTTTAACCGTAATTACCAGTAACTTGAATTTCCTTCCATAGGATATCATTGTCTGCTTTTTGCTGAAAAAGTTTCTAAGTGTCGATTTTTGAAACATACAAATATTCCTCTAAAATCAGCCGAACTACTGAATTCCGATTTACTCACCTGTTATCAGGAGAGACCTCAGTGCTGCATCTTTCAGCCCAGTACTGATCCTGAAAAATAATTTTAACCGTACTTACCAGTAACTTGAATTTCCTTCCATAGGATATCATTGACTGGTTTCACTTGGAAATTCTTCTAAGTGTGGAGTTTTGGAACTTTATAATATTCCTATAAAATCAGCCGAAATACGAATTCCGATTTACTCACCTGTTATCAGGAGAGACCTCAGTGCTGCATCTTTCAGCCCAGTACTGATCCTGAAAAGTAATTTTAACCGTACTTACCAGTAACTTATATTTCCTTCCATAGGAATCCATTGTCTGGTTTTCAGCAGAAAAGTTTCAAAGTGTTGATTGTCACAAACTACAAATATTCCTTAAAATCGCCTGTATGACTTAAACGCATTCTTTCAACTGTTTACAGGAGATGCACCAGTGCAGGATCTAGGATCCACCACTGAGTAAGAAAAGTAACGATAACACTACTTACCTGCTAAGTGAATTTCCTCCCATAGGATAACATTGGTGATTCTATGTGAAAAAGTTTCTAAGTGTCAACTTTTAAAATACAATAATATTCCTTAAAAATCACTACTGTAACCAAAACGCTTTTACTCAACTGTTTACAGGAGATGTCCCAGGACTGAATCTAGGATCCAGTCCTGTGGTTAGAAAAGTAATCCATAAAGTAACTAATTGCATTTAGCTAGAAATTCACATTGAGCTCAATGTTGCATTGTGTTTGAAATTGTGTTGCCCATTGCAACAACTGTAACTACTGTACTTAAAAGTCTATTGCCTATTTGCAAAGTATTTAAAGTAAAGTAATTCATTCTGAGAAAGTATATTTTGTAATGTAATGTATAATGTAATTACAATGTAATTTAAAAAATAAAATATCTAAAAATAAATAGTTTAAAAAAATGTAGTAAATCAGTATAAAAAAATAAATATAACAATTAATACATTTAAAAATTGTCATTTACAAAACCTTTGAAATTCACTGAAAAAAACCATAGGTTTCAGACATGTTATAGTTAGGAATTAGCATTTAAAAAACCTTTGAAATTCACTGAAAAAACCATAGGTTTCAGGCATGTTATAGTTAGGGTTTAGCATTTAAAAAACCTTTGAAATTCACTGAAAAAACCATAGGTTTTAGGGAAAGTTATAGTTAGTTGGACATTGCACTCGTACAAAACCCGTGAAATTCCCCCGTTATAGTTAGTTCAGCTAACTATAACTCGCGCCCCCGCAATGCACTGCTGATGACGTCACATATTACATCACTCATGACATGGTCAGTGACATCACTGATGACATCACTGATGAAATCTCAAATGACATCACTGATGACATCATCCATGTGAGAATTTAATGCATCTTCTCACACCCTAATATAACGTTTGATACACCCACTCTAAATTACAGACTGCCATTCTCAAAACCATACACACTCCAATACCAATAAGTACATACCCACTCACTGATTCTTAGGTCTACACACACACATCTACTCACTCACCCGTACAGTCACTCATACTTACAGTCACTCAGTACATTACTATCATATGCACTCATACACCTATATAAACACTCACACAACACAACTCATCCATAGAGGTACTCACACACCTAGTCAGTCATGCAAATAATTAATCACACTCCAATTTACTCACCTATACAGTTATACACACCAGCTCACTTATTCATAAAAATACTAGCACATTCTTACGCTCCTATGCAATCACTGATGCAAGCACACACTCATCCATATAGCCACTCTCACAATCACACACTCTCACTTATAGCCATCTAAATACTCCAACACACATATATACTGCCTTTCACATATGTAGTTACTCACACATGTACCACTGAGATATACATTCAATCACTAACACACCCATACACACACTCACCCACCCATACAGTCCATCACAGACGCACTCTTGAAACCATGCACCCAGTGAATCACCCACTCACACATCTATGCACAGAGTCACACACAACCCACCCACACAAACACTGAGGCACCCATATAGATACTCAGAGAACCAATCCATAACCCATATAGACAGTCATTTAGCTAGTCAGAAACCCATGCAGCTGCTTACACAACAACAGACAGACGGATACAGACATTCACACAGTTTAGTCACTCACCCATGCATCCAGTAAGAAACGTTTAATCACTCACTTATAGACTCAGTCACGCACCTACTAAATCATCCATTCAGACGCTTATACACCCACTCATTCTTCAATACGCCTTTCCCTATATATATTAAACATATTTAAACTTTACAGAAACACACTGGATGATGTCAGTGATGTCATCAGTGATGTCACTGACCATGTCATGAGTGATGTAATATGTGACGTCATCAGCAGTGCATTGCGGGGGCGCGAGTTATAGTTAGCTGAACTAACTATAACGGGGGAATTTCACGGGTTTTGTATGAGTGCAATGTCCAACTAACTATAACTTTCCCTAAAACCTATGGTTTTTCAGTGAATATATATATATATATATATATATATATATATATAAATATATATATATAACAAACGTGCACACAGGTTTTGCAATCTTCACATTTGCCCGTTGTAGGTGGCGCCACCCATTTTATCTGTGGCCCCTTGTCCTTCACTAAAAATCATTTCTAGAAACGCCACTGGGGCAAGTGTTATAGTATTATGTAAGAGTGGGCGGATTTCACTGAGTCGCACTCCATGAAGCTCCTTGAAGTGACCCAAAAACTCTGCCGTGCTACACGGAGTTCTGCGAGCAGGCGGAGTAAGGTCACAGATATAATAAATAGGCCCTGTGTAGCTGGATCATGTCACTCTTTTAAGCTCTGGCGGTGGCAACACACTTACCGGTGACGGTGTGCACTGCACTGCAGGCTGTGGCCTCCGCCATCCGGAGCTGCCCTCCTCCTCCATCTTCCGCTCCAAGTCCTCCTCAGACTCTGCTCTGGCGGAGGCTGCAGCCTGCAGTTCAGTGCACACTGTCACCGGTAAGTGTATTGCCGCAGCCGGAGCTTCCATGACCTAATTTTGTCCTCCTTTTGTGGTGTATTGTGCACGTCATGGGCGGCAATGAAGCGTTTTTTGCCAGGGCTA
The DNA here is from genome assembly GCA_963921515.1 of Calotriton arnoldi. Lineage (NCBI taxonomy): Eukaryota > Metazoa > Chordata > Amphibia > Caudata > Salamandridae > Calotriton > Calotriton arnoldi. The sequence continues at coordinate 1,051,157 of CAWUFW010006508.1, read as the reverse complement.
ACGTTGGTTTCCGGTCAGACCGTGGAGGAAGCAGTGCAGAGAGAGGCTTCGAAAACCCACCATAAAAGACGACAATGCGCACAATTTGCTTTGAGCTGCAAATAATGCTGCCATTGCAGATTGGCTGATACACCACTGCAGCCTGATAGCCAGTGCTTAATTTGTGAAAGTGGGGTGAGTGCTAGCGCGCGGGTAATCTCTCCTCTGCCAGCATAGTTTTTTGCCAAACTTCGCTCTTCTAAGCGGAGCGCAGAGTTGCAAAACTTCATGAACTCTGCCGGCAGAGCAGAGTTTCCCACCGACCCTTAGTATTATGCCCTATGTTCCCTTTAGGCTGCGCGTGTGTGTGCGTGCATGCGCAGCCTTGCCTCTTCCTGCGCCCAGACTGTCTCTAAGAGCGCCCTGGCCACTTCCAGGAGCAAATGAGACAATAAAAGGACATTTTGCCATTGCCCCACGGCAGGTGTTTTCACATCTGCCGCGTGGCATCAATGAAATGTCAGTTGCGGCCGGCACAGATCGGTGGTTGCGGGGTGGGGAGGCAGGCGGGGGGGAGGGACGGACAGACAGGGACCAGGTTTAAATTAAATAAAAAAATTAAATTCAACTTACCTCTTTGCTGTGTCCTCCCTCGCCACGTCTCTCCTCTGCTGGCTGGAACAAGGCACCGGAAGCACCCAGGCTGAAGCTCCCCTGAGTCAATCACAATGCTGCATTGCAGCGTTGTGATTGGTCTGAGCGCCAAACCACAGTACTCAGATGGGGATAGGGAGCCTGGGCATGTTCTCCACCCAGGCTGGTGGACAACATGCTAAGTGTGTATGACTGTTTGGCCGGCCCCAGAGGGCTGACCGAACATACATGGCACTTTAGGCTGTGCAAACCACTCCTTCCCTCCGTTGCTCTGTCAGCAGAGCAGCCCCGCCCCACCCTGCCTGGCAAAGATGCCACGCCTGCAATAGGAAAAAATATAATGATAATAACTTTCAGTTATTATCATTTTATTTTTCCTTCCATTGCTGAAAAGCAGTGGGGCGGCGCTCCCCCGCCTTAGCAGAGGAGCCGCCACTGTGAAATGTCCTTTTATTGTCCCTTTTGGGAGGTATGACAACTACTCTTTCTTGTGTGGCAGGCAGTGCTGCAGGAGGCCCAGTACATACACCAAAGACAAAGGGGCTGGTGCTTCATTTAATTTAAGAATGGAGCTTTTCAGGAGGCCAATCCGGGGCAGTGTGAAATAAACACGTTGAATTGGATTATTTTGTTTAAAGACTTGGCAAATACTTTTTTTACCAAGCCTCTTTTTCGTTCGCATACAAGAGCTACTTCAAATTTCAGGATGCCTATGGAGCAAGTCTGGTTTTATGTTTGTGCTGTGTGTTCAGCAGTTTTCAGGAAACAATAAAATGTCAAGATAACTCTGGTGATTATTGTTCCTGCTGGAGAGAGATGGAAGTTTGTCTAGTGGCAGTTTTGACTTATCATAAAGTAGTGTAGAGGGTTAATATGCCTGATGTGAAGAATGTGTACCATGCAGATCACATAACTGTATTTATGTAGATAGCTCAAGTGATTACTGTTTTTGTCACAGAGATTATTTTTTTACTTGCAATTCATAAGTTATGATCCTAATAAAGCACGGTGACCTATGAATTGTTATCAAAGAGCTGCTTGGAAACTGAATGGTATAGGTTAGAACTTTGTTGTTCCCCCATGCTTTCATTATTCTAATGTTGCTAAAAGGGGTTTGTTTGAGTGGAAATAGAGTCTTATTAGTAATGCTAACCCCAACCACTGGGGCCATCCCAACCACTGGGGTAATTTCCTGAGTTTCTGCTTCTCCAGACCAAACACTCTTAAAATAAACTGTCTACTAGTATCTGAAAGAGACACGTTAGTGATAGATTCCTTACCTTAGAATATCCCCAGGCGTCAGACTGGATCCGGAAAGTTTTTCGCTAGCAGTACCCCTGCGCGTCAGTAGGTGGCGTTGTGCGGTTCCGTGTCCGTCGCTGGCGTCTTAAGCGCCGAGATGACGTCACGGAGTCTACTTAGGCGCCACCCATGTGCGCTGACGTCAGTTCTTTCTTTTTCCGCGCCAGTAAGCGCAGATCCGGTTAGAGCACGTACCTTAGTCACTTTTTGACTACCTTTTTTGAGACTTTTGTCTCCTGTTGGTTTCCTTGGTGCACGTAGGGATGCCTGGATTTAAGTCTTGTGGGGCCTGCCGTCGCAATATGTCGGTGGCGGACCCCCACGATGTTTGCCTCTACTGCCTGGAGACCGACCACGACTCCCGGTCCTGTAGGGACTGTCGGGCCATGGCCCGAAGGCCTTGAGGGAGCGGCACCGGAAGCTGCTGGAGGTCTGGCACTCGTCCCAGCGCCGTTCCTGGTCCAGGGGCCGTTCCAGGGAACGCTCGCGGGGCCACAGTCATCGCTCCTCGGGCTCCAAGTCTTGACCCTCGGATTCGGGTAAGAGACGACACAAAAAGAAGTCGAAGAAGCGTGTTCGCTCTCCGACGTCCCCCAGTCGGTCCCCGGATGCGGACGAGGGGGACAGGGGCTTTGCCCCTGCGGCTCCTCTGGAGCCCGGGAGTCCCGCGGCCTACCCACCTTACCCGGGTCCGTCGGCGACTCCCGCACAGGTGCAAGAGTTTCTTGCTACCATGGACCGCCTTTTTAGGCCTCGGGCTCCCGCCGGCGCGCCCTCGGGCCCCGCGGTCCCGTGTCAGGATCCTGTTGGACCGTCGGCGCCGCCGGCAGCTCCAGCTTCGGCACAGGATCCTGCACTGTCGGCTCCGGCCCCGGCGCCACCCGGTCCATCGCTGCCAGCTCCGGCCCCAGCGCCACCCTCGGCTCCGCCTCTGGCGCTGCAGTGGGTACCATTTGTCCCGCCCTTGCCCAGGTTCTAGGACCATTTTGCTCCTACCTGGGATCCGCATTGGGACACGGCGCCGGTCCGGCCCCGGCCGGCGCCATTCTCGGCGCCGTTCCCAGCGCCGTTTGTCCCTTCCCAGGCTCCTGCCCTGCCGCCACAGTCGGTGCCACAGGCGGCGGAGGTGGAGGACGACTGGGAGGGGTCTGAGGACCCTCTTGCTCGTCAGTGTGACTCTGAGCAGGATTGGGCGGACGATTTGGGGGACGCTGGCGACCTTGACGTCTCGTCGGACCCGGGGTTTGCCTCTCCCCCGCCTACCATGGAGGAGGGCGCCTCCTACACGGTGGTGCTTCGTCGGGCAGCTGAGGTTCTCCACCTTGACCGCCCTACGGTAGCCCTCAAAACTAACCTCCTTACTGAGGTGCTCCAGACGGCGACCACCTTGTCGGAGCCCCTGCTCCCGTTTAACGATGCCCTTACCGACGTCTTGCTGGGCACTTGGTCGCGGCCTTCCACTGGGGCCCCTGTGGATAAGAATGTCACCAGGCGTCATCGTCCGGCGCCGGGTGACCCCACTTTTTTGACCACTCATCCTACGCCTGAGAGTCTGGTCATCCAAGCTTCGACGTCGCAGAGTGCCTTTCCCACGGCTCTGCCGGATAAGGACTCTAAGAAGCTGGAAGAGTTCGGTAAACGTTTGTTCTCCTTGGCCAGCTTGGGGCTGCGGTCAGTGAATACCGCCTGCCTATTGGGCCGCTATTCCCATGCGGTGTGGGATACAGTTGCACAGGTGTTGCCTCAGTGTCCTGAAGAGACCCAAGCTGTGCTGTCCCTAGCTATTGCTGAGGGTAAAGATGTGGCTAAGTTCGCCATTCGGTGTGGTTTGGACACCGCGGACTCACTAGGTAGAGCGATTTCTACGACTGTGGCACTTCGTCGCCACGCCTGGTTGAGGTCTACTGGGTTCTCGCCAGATGTCCAGAGCTCACTCATGGACATGCCCTTTGATGGCACTCGCCTGTTTGGCGATAAAGCCGACAGTGCGCTGGAGCGTTTTAAGGACTCGCGGGCCACGGCCAAGTCCTTAGGTCTTTCCACGAGGAGCCCATCCACTCCTGGTTTTTGTTCCTTTCGTGGCCACAGAAGGGGCGCCCAGGCACGTTCCTTCAGCAAGCCTGTGCAGAACCAGCCTCAACGCGGCCGCGGACGCGGTTTCCGCAGGGGCGGGTCTGGGACTCAGCATGGGGGACAGTCCACCTCCGCCCCCGCTGCTTCTACCCCCAAACCTTCCTAATCTGAGCTTTGTGGGGCACCCCACTCCAGTGGGTGGCAGGGTCTGCCATCATCTCCCCCACTGGCACGCTATCACATCGGACAAGTGGGTGTTGCAGATCATCCGCAAGGGTTACGCCCTTCCCTTTCAGTCCACCCCTCCAGCCATGCCACCTCAGTTCCGCCGCATGTCGGGGGACCACTTGGCACTTCTCCTGCAGGAAGTCACGGCCCTCTTGGCCAAGGGGGCCATCGAGTGTGTTCCTGGGCTGGAAGTAGGGAGCGGTTGTTATTCCCACTACTTTCTGGTCCCCAAGAAGGACAAGGGGGGCTTGCGCCCCATCTTGGACCTCCGGACTGTCAATCGCTTCCTCCGGAAGGAGAAGTTCAAGATGCTGACTCTGGCTCAGGTCTTGGCTGCCCTCAACCCTGGAGACTGGATGGTAGCGTTGGACTTGCAGGACGCCTATTTTCACATCCCCGTCCTGCCGGCCCACCGGCGTTACCTGCGGTTCACGGTAGGCCAGGAGCATTTTCAGTTTGCCTTGCTCCCCTTCGGCCTTACCAGCGCCCCTCGGGTGTTCACGAAGGTGATGACGGTGGTCGCAGCTCATCTGCGCAGGTCAGGGGTGTCAGTCTTCCCCTACCTCGACGACTGGTTGTTGAAGGCAGGCTCGCCCCAGGCAGTCGTCACCCACCTTCAGACTACGGCCGACCTCCTGCATTTGCTGGGGTTCTCCATCAACGTGCCGAAGTCGCACCTGAGTCCCTCTCAGAAGCTCCCCTTCATCGGAGCGGTTCTGGATTCGACGCTGTTTCGGGTTTATCCTCCCGAGCAGCGAGTCTGGGATATTCAGGCTATGATTCCGATCTTTCAACCTCTATCCCGGGTTTCAGTCAGGATGACCCTCCGGCTCCTGGGCCTGATGGCCTCCTGCATCCTGCTGGTGCAACATGCCAGATGGCATATGCGGGCTCTGCAGTGGGACCTGAAGTTCCAGTGGGCACAGCATCAGGGCGACCTGTCCGATCATGTCCAGATCTCGGAGGGCACTGCACGACAATTGCAGTGGTGGCTCACGAATCGCGATTGGGTCAATGGCAGATCCCTCTCCCTTCCCCAACCGGAGCACACAGTGGTGACGGATGCGTCCCTCCTGGGATGGAGTGGCCACTTGGGAGAGGAGGAGATCAGAGGCCTCTGGTCTCCGGCGGAGTCCCGGCTCCATATCAATCTTTTGGAGCTTCGGGCGATCCGGCTTGCACTGAAGGCATTCCTTCCCTCTGTCCGGGGAAGTGTAGTGCAGGTGTTCACGGACACCACCACCGCCATGTGGTATTGCAACAAGCAGGGCGGGTGGGGTCGTGGACCCTATGTCAGGAGGCTCTGCGCCTCTGGACTTGGCTAGAACGTCAAGGCATTACCTTGGTGGTTCAACACCTGGCAGGTTCTCTGAACGCCAGGGCGGACGAACTCAGCCGCCGGTGCTTGATGGATCACGAATGGCGTCTGAACTCGGACGTGGCGCAAGGTCTCTTTCTGCAGTGGGGAGAGCCTTGGTTAGATCTATTCGCCACCGAAGAGAACGCGCAATGTCCTCAGTTCTGCGCGTTGGAATTTCCAAGGCGGCGCTCGCTCGGCGACGCTTTTCGTCGCGCGTGGAGCTGCGGTCTGTTGTACGCCTTTCCGCCTATACCACTTCTGCCCAGAGTGCTGAAGAAGATTCGGCGCGACCGGGCCCAAGTCATCCTTGTGGCTCCAGATTGGGCACGAAGATACTGGTATCCCGAGCTACTCAACATGGCGATCGATCCCCCGATCCGACTGCCTCTTCGGGAGGATCTTCTGTCGCAGCAGCAGGGGACGGTCCTCCACTCGAACCTGTCCAACCTCCACCTCCATGCGTGGAGATTGAGCGGCGACAGTTGACAGCTTTCGATCTTCCTCCCGAAGTCTGTGATGTCATTTTGGCAGCCAGGCGTCCCTCCACTAAGACGGTATACGCCTGCAGGTGGAACAAGTTTGTGGCATGGTGCACAGCGAAGTCTGTGGATCCCCTTTCTGCCCCTCTTTCTGGGGTCCTTCTGTTCCTACTATCATTGGCCCAGCAGGGCTCTGCTCTGGGCACTATCAAAGGTTATCTTTCGGCCATCTCCACCTTTCTCAGGCTTCCAGATCAGCCTTCTCTCTTTAAGTCCCCGGTTGTTAACCGTTTCCTCAAAGGCATTATACACACGTTTCCTCCTGTGCCTTTCATAATGCCTCAATGGGACTTAAATCTGGTCTTGACCTATCTGATGTGTGCTCCTTTTGAGCCCCTTCATACCTGTCCTTTACATCTTCTTACTCTCAAGACGGCTTTCCTGGTAGCTATCACCTCTGCCAGAAGAGTGAGTGAGCTCCAGGCTCTTTCTTCTAAACCTCCTTTCCTTTCTGTTCATCCAGACAAGGTGGTTTTAAGGACCCGTCCTTCTTTCTTGCCAAAGGTTGTCACGCCCTTCCACATCGGGCAGACCATCACTTTGCCCACCTTCTTTCCGCCTCCGCATCCTTCAAAAGAGGAAGAGAGGCTCCATCGTCTGGACCCGAAACGTGCGCTCTCGTTCTATATCACGCGCACACAACAGTTCCGGGTGGATGACCAGCTCTTTGTTGGCTACGTGGGCGCCAAAAAAAGGTTGGGCAGTGCACAAACGCACCATCTCTCGGTGGGTCGTTTTGTGCATCAAAGCATGTTACTCGTTGGCTAAGAAGGAGCCTCCTGTGGGGCTGCGTGCCCATTCTACCAGGGCAACAGCAGCCACTACTGCCTGGGACGCGGCGTTCCCTTGCAGGATATTTGTCAGGCAGCCACGTGGGCCTCGCTGCACACATTTACCATGCATTACTGCCTTGACAGTCAAGTCCGGAGAGACGGCTTCTTTGGCCGTTCTGTTCTCCGTGACTTTCTGGTGTGATCTATTCGCAGACCCACCACCGGGGTTGGTATTGCTGGGGTATCTAATCTAAGGTAAGGAATCTATCACTAACGTGTCTCTTTCAGATGCACAAGTTACTACTTGTGTAACGATATATCTGTAAGAGACATTAGTTAGTGATAGATTCCTACCGCCCACCCATCCTCCCCGTTCTGCGAACTGATTTCTAGGGTTAAGGTCATCCCTTTCAGGGCCCTAGTTTCATGGCACCAATGGTCAGTTTCTTGCATGGCTCTGCGTTCCTGGCGCGGAAAGTCGTGTACAGAACTGACGTCCGCGCGCATGGGTGGCGCCTAAGTAGTCTCCGTGACGTCATCTCGGCGCTTAAGATGCCAGCGACGGAAGCAGAACCGCACGATGCCACCTACTGACGCGCAGGGGTACTGCTTGCGAAAAACTTTCCGGATCCAGTCTGACGCCTGGGGATATTCTAAGGTAAGGAATCTATCACTAACTAATGTCTCTTACAGATATATCGTTACACAAGTAGTAACTTGTGCATCAATGACATGTGATTCCTATACCTTTTAATTCTCATTGTCTTATGTATCATTTTCTATAGACTGATTTACACACATATGATTCATTGTCTCTGTATAATGTATGTGTGTGATGTAAAGTGCTCTGGCACCCTACACTGGTATGAGCAGTGCTATACAACAAATGGTGTGTGAGAGAGGGGCACTTGATTGATGAAGTACACTGTTGGAGGGTGGTAGTGAGGGAATCCATAGAGAAGAAGGTCTTGGGGGTCCCTAAAAAGATTGTCGCTTGTGCGCCACCACAGGCTCTATGGAAGTAGTGTGTTGATCGTCGTCGAGACATACTATATATACCTTTTGCTCAATGTTTGATAGTGCTGATTTTTAAAGATTTGTACTTGTCTCATACCCATTATTGTCATTTGTTTTTTTTAACAATATGTACTCAAACACTTTGCAAAGGGTTTAAATGTGCCCCCTTAATTGATAAGTGAATTATTAGAATATATAATTTTTTTAACAAAATATTTACATTTTTTAATTTAAAATTGAATAACTGTTTCTATCTTAATGTAAAATTATCACTGTACTTGCCGTTGATCCAGGCCCAGGCCCTGCCCTTTTATCGGCAGCCGCAGCTAGGGCTGAAAAAGCACAGCTCCAAGATCTGTTTGTGTTGTGTGCCTCTGTTTGGAAGGGGCGGGGAGGTGTGATCAGTCAATGCTGAAAAATGTGTGTTTTGCCTGGAAACTGAGTCATGTTTCCCAAAGCAGTCACCCCAGCAGAACAAGAGTCTTATCCATGTCAGTCAAGAACTCCAGATTCCTGCCCTAGTCCTACTTTTAGGTGATATCACTGAAGAGCAAATAAAGACAGCTTTGCAGTATTTAAGGCCACAAGGCAGTAGTTGAGTAGGTCTGATAAGACAAGCACAGCTTAGAGCACCCCTTATATGTCTAATCCACTGCCGAGGCTCCAGTCCCAGCCTCTCTCCCAAGTGTGCCCTTGGTTCAGCCCCCCAGCCTCACCCCGTTACGCCTTTCTGCCACTACCAGCAGCATCTTGCTGATGATCTACCTTCACTCCACTCCTCAGAATCCGTCATACTCAAGGGCATCATAGAGGGGGTAGGGAGAGGATGCATGTGTGTGGTCTTGGGAAGAGTTTGTGTCTTGTGGCAGCACCAGACCTGCAGAGGGCAGGTTGGGGAGAGCTCTATTCTTAGAATAGGGAACCGGATTAAGGAGAATTTTGGGCTCGGGATGTAAGGTAAGCCTTTCATCCTCCTGAGGTTGATAGACTGAGCACCAACAAGTTGGGTAGCAATTCCTCCAGGTGTAACTTTTAGCTGTACTCTTTTGTTCGTGTCATGAGAATGAGTAGCTAGGCATACCCATGTGAAATAAAGTTCTGAGAATCATTCTGTTCCCACTAGCGGGCAGGTGTCAGCACTGGAGGTAGAGTTTGGATGGCTGAGGGTCAGTGAGGGGCATGTCAGCACAGGGGCATGAGTATGAAGGACTTATAGATTGGCTTGCAGGGATCGCAGCGAAGAAGCACGTCAGCAATTTGGAGAACTCAGTGAATGGGGACATCAGCACTGGGCTTTGGAGGGCCCAGTGAAGGAATATTATTACAGCTGGATGGAGTTACAGCTCTGTGAAGAGTGGGAACTCAGTACATGGGTCTTGAAGGCTGATTTACACTCCTACATACTGCCTTTCACACATTCCATCTTGTGAAATGCAGGGCATGCATATTCCCTCTGTGAGTCTTACTTGGATAGAGGTACCTTCCGAGGCCTGGCACATGCTGAGGGTGCCTGCAGATGAATTGTGGTCAACGGGAGCCGGCTTGAAACCTAGGCCCCATATACCTACAATGGTTGGAAGCTGGCAACCTGGGTTCAGGAAGTGGTTCAAGAGTCTTAGCCACGCGGCGTAGGAGCGGCTACTCAGGGGGGCGGGGAGTCATCAGAAACTTTCACTCATTCGGTTTATGTAGGAGCTTGTCATGAGATAGAAAAGAAAAGGGGACAAGGAGACAGGGTGGAAGTTGATAGATGAGGGAAAAGGCAATGGAGATCAAGAAAAACAGAAGTTTGAAACACAATAGAGCTGGATAGAAAGAGGTTGGGAGGAGAAGTGGGCAACTAGGGAGGAGTGATATAGAGGAGGGATATAAAGGAAGGACATAAAAGGGAAGGTGAGAATGGGATATGAAGTAGAGAGAATAAAGGCAGGCGAGCCACAGCATTACAAAATGGACAAAGGATGTAGGAAAGAGAGAATGAAATTAAAGATGGGAGAGTAGAGAAAAGGAGAAAAGATAAGAACGGGGACTGGAAAAAGAAAAGGTCCTGGGTAAAAAGCGAATACTAGGAAGGACTTAAATAATAGAAAGATGAAGAGAGAAGATTTGGAGGAGAGGGCGAGGGAAAGGGGAGATTTGAGTGTAGAGAGAAAAGGGGGCATGAATGGAGAAGATGAACTAAGGGAATGAGAAAATAAAAAGGAAGTGAATAAGCAAGAAATGCTGAAGAAAAGAAAGAAAGGGGTGTGAAGCATAGAAAGGAGAGAAAGGGTGGAAGGGAAGGAAGGATGATAAGAACAAACAAAAGGCGATAGGTAACAAGAGGGGAGGGAAAAGGATTGAAAGAAGACTATCAGAGCAACACCAGACACACCAGGTCAAGGGGTTAATTTATTAGTACAGTAAATAAGTGGTTTTGCACTTTGCTGGGTAAGAGCTGTCATCTGAGTTGGGGGGTTGTTTTTAGTTGTGTTCTTCAAATGCAGCAAATTGAAAACTTGAATAAAGCAGTTTTAAAAAAAGGGGGATAGGTAGACAAAGGTGACAACCAAGGAGGTCAGAGATAATGAACGAGATGAGTAAGAGAGACGCATAGTCAAGATATAAATTTGATAGAGAGAGGGTAGAATGAGAGAGAAAGGACAGGAAGATTAGAGAGAGTTTGGGGAAAAGAGAATGGTAGGATGTAGATTTAAGAGAGGAGGCAGCATGGGGAGAAGTAGAGGAGAGCGGAAAGGGAGAAAGAAAAGTGGGAAAGATAAAGAGGCGCAAGGAGACAAGACAACATTTTTTAAAGAGGAACGAGCTAAGGACAAGTGAGAGATAGAGTGGAAGAGGATAGGGATAAGAAAAGGTGCTAGGAGGAGATAAGAGAGTCATGGTGATAGCGAAGAGAGAGGAATGATGCCTAGAATGATTAAGGAATAAGATTCAGTGTCACCGGGTTCAAAGGTGCAAAGAGGCAACTGCACACCTTTAATGGGTGTCTTTTAAAACCAACTCAAAGGTGAGGGGAGGTCAATTTTTTACTGACTTACATTAGGGCTGATGGTACCTTGCTATGGCCACTGAGTTTGGTAGCTTTCACGTGGCACATACTTGCATATTAAGTTGTTGCTGGTCTTCAGCGCACACAGCCTTGACTGTAGTGCCCGAATCACCTTTATTGCCGCACATAAAGTACAAATATCAGAGGGAACATTTAATATGCCCCTTTACTTTCAAAAGATAACCTTCTGCCACTAGTGATTAGAACAGGTAGAGGTGGCAGTGTATAAGCAGATAAGACAGTCTGAGTGTAGGGGGGTGGGGCAGGAGCAAAGGTTTGGTAAGGACGTAAACAGCATTGTCCAATCTTAAAACTGATAACATTGCTTTCATTGCATAAGTGGGATACGCCTGCCGCAATCCTTATCTGCAGTTCATCCTGATTTATATTCAAAATTGAGGCACATGACCCCACAACAATAATTTTGTGAACCTGGTTGCTGTGAACACGATCCTTTTTTGGGGCATTTTTATACAGAGAAAAACCGACTCAAAGGAATAATTATTGTGGTGTACATGAGCACCAGTTACATTGCACAAAGACACATTCATTAGGTCTCGCCTACGCAGCGCGCATGTGCTGCATAGGCAAAAAGACCTTTTGGAATCGCTTCGGCTTTTCAGCCAAAAACGTGCACGCGTTCCATTGCCTTCAATGGCAACGCGTGCACGTTTGGCGATTCACTTGCGGGAGCGAGCGGCGCCATATGGTAGCAATTATCGCTCCTGGCGCCGCTCGCTCCCGCAAGGGAATCGCGCAGGCCCCCTCCTCTCCCCCCTCCCCCTGCTGCCGTGCGAGGCGCGCACGCGCTTGTTTATTGGAAGCTCTGGGTATTGTAACAGTTATATAGCGCCTATTTCCCCTATGTAGGGCGCTAGGTATACAACCATTGACAAAAAGTATTTATTTACAAAAGTATTATGATTAAAATACATACTTATGAAGTAGTCGCCTGTTTGCGGGGGATGGGGGATCCTTTCTGCTAGCAGTTATTACATGGCCATAGGCTTGTGGTTTGAGTGCAGTAAACAATTTGTCCTTAGGCTTTTGTGCACCCTATTTCTTTACTACAAATTGATACTCGTACTCTTTTTTTATCCGTGTTGTACAGTTTCTGCTTTCTTGGATTACTGTTTTGTAAATTAGTGTGCATTGCATGTTTTATGGATCGATGCTATCCAAAAAACACATTAAAAATAATAATGCATCTTCGTTAGGTAAACGCCCGTGTACGGGACTTGACCTCTGTTGGCCCAGCAAATCATAGATTGCTTACCTATTTACATGCGTTCCTAATGCCGGTCTGATTTCATCTTTGTGTTATGTGTGTTTATCTTGCTATCTCATATTTGTTGCGGGAAGCCAGCAACCAAGCACAAGTTTAATAATAATATATCGTTTTAAACGCAATGTGTTATTGTTTTATTGAGTAAATATAATCCTTTGCCTGACTAACCCAATTTTCTGTCGTTTTCCTACTTCAGTGATTTTAAACGACTCCATTGGAAGATGGCTGTCGTTTAATTTCGTAGGCCGGTGATGGCAAGTAAGCCAGCCGTCATGTGTTAACTTTTTGGCCATATTGGAATGGTGCTGGTTGCCCATGTTCTACTAGCCTTCAATATTTTTAAACTAAGATTTAGAACAAGTTAATTGTTGATGCTGATAACCAATTGTGCTTCTGCAATTATTTACCAGTTAAGCAAGACTTCTAAGAGTTGAATTAATTGTGGGGTCGGTGTGCAAATTTGAAAAAAAAATGTTTGTCCGTTTCAGGTACTCTTTTGTATTATAAACAGCTACATCATGTATAGACATCTTCCTCATACATTAGACCATGGTTGGGTGCCTTCTTCGGGCCAGACAAACGACGCTGGAACACCGGCGGTAACATGACCTCGGCAATGACATAGTAGATAGAGTATTTAACCCCATAGGGTCAAGCCACACTGCGCACGCGCGCGCATTTCAGCATGGGTTATGGATCACGGGAAAAGGAAAGCAAGATAGACATAAGTGGGATTCGAGGTGTGCTCTGATCACCCAACCATGAACAAGTATTTGTTGCCCTTGTCCATGGTAGGCACTGCTATCGGCGGCACAATCATACTCAAGTGAGTGATAACTTTTATACATATAGGGGCATATTAGCAAGACCCACGTTAAAATTATCGCCGTTTTAGCGGCAGGAAACTGCCGCTAAAACGGCGATAATGGGCTTGCTAATATGCGTTATGGAATTCCAATAGAAGCCCAGGTTAGATGTCCTGCACATCTAACCTGGGCTTCTATTGGAATTCTATAACGCATATTACCAAGCCCATTATCGCCGTTTTAGCGGCAGTTTCCTGCCGCTAAAACGGCGATAATTTTAACGTGGGTCTTGCTAATATGCCCCATAGTTTTAACAACTGATGCAAACCTCTTTCCCAGCACCGAGTGACACAACTAGCATATAAACCTGTAACCTTTCAAGATTTTGACGTTTTTCTAATGCCAGTTTTGGATGATACATCACTTTGAATATTATTCATTTTTATGAATTTTTTTTTTAGTAAATGCTGCAGTAACAATGTCGCACGTAAAACTATTTTGATATGTCATTTTGATTTTTTTTCTTCTTGCACTTTTATAGAGCTCAGGGCTTTCAGTGGGATGAAAAAACAGGGGGTCTCTCATAGGGGCGTGGCCGATCTAATTAAGGGCGTGGCTTAAAATACGTAAGCTAAAAATCTGTACTTAGCATAGTGTGCTGCCCCACTGGTATTTTGATGCGTCTGCTCCCTCCCCCCCCCCCCCCAAGTCGTATGCCTGAGCCCCGGCTGCTGCAGCTCGAGCTGCTGTAGGCTCGGCTGGGCAGTGTCTAGAGTCTTATCACCGTCAGGGCCGAGTTTTTCACAGGTCTTTAAAGACCATTTGCATGTTTACATACCTTTGTAAACTGGATACGGAGGCTTAGTTTTTTTCTGGTTATCAGTCATGGATCATTCAGGCAGCCCTAGAACACAATTCAAAGTGCTTTCTATTTATATTTGCTGTTCGAAGTATGCACAGATAAGTCCTGAAACTACGGCTTTAGGTGACTGTTTATTTTTGTACCATCTGGGACATCAAAATAATGAGCTGGCAACTCTAATCATAAGACTGGAAGTTTGTTGCAGGATCAGCACACTATTTATTTCTTCTTCCTCAAGCCCTGATTAATGCCATAATAGCAATAGTTTAACTTATATCTGAAACCCTACACCGCCGTCAATAACATGCGGAGTTACTTCAAGTGTCTGGGAATGTACCCTGCATTCAGACAACTCACTCTTCATTCTCACCCTTCCCTTTCACACTCTCCCTGCACTCACAGCGATCACAATGCACTCACACTGATCACCATGCACTCACATCATTCACTCGCTCACCCTGCACTCACAGTGATCACTCTGAACTCACAATGCACTCATGCTGTTCACCCTGTACCTTACCCTGCAGTCACACGAGCACACTACTTACCCTGCACTCAAGTGACACTTCACTCACCTGTCCCCCTCACTGCTCAATCTGCAATCTCACTCAAACAAGCCCATCACTAACCATGCATTAATTCGTCCACTCTGCACTTACTCCGCACCCAAATTCATATGGTCACCTCACTCACCCTGCAGTCACTCCTCTTACCCTACTCTTGCACTGTCTCATCACTCACCGTGCACTCACATGGGCACTCCTGCCACCCACACAGCGCTGAGGGTTAATGTGCCTTCTACAAAGAACGTGTACCATGCAGATCACAGAACTGAGTGTGAGTAAACTATGAGTAGCGCTATAAAAAAGAAATGTTTGTCAGAAAGGTGCTATAGAGAGATGAGGTGCGTTGCTGGTCAGTGGTAGTGAGGGAATTCATGGAGAAGGAGGAAATGGGGGAGGGGGTGCCAAAAAAGACTGTTGCACCGTGTGCGACCAGTGCTAGGGCCAGCCCTGGCTGGGAGTGTTAGCCTCCCCCCGAAGTTCGGGTCTAGTTGCGCCCCTGATCCAGATATATAACACAACAAGTAATATTACGCCTACAACAAACCAGGGCTACTGGCTTTGTCAATAGTTGTAAATTGCATAAGATAAATAAGCAACAACTATGGCTTTGATGTATAAAATATTGAAAATGCTTCCGCTCTTGTGGGTGAGGTTGTGGCGTAAGGCTAGAGCTGCTGACTTTCAAGCTGAGAAAACAGGTTCGAGCCTCACGTTGGCTCAACATCCTGTAATTCAAAACATGAATATGTTCTTGTGTAATGTAACTGGTACTTGTGTTTGCGCTATATCAAACTGAACAAGCATTTGCATAGCCAATAGGTCTCGCTTTTGGGACCTTATAAGTGTTTACCCATGCAACAGTTGCTGTTGTTGCACCAAGGATATTGTGCTGCATAACTAAATACTTATAAGGTCCCAAAAGCGAGACCTATTGGCTATGCCAATGCTTGTTTTTTGTAGGCACGAGGAGATTAAGGGATTTGCCAAGGATCACAGGATGTCGAGTCCATGCTGAGACTGGAACCTGACACATGATTTACCAGTTGCAAAGTCTGCAGCTCTGGCCGTTAAGCCACATTCTCTCAACATAGAAATGTCCGATCCCTCTCAGTCCCAGGAGAAATATGAGAAGTCTCTCTCCCGCCACCCCATCACGTGTCATACTGAGAGCCTACTTCAGCCACGCCCAGATGCCCTGTTCTTCTGCAAAGCGGCTCCTTTAAGAGAGCAGAGCGACGCCCTGCTCCCTATTCTCACTGTGCGGGCTCTTCCATTCTTTTCACCACCAGTCACGAAGTAAGAACTTGAGGAGACCTGAATCCCCTATGAGAGAAGGTGAGTGGAGGATTCATGATAGTCCACGGGCTGTATTTAAGTCTGACTAACACTCGTCTGAGGGCGGAGAGGGAGGGAAGGAGGGACCTTTCCACTTTCCGTCAGATTCCACATAACGGCTTTAAGGCGCTGGATGGACGCCCGGTAAATCCAAACTGTTTGGCTGATTTACAGTATAACTTATCAGTCTTCGCAGCGCTCTAAGCACAGTTTACAAATTCTGTAGCACCGTCTTGCCACAGACGACACCATAGTTTACATACAGTACATTTTCCGTCCTCGTACCTCATAGTGCTTTAACAACAGGGTTCACATTACACAGTGCTTTCTTCCCTCATACCGCACAATGCTTTTCATACATATTACACAGTAGCTTTTACCACCGTACATCACAGCTTTTTACAAAACGGTTACACACTACACGTGATGCTCAGACCCTGCAGCCCTTTACAGACCGGTGCAAGTTATAAAGCTCCATCCGTCTTCAGACAAGGCGCCGGGTTTCCAGCTAACTGCAGTGACTTTCCCGGACTGTGTCCTGGTGCACTGTGCTGACCCTTGTGCACATGCAGCGGCATACAGGTTTTATGTCACGCAGGACTCTTTCTACACCCATCCAGCCCAGCTGAATAGGTGGTGGATACAGATTAGTAAACACAGGCTCACAACTCAAAATGCGCGCACCAGCAGCAATAAACCATTGCCCAGTCAAATACTCTCTTTTAGAACAAAGAGAAGTATTTTATTTCTAATGCTACCCACACAAAGGAAGAATATTACATGCACACGCAATTTACACGGTCCTCCCCTGAGGTCTTTATGATTCTGTGGTCAGCCCCATCTCCTTCCTGAGATTTGCCCAGGCCCATCCCTTTATCAAAGAGCACCCTTTGAGGTGTACAGCGGAGGCCTGGTCCTCCCCTCCCCAGTGTGTGTCCCACCCAGCTTACAGGAATGCAGCAATCCACAAGTCTGTCTGGGGGGAGCTCTCTACCTCCACTCCATGTTTCACCATGCAGGCCTGTGCCTCCCAGAATGGAACCCAGGACCCTCCATGTATTGTACTATGCACGGGTACATATGCATCCAGTGCATTTATACAAAATACACACATTGCATAATTCTGTATCCTCGATGCAGTGTACCATTCAAATGCACACATACTTTTAGCACTTGCATTCAACTTGCATGCACTGCCCAGCACTGTATCCTTCTTGTATTGTAGCACTCGCAGATACACATAAACCCAGTACATGCACTTATCCTGCATGCACTGCATTCTTCATGTATTGTTCCATTCACTGATACACGCAGCACATGCACTTATCCTGCATGCACACAAAACAGAAAGTGAGAGGTTGGGTGGTCAGATTTGTAAAACCGGTGGGAAAGTCCGTTAGCATTCCCATGGCTCAATCCAGCTCTGTGCTCCATCACGAAGTCTAAACCTTGCAACAAAAAACCCCCCATCTCAACAACTTTGGAATTCTCTCACTTCTTAGCTATCAACCATTTCAGTGGCCTATGATCCATTTGCACCACCAATTTAGTGCCCCAAACAATATGGGCAGAGCTTATGCAAGGCCCTCACTAAGGCAAAGCACTCCTCCTCGATAACCGCCCAGCTCTGTTTCCTTGGTAGTCATCTCCTACTAATAAAGGCTATCGGGTGCTCTTTACCTTTGTCATCCAGTTTAGCAAACACCATTCAAACTCCTTTGTCAGAGGCGTCCATCTGTACAATGAAAGGCTTACTGTAGTCAGGTGCTTTCAGTGCGAGTGCACTGCATAGTGCCTTCTTCAGTTCCTCAAATGCTTCCTGACATGCCTCAGTCCATGTCACTTTCCCTGGCTGCTTCCTTGAGGTCAAAGCCATCAATGTGTCATCTATACTCCCATAGTTTGCTACAAAGTTCCTGTAATACTGTGTGAGTTCTAAAAAGACCCTCACTTCAGTCGGAGTAGTAGGGACTTCCCATTCCATCACTTACTAAATCTTGACATCCAACAGGCTAATCTTGCTGTTCCCCACCTCATGCCCAAGGTAGACTACAGAGGACTGCCCCACCTGACACTTGGTTGCCCTGATGGTCACTTTTGCCTCCTGTATCCTAGCCAACACCTGTTCTAGGTGTCTCAGGTGGCCCTGCTATGAATTGCTGAATACTACAGTGTCATCCAGGTAAGCCACACATAACTCTTCCAGCCCTGGGAGAACATGGTTCACCAGGTGCTGAAAAGTGGCAGTAGCATTCTTCAAACCAAATGGCATTACCTTAAACTGATACAGCCCCTCTTGCATCGAGAATGCACTTCTCCTTGGCATGTGGTGCCAAAGCGATCTGCCAATATCCATTGGTCAGATCCAAGGTGTTCAAGTAATTGCAGCACCTAACTGGTCCACAAACTCATCCGCTCTTGGGATTGGATGGGCTTAGGTCTTGGTTACCTTATTATGGGCTCAGTAGTCAACACAGAGGCTCAAGTCATTAGACCCTTGCTTTGGTACTAGAACTACAGGACTAGACCAAGGACTACTAGAACTGCTCTCAATGAGCACCTGATCCCACATTTTGGCAACTTCTGCCTTAATGCATCCCTGAACTGGTCAGACATTCTGTCCTTTACTGGCAGACTGTCGCCCGTGTCTGTCATGCACACAGTTCGGTGTGAACCCTGGAGACAGTGAAAAGAGGTTGGCAAGCTACCTGAACACCTCTCTACATACTCTCTGCTGCTAAGGTGTTAACTAACTGAACCCCTTCCACAGTGCCAGCCTTCATGTCCCTATGCTGCAAGTCAAGTAGAGGCTCACTGTTTTCCTCCACTTCCTCTGCCATAGCCATGACATTCATTGTGTAACCTCTCTGGAGGTAAGACTTCAGCGTGTTTACATGGAACACCCTCTTGGGTTCCTTTGTGGCATCTGTGTCTGACAAGTAGTTTATCTTAGAAACCTTCTAAACTACCTTGTATGGCCCACACCATGTGTCCTCCAAAGTCTTGGTACAGATTGTCTTTAGCACTAACACCTCCCGACCTTCACTCCAGTGACACAGGGGAAAAGGACCTGTTCACTTCTGCTGATCACGGCACAGTATTCTGCCGGATCAGTGACAGAAAATTGACCACACAAATATCGTGACCCAGAAACATTATGTCGAAAATATCGTTGACACAAATATAATTTTCCTATACTTATAAAGGTAAGTACAAAAATATTGAGTAAAAAATATCATTTACATTAATACTGTAAAAATGACATAAATATAGTTTTTCAATAAATACACAGTTCAACGTAAACATTTTAATACATAACTATAATATCATGTATAGTACATAAATGTAAGTAACATTTAATATAAAAAAATACACTTATGTAAACATACACACATAAAAACATGTGTATGTTTATATGTACATATCTATAAAACAACAAATTTTAAATATATATATTTTACATTATATTAATGTTTTCGTTTTTTTAAATATACTAATATAAAAACAAATTGAAAACATATATCTGAAAGAGACACGTTAGTGATAGAGTCCTTACCTTAGAATATCCCAGGCGTCAGACTGGATCCGGAAAGTTTAGCTAGCAGTACCCCTGCGCGCCAGTAGGTGGCGTCGTGCGGCTCCGCGTCCGTCGCTGGCGTCGTAAGCGCCGAGATGACGTCACGGAGACTACTTAGGCGCCACCCATGCGCGCTGACGTCAGTTCTTTCTTTTTCCGCACCAGTAAGCGCAGATCCGCTTAGAGCACGTATCTTAGTCACTTTTTGACTACCTTTTTTGAGACTTTTGTCTCCGGTTGGTTTCCTTGGTGCACGTAGGGATGCCTGGATTTAAGTCTTGTGGGGCCTGCCGTCGCAATATGTCGGTGGCGGACCCCCACGATGTTTGCCTCTACTGCCTGGAGACCGACCACGACTCCCGGTCCTGTCGGGCCATGGCCCCGAAGGCCCTGAGGGAGCGGCACCGGAAGCTGCTGGAGGTCCGGCACTCGTCCCAGCGCCGTTCCCGGGGCCGTTCCAGAGAACGCTCGCGGGGCCACGGTCATCGCTCCTCGGGCTCCAAGTCTTCACCCTCGGATTCGGGTAAGAGATGACACAAAAAGAAGTCGAAGAAGCGTGTTCGCTCTCCGACGTCTCCCCGTCGGTCCCCGGATGCGGACGAGGGGGACAGGGGCTTTGCCCCTGCGGCTCCTCTGGAGCCCGGGAGTCCCGCGGCCTACCCACCTTACCCGGGTCCGTCGGCGACTCCCGCACAGGTGCAAGAGTTTCTTGCTACCATGGACCGCCTTTTTAGGCCTCGGGCTCCCGCCGGCGCGCCCTTGGGCCCCGCGGTCCCGTGTCAGGATCCTGTTGGACCGTCGGCGCCGCCGGCGGCTCCAGCTTCGGCACAGGATCCTGCGCCATCGGCTCTGGCCCCGGCGTCACAAGGTCCATCGCTGCCGGCTCCGGCGCCGCAGTGGGTACCATTTGTCCCGCCCTTGCCCAGGTTCCAGGACCATTTTGCTCCTACCTGGGATCCGCATTGGGACACGGCGCCGGTCCGGCTCCGGCCGGCGCCGTTTTCGGCGCCGTTCCCAACGCCGTTTGTCCCTTCTGCCCTGCCGCCACGGTCGGTGCCACAGGCGGCAGAGGTGGAGGACGACTGGGACGGGTCTGAGGATCCTCTTGCTCGTCAGTGTGACTCTGAGCAGGACTGGGCGGACGATTTGGGGGACGCCGGCGACCTCGACGTCTCGTCGGACCCGGGGTTTGCCTCTCCCCCGCCTACCATGGAGGAGGGCGCCTCCTACACGGTGGTGCTTCGTCGGGCAGCTGAGGTTCTCCACCTTGACCTCCCTACGGTAGCCCTCAAAACTAACCTCCTAACTGAGGTGCTCCAGATGGCGTCCACTGCGTCGGAGCCCCTGCTGCCATTTAATGACGCCCTCACTGACGTCTTGCTGGGCACTTGGTCGCGGCCCGCCACAGGGGCCCCTGTGGATAAGAACGTTGCCAGGCGTCATCGCCCGGCGCCGGGTGACCCCGCCTTTTTGACCACTCATCCTACGCCCGAGAGTCTGGTCATCCAAGCTTCGACGTCGCAGAGTGCCTTTCCCACGGCTCCGCCGGATAAGGACTCTAAGAAGCTGGAACAGTTCGGTAAACGTTTGTTCTCTTCGGCCAGCTTGGGGCTGCGGTTAGTGAATACCGCCTGTCTATTGGGCCGCTATTCCCACGCGGTGTGGGACACAGTTGCGCAGGTGTTACCTCAGTGTCCTGAGGAAACCCAAGCTGTATTATCCCAAGCCATTGCAGAAGGTAAGGATGCGGCTAAGTTCGCCATTCGGTGTGGTTTAGACACCGCGGACTCCTTGGGTAGAGCGGTTTCTACCACTGTGGCGCTTCGCCGCCACGCCTGGCTCAGATCTACCGGGTTCTCGCCAGACGTCCAATCTTCACTCATGGACATGCCCTTTGATGGCACTCGCCTGTTTGGTGATAAGGCCGACAGTGCGCTGGAGCATTTCAAGGACTCGCGGGCCACGGCCAAGTCCTTAGGTCTGTCCACGAGAAGCCCAGCCACTCCTGGTTTTCGTTCCTTTCGTGGCCAAGGACGGGGCGCCCAGGCACGTTCCTTCACCAAGCCTGTGCAGCACCAGCCTCAGCGGGGCCGCGGATGCGGTTTCCGCAGGGGCGGGTCTGGGAGTCAGCGTGGGGGTCAGTCCACCTCCGCCCCCGCTGCTTCTACTTCCAAACCTTCCTAATCCGAGCTTTGTGGGGCACCCCACGCCAGTGGGTGGCAGGGTCCGCCATCATCTCCCCCACTGGCACGCTATCACATCGGACACGTGGGTGTTGCAGATCATCCACAAGGGTTACGCCCTTCCCTTTTAGTCCACTCCTCCAGCCATGCCGCCTCAGTTCCACCGCATGTCGGGGGACCACTTGGCACTTCTCCTGCAGGAAGTCACGGCCCTCTTGGCCAAGGGGGCCATCGAGTGTGTTCCTGGACCGGAAGTAGGGAGCGGTTGTTATTCCCACTACTTTCTGGTCCCCAAGAAGGACAAGGGGGGATTGCGCCCCATCTTGGACCTCAGGAACGTCAATCGCTTCCTCCGGAAGGAGAAGTTCAAGATGTTGACTCTAGCTCAGGTCTTGGCTGCCCTCGACCCTGGAGACTGGATGGTAGCGTTGGACTTGCAGGACGCATATTTTCACATTCCCGTCCTGCCGGCCCACCGGCGTTACCTGCGGTTCACGGTAGGCCAGGAGCATTTTCAGTTTGCCGTGCTCCCCTTCGGCCTTACAAGCGCCCCTCGGGTGTTCACGAAGGTGATGTCGGTGGTCGCAGCTCATCTGCGCAGGTCAGGGGTGTCAGTCTTCCCCTACCTCGACGACTGGTTGTTGAAGGCGGGCCCGCCCTAGGCAGTTGTCACCCACCTTCAGACTACGGCCGACCTCCTGCATTTGCTGGGGTTCTCCATCAATGTGCCGAAGTCGCACCTGAGTCCCTCTCAGAAGCTCCCCTTCATCGGAGCGGTTCTGGATTCGACGCTTTTTCGGGTTTATCCTCCCGAGCAGCGGGTCCGGGATATTCAGGCTATGATTCCGCTCTTTTAGCCACTATCCTGTCACCCACCTTCAGACTACGGCCGACCTCCTGCATTTGCTGGGGTTCTCCATCAATGTGCCGAAGTCGCACCTGAGTCCCTCTCAGAAGCTCCCCTTCATCGGAGCGGTTCTGGATTCGACGCTTTTTCGGGTTTATCCTCCCGAGCAGCGGGTCCGGGATATTCAGGCTATGATTCCGCTCTTTTAGCCGCTATCCTGGATCTCAGTCAGGATGACCCTTCGGCTCCTGGGCCTGATGGCTTCCTGCATCCTGCTGGTGCAACATGCCAGATGGCATATGCGGGCTCTGCAGTGGGACCTGAAGTTCCAGTGGGCACAGCATCATGGCAACCTGTCCGATCATGTCCAAATCTCGGAGGGCACTGCACGACATTTGCAGTGGTGGCTCACGAATCGCGATTGGGTCAATGGCAGATCCCTCTCCCTTCCCCAACCGGAGCACACAGTGGTGATGGATGCGTCCCTCCTGGGATAGGGTGGCCACTTGGGAGAGGCGGAGATCAGAGGCCTCTGGTCTCCGGCGGAGTCCCGGCTCCATATCAATCTTTTGGAGCTTTGGGCGATCCGGCTTGCACTGAAGGCATTCCTTCCCTCTGTCCGGGGAAGTGTGGTGCAGGTGTTCATGGACAACACCACCGCCATGTGGTATTGCAACAAACAGGGCGGGGTGGGGTCCTGGACCCTATGTCAGGAGGCTCTGCGCCTCTGGACATGGCTGGAACATCAAGGCATTACCTTGGTGGTTCAACACCTGGCAGGTTCTTTGAACGCCAGGGCCGACGAACTCAGCCGCCGGTGCTTGATGGATCACGAATGGCGTCTGAACTTGGACGTGGCGCAAGGTCTATTTCTGCAGTAGGGAGAGCCTTGGTTAGATCTATTCGCCACCGAAGAGAACGCACAATGTCATCAGTTCTGCGCGTTGGAATTTCCAAGGCGGCACTCGCTCGGCGACGCTTTTCGTCGCGAGTGGAGCTGCGGTCTGTTGTACGCCTTTCCGCCTATACCACTTCTGCCCAGAGTGCTGAAGAAGATTCGGCGCGACCGGGCCCAAGTCATCCTTGTGGCTCCGGATTGGGCACGAAGATACTGGTATCCCGAGCTACTCAACATGGCGATCGATCCCCCGATCCGACTGCCTCTTCGGGAGGATCTTCTGTCGCAGCGGCAGGGTACGGTCCTACACCCGAACCTGGCCAGCCTCCACCTCCATGCGTGGAGATTGAGCGGCAACAGCTGATTCCATTTGACTTGCCTCCTGAAGTCTGTGATGTCATTCTGGCAGCCAGGCGTCCCTCCACTAAATCGGTATACGCCTGCCGGTGGAACAAATTTGTGGCATGGTGCACAGCTAAGTCTGTGGATCCCCTTTCTGCCCCTCTTTCTGAGGTCCTTCTGTTCCTCCTATCTTTGGCCCAGCAGGGCTCTGCTCTGGGCACTGTCAAAGGTTATCTTTCGGCTATCTCCGCCTTTCTTCGGCTTCCAGATCAGCCTTCTCTCTTTAAGTCCCCGGTTGTTAGCCGTTTCCTCCCGTGGCTTTCATAATGCCTCAATGGGACTTAAATCTTGTCTTGACCTATCTGATGTGCGCTCCCTTCGAGCCCCTTCATAACTGTCCTTTACTTCTTCTTACTCTCAAGACGGCTTTCCTGGTAGCTATCACCTCTGCCAGAAGAGTGAGTGAGCTCCAGGCTCTTTCTTCTAAACCTCCTTTCCTTTCTGTTCATCCGGACAAGGTGGTTTTAAGGACCCGTCCTTCTTTCTTGCCAAAGGTTGTCACGCCCTTCCACATCGGGCAGACCATCACTTTGCCCACCTTCTTTCCGCCTCCTTCAAAAGAGGAAGAGAGGCTCCATCGTCTGGACCCGAAACGTGCACTCTCGTTCTGACGCGCACACAACGGTTCCGGGTGGATGACCAGCTCTTTGTTGGCTACGTGGGCGCCAAAAAAGGTCGGGCCGTGCACAAACGCACCATCTCTCGGTGTGTCGTTTTGTGCATCAAAGCATGTTACTCCTTGTCTAAAAAGGAGCCTCCTGTGGGGCTGCGTGCCCATTCTACCAGGGCAACAGCATCCACTACTGCCTTGGGACGCGGCGTTCCCTTGCAGGATATTTGTCAGGCAGCCACGTGGGCCTCGCTGCACACGTTTACCAAGCATTACTGCCTTGACAGTCAAGTCCGGAGAGACGGCTTCTTTGGCCGTTCTGTTCTCCGTGACTTTCTGGTGTAATCTATTCGCAGACCCACCACCGGGGTTGGTATTGCTGGGGTATCTATTGTAAGGTAAGGAATCTATCACTAACGTGTCTCTTTCAGATGCACAAGTTACTACTTGTGTAACGATATATCTGTAAGAGACATTAGTTAGTGATAGATTCCTTACCGCCCCACCCATCCTCCCCGTTCTGCGAACTGATTTCTAGGGTTAAGGTCATCCCTTTTAGGGCCCTAGTTTCATGGCACCAGTGCTGAGTTTCTTGCATGGCTCTGCGTTCCTGGCGCGGAAAGTCGTGTACAGAACTGACGTCAGCACGCATGGGTGCCGCCTAAGTAGTCTCCGTGACGTCATCTCGGCGCTTACGATGCCAGCGATGGAAGCGGAGCCGCACCACGCCACCTACTGGCGCGCAGGGGTACTGCTAGCAAAACTTTCCGGATCCAGTCTGACGCTTGGGGATATTCTAAGGTAAGGAATCTATCACTAACTAATGTCTCTTACAGATATATCGTTACACAAGTAGTAACTTGTGCATTTATATATAAATACATAAAACATTTTTAAAAAATGAAAAATAAAAACATAAAAAACACATTTACTAAAAATATTAATACCAAAAAAAAAAATTATACACATGTATATATACAGATAATATACATTTTTAAAAAGCAAACAAATAATTATATTACGAAATTTGAACAATAATAAAGATGTAGTAGACTTTGCAGTGAAATAGTATGCCTATTTACAGTAGTGAAAGCGTTCGACTCCAGAGGGGTAGAATTTACTATTCCCATTCCTGTCTGTGCAACAGTAGTGAAAGCATTGGACTTTAGAGGGGTAAAATTTACTATTCCTACTCCAGTCTGTACAACAGTAGGGAAAGCGCTGGATGCCAAAGGGGTTAAATTTACTATTCCTACTCCAGTCTGTACAACAGTAGGGAAAGCGCTGGATGCCAAAGGGGTTAAATTTACTATTCCCACTCCAGGCTGTGCAAAAGTAGGGAGAGCGTTGGACACCGGAGAGGTAAAATCTGTGCAATAGTAGTTAAAGCATTGGACTCTAGAGGGGTAAAATTTACTATTCCTATTCCAGTCTGTACAACAGTAGGGAAAGCGCTGGACACCAAAGGGATAAAATCTATTATTCCCACTCCAGTCTGTGCAACAGTAGGGAGAGAGTTGGATGCCGGAAGGGTAAAATCTGTTTAATAGTAGGGAAAGAGTTGGACGCCGAAGGGGTAAAGTTTATTATTTCCACTCCATTCTGTACAACAGTAGGTAAAGTGTTGGATTGCGTCGCCCCGTGAGCCACTGACTTCCATTGGAAAAATACAATGATAATAACGATACGTTATTATAATTGTATTTCCCTTTGGAGCAGTGGGGCGATGCTCCTACGCCTTAGCAGAGGAACCACCACTAGACCTTGGGAGGAGCTTGCAGTGGTCCCTGGACCACTGTTTGTTGCTGCAGCCATCCGTCAACATTCACAAAATGGAAGCTGTCCCTGTTGAATGGTTATCACTCCAAATCAGGTGTCGAAAACCTTTCAATGCTTTCTGACCTCAACTGTTGTTGCAAACCATTGATACATACCACTGCGAAGCACAAATAAGAGGGGCATGCCCCCTTATATTTGCTTGCCAAAATGGAACGCAAAAACCACTTGCAAATCGGAAAGACTTTCCTTACTTGGAAAAGACTTTTGTACATTGCAATGTAGGGCTTGCAGCCTTAAAAGCAATTTGTTCAACAGAATCCTATGCTTGATTTTTACTAGCGCTCTGATGGAGCCACTTCTAAGTTTGACTGCTTTACAAAAACAGCAGCCTAAGTAGATATTTTCATACAGGGAAATGTAGAAAAGACATTAAAAAAAGAAATGTCATCTTGTATAAAGAGACATTTATCATTTCCCTTAAATTAGGGATATTTGAGCTTACAAAAGACTCAAAAGTGAAAACGCTCAAAACAAAGAGGAGGCAAGCGTGGCTTGTGGATTTAACAATTCCTTTTTTAAATGAGAAAAATATATATTGTAAGAGTGTTTGTGGAAAGCATAATGCAGTAGTACAAACCCTCTGATAAAAGTGAGAAGTAGCCTTCAATTGCAGCCAAACACTTCTCTCCCCAGCATGTTTTCCAATTCTTTCAGAAAATCGGCCTTGCCTGGTATTAGTGCACAGAGATGGTAGTATTCAACAGCACCTAACACCAGGGTCAGATTGGGAAGGTGGGCATTTGGCCGGTGCTCGAGGCTGGATGTGGGTCGTTTTTAGGTTGAAGCCTACCAGACAGTTAAGTTATCTGGTTGCAAAGACATATTGGGGGCATACTGAAAGCTTACCTAGGAATGCATTCTGCCCATTGCATGCCATTGGCTTTTTGTTTGTCACTCACAGTTGCTTTTATCTATTCGCTGGCTCTATTTGTTTTAGCTTGTCATGCATGCCTTTGTCCTTCCCATCCGTGGAGTATAGTCTCTGTACCACCTCTCTGATTGGCTCCTTCTATTTTTCCGGGAGTGCTTGCATTACAGGAACTATTTTTTTCTTTTTCCTCAGTAGCGCAAATCAGGGCGGTCTCGATTCCATGGCCAGGCTGAAATCCAAATTGCTCTTCCTCAAGCCATGCATAATTCTCTAAGTAGTGCGACAGTAATGAACTTATGTGGCACTCTAAAATCTTTATTGGAAAAGGAAGAAGGGGAATTGGTCTGAAATTAGCTAGATCTGAGGGGTCAGACAGAGCTTTTTTCAGCAATGGCTTAACTATAGCTTTCTTCCAACAGTCAGGCACATTCTCGGTTTCAAGGGAATGGTTACAAAGTTGTAGGAGAGGGCCTGCAAGCTCATCTTCCCATATTAGCCATTGCTTTGGTGGCATAGGGTCCAACGGCGACCCTGATTTCATGGCCCTGTACAAAGTTTTAAAAACCTCGACAGAGATGGGATCCAACCTAGCCAATGTCATGGGGGTGAGGTCTGAAGAGGGAGGCGGTCCAGATTGAGCAGAGCTATGAGTGTGTAAGATAGCATGTTTTAGTGCAGTAGGTTTGTCAGTCCCATCTAAAATTGTTTTAATCTTACTTTCAAAATATTCCGACAGATCATCACATAGTTTCTGCGAGGGTATAATCTCTCACCAGACTTTCTCATCAGGAATCATCTGGGGGAGGCACACTACAGTGGAGACTGACAAATACTTTTGAGCTCCAGGGTTGGGGTGCATTGTCAGCCACCTCCCTCTGCCTGTTTGGCACAAGAACCTGGAACTTTGCATCCTGCTAGGATGATCTGCCTTGTAAACACCTTGATGGAAAGAGCTCACCAACTGCCTGAAGAGGGGTACTGGAGGTATCCCTACATGAAGGAAATGCTGCTTAGAAGAGAAGGAACAGTATGTTAGCCCACTGTAGTGCAGGAAAGGATTTGTGCCACCAGACAAGTTGGTGAGCCTGTGTGACCCTGGTCCCCCTGAAATGTGCTGGAGTGATATAGCTCATTGGTTGAGAGAAGTAGGATCATCTGTGACTGCTTGATGCTAAGGAAAATAGCCACATTCAAAGGATTCATCCGAAAAAGCAGATGCCCTTGTGACAGCCTAGTCCTGGAAGTACTCTAGTCAGCAGTTGCGCATGACCAGGATCACAGCTAGTACCTGGCGACTCCATTTGTTAGGAATTTGTATTTTATTTTGGGTCCAAAGAAGATCCAACAGTGGACATCTCCATTCCTGCAGAGAGTGTGGATGAGTGCATCCTCTGTAGAGCTGTGCTCACGCTTCTCTCAGCTTTCAGTTTCAAGATCTGATGTGGCAGGTCAGCACAAAATTCCTGATCTTGTGTGAGCCAGTAAGGCTGGGGTTGAGTGAGTATAGCTGTTCCCAGAGTGTCTCTGTGCACACACACATATCAGTGGGAGTGGAATCTCCTCTTAAGTTGCCACATGGGGTGATTCTGCGTGTATCTTACAAGGTAGTGTGAGTTAACAGTTGCTAGAGACGCAATAACTTTGGACTTCTAAACTTCGCTACTATGAGAGTAACGTGCCAAACCAAAGAACTTGGTTATAAATGTTGGCTTCAACTGTAGGGTGTGAAAGGCTCATATTGTTACAGTTGGCGCCAAGTAATCCCTGATTGTGTTGGGACTCTGACAAAACTCACACACACCATTTAAATAGTGCACAATATGAACAGAGTTTGGTTTTGACAGTTAATACTAAGGGGCATATTTATCAAGTGTTTATAATCACCCTTGTGCCACTCAATGGGGGCACAGGACGATGCAAAACCTTTAATGAGATTTACCAAGCCATGCAAGGCCTTGCGTGGCCCTGCGTGGCTTGGTAACTCTGGAGTAATGCTAGGCAGCACAAGTCACTGCCTTGTGTTACTCTGCCCCAGGGAGGCGTTGTATCGGTGGAGCGTGGGTGTTGCCAACCATCCACCCATGGATTCTGAAGCATTCCCAAATTTACCATGAGTGGTAGACGTGGGAATGGGTCAGAATGCCACGCCTTCCCAGGGGAGGTGTAACAAGGAAAAATAGCTTTATTTCTTCTAGTTTTTTCCTCTTTCTAGGTGTGCTGCATTCTGCAGCACACCTAGAAAGAGGAAAACAGCTTAGAGGATTGTTTTTGTGGTGGAAAATATACCTTCCTGCACAAAAACAATCCCGCTTTTAATGCAGGCAACCTTGCACTATAGTGCAAGGGTGCCTGCGTTGGCACTAGGCAGCAGTTTGTGCGCCAGGACAGGCAGAAAGCTGGAATGTGCCATATCTTGATAGATATGGTACATTCCTGCCCTTTTATGCAGTGCAGTGCAGCAGGGTGTTTTGCTGTGTTGCGTAAAATAATAATCAATATGGCTCTAAGTGTTAATTACTACTCAGTGGGTCCCATTTGATTAATCTTATAATAATGAGAATGTGTTCAACCCTGCAGGGATTCAAACGTATGCCTTGCATGATTCATGCAGCAGGCATTTTAATCCTCTAAGCTATTTTATGGTGACTCAAATCTCTAGCTGGAGGTTACACACAGATCTCTTCTGCAAGCACTTTAACCACCTGAGCTATTTCACCAGTTAGTAAAAAGCAGCACAGCATCACCGACTGAGAACAGTCAATGCTCACACCTGTCTTCACCAATCCTGGAATATTCCTGTTTGCAACAACTTTATTCCAGATTTCTGGCTAAATCCTCGTCCCTGCAAGCAGTGTGGAATGAACAGCTGTTGTCTAAGGACAATCTAACCTGCTGGCTTCTACCAATCTGCGTCTTCCTCAAGCTTTCTGACCTGCAACAATTTAATTAGTGTCAATCACAGCAATCCAGTCTGCAGACTTGCGCAAGCAAGCTGCAGAGCATCACCAGCAGATGACACCTGATGCTTCCACCCACCTCCACCAAACAGGGACTTCCTGGTGCTTTCCACCCTCTCCTCAGCTTCTGCTTCATTTTCAGGTTCAGAAACAAGTTTATTTAGACATTTGTCCGTAAAACATTCTAAAAAAAGCACACTTAACAATTAAAACATTAAAAAGGACCCCCCTCCTGGCTACCCTACCCCCCCACCCACTACATTTCATAATTAAAATTCTGTTTAACAGATCGTAAAAACCGAGCAATTCCAACTGTCCCATCGAGAACGCATTTCGGACAATAGCTCCACAGCTTTATTCCTATGGAGAGCATCATATTTAAAAAACAGAGGTCTTAAAAACTTAATTCGATTTGCAATATTAAAGTCGCAGTCCATAAGAATATGCGTAAGGGTGCATTTAGCTTTCAAGGGACAGGGGCAGATACCACTATTATTCTGCACCCTAATCCTGTGTGGGCGGGATGAGTAGATTGGATTGCATCCCACCCTAGCCCTTAATATTTCATTTCTCAATCCTGGGTCTGGTAACCGTGATAAATAAGAGAAAACACTATCCTGGCCCAATGTAGCAATCGAGAGCCTAATGGAAGATCTCTTCTTTAGATACAGTAGGTCGATCGATTCAGACGCCGTAGCAACAGATTCTCTCAGTGCTCGTTTGCCTGGGAAGGGGAGCCAAGATGTAACTGTACCACTATTTAAATGGAGGTTCCTAAGTGCAATTATTCTGGTTCTTACGGCCTTTGCCCACATCCTTTCACTGCTTTGGATCTCTTCCCAACACAATTTGGAGACTTTAACCACCTTATCATCCTCCAACAATGTGTTAAAGTATCTTTGAGCCCGAGTAGAGGCCGCCATGTTCCAAGAGACCAGATTGCACACTCTCCTTATGGCCTGAACCATAATACCTTGGGGGAGTGATAGAAGTCTTTTAAGCACTACCCCTTCCAATCTATCCCATTCATAGGTTGGATCAAGGGTAAAAACCTCTCCCCCATACAGGCCTAGCGGAGATATCTTCCCTTCATAAGCCTTTAATAATGGGATATGAGATAGCCCCCCCCCCCCAAACCTACCATTGAATCTTGACAGACAGCTGGCCTGCAATAGGGCCTTCTGCTTGGTGGCATCCCAATGAGCACCCCAATTCAGATTTCTCCTAAAAATTAAGCCCAGATATTTATATTGATCAGCTCGCTCCACCACCTGCGTACCTAGATACCAGAAAAAACTCTGTACTTTTTTTCCAAAGATCATAATCTTGGTCTTTTCCAGATTGATACGGAGCTGGTTCTGCTTGCTATAAGTTGCCAGGGCATTGAGTTTCCTCTGCAAACCAATTGGGGTATTATCCAATAATACCAAGTCGTCTGCATAAAGCAGACAAGCAATATGCTGGTTCCCAATTTTTGGCGAAAAGGACTTAGATTGGGCAATAAAGGTTGGGAGGTCGGCCAAAAATAAACTAAAAAGCAAAGGTGCTAGAACGCACCCCTGGCGCAGGCCATTGTCAATAGAAATGCTTTGTGATAACCGACCCGACTTATCTAACTCCACCTGAGCCCAATTACCAGAATGCAAGGATTGGAGTGCCCCAAGAAGGTTTGGTGGTTGGTTCCAGACTGCAAGTTTTCTCCACAGAATATCCCTATCCACAGAATCAAAGGCTGTCCGGAAATCTACAAAGCAACAGCACAGCCTTTGATTTTCCTCCAGAGCCTTTCGAATAATGGCCCACAGTGCAAAACAGTGGTCTATGGTGGAATGACCCTCACAAAAGCCCCCTTGTTCTAGTGGGATTCTCTTAGTTTCAGTGGCCCAATCTTCGAGTTTAGCTAGGATAATCTTGGAAAATATCTTTAATGAAATATCCAAGAGGCTTATAAGCCTATAGTGCATAGGGTCTGTACCACTCCCTTTTTTTAAAATCGGTTTCACTATGGACCCCTTCCAGGAAAAAGGATAAAGGCCAGACATAGCGATCCAACTAAACAAAGAGGAGTAAATCGTAGCCCACCAGACACTATTTGTTTTAATTATTACTGCTGGGATGTTATCGGGCCAGTGGCTCGGTGAGTTTTACTCTCTCGATAACAGCCTTTACTTCCTTTACTGAGAACCATATAACTGGAAGAGTTTGCCCATAAATTTTCTGAGGTCCATCTGAACTAGAAGGTCCCCTATATAAGTCTGTCAAATAAGGGGCCCACTGGGCTTCCGGAATCATACAAACAAGTGAGCCCCTGTTTTGGCCATTAAACTCATTGACCTTTTTCCAGAATTTTTGCTGATCCTTTAATAATATGATTTCCTGCATCTCATCCCACTTACTATGGTAAAAGGCTGCCTTTTTTGTCTGCACGAGGGATTTATATTGGCGTTTAAGTTTAACCAGCTCTTGGGTGGCTGGGGGGACGTTATGACGCCTAACACTCTTTGCTCTCTGTCTCACCAATCTTTTCAACTTTTGGCAATCCGAGTCGAACCAGCCCTCAAATCCCTTCGGGCGAGATTTTGCCTGCACGCCCTTTTCACATATATTTACTGAAATGCAGCCCAAAACTCGTTGCACAATATTATTGTACCACACATCATCATCATCATCAACATAGATAGGGTGAATATCAATCATCTCCTCTAGCTGAACGGAGGCTAGCTGTTGAAGATGCATAGAATCTAAGCGTGTTGTGAGCCTACGCGGATAGGATATCTCTAAAGACAGAACCCTCTCAGGGGATACTGGCTCACACAGGTCAAGAACTGCTATAGTTGCCCAGTGGTCACTACCCTCATATTTTGCCACCTCAAAACTCTTAAAAAGGTCAAAATGCCAAAGAGACGTGAATATATAATCAATAGGGCCCAAAGACTGGCCCTGCCGGAAGGTTGCTGCTGCTGGTAAGTCATTTTTGAATCGTCCATTTAGATAAATCAGACCATGGCTCGCCAGCCTTTGACTCAACACTTTAGCCTCTTTTTTGATGGTACCAGGGGGAAACTGCGCTGAGGGAATATTATAGGAATCCAATGCTTCTTCCAAGTGGTGGTCTAGCTGTACAGGGAAGAGACAAGCATT
Organism: Calotriton arnoldi; assembly: GCA_963921515.1. NCBI lineage: Eukaryota > Metazoa > Chordata > Amphibia > Caudata > Salamandridae > Calotriton > Calotriton arnoldi. The sequence goes on along the minus strand of CAWUFW010006508.1, from coordinate 1,018,001 downwards.
AACATCCCAGCCATTATTATCACTGCTTCCGGATATTTTGCCACCAAATGCTGGAAAGGAGACTCAAATCATTCCAACCAGCGTTTCATTTGCCGATGATCTTCTTTGTGGATATAGACATTTATGAGTAAGAAGTAACTAAGAACGTTTTTACCCACGTCCATTTCAACCACTGATAACTGCAGACCACTTGGAAACATTTATGACCTCTAATGGTCTCTTAATCACCTTAGTCGTATTAGTGTTAGTACACCAGCAGATGCTCTCCCCTTACCCCGGGACTGGCCTTTACTATTCAAAGCCATAAAGCCTTCTACTGACTGGTCCTCTCTTAGCCAAGACTCCTGAAGGAATACCAGATGGAAGGGTTTCAAACTTTCTTCCAGTTCACCGCTGTTCCTCAAACGTTTGAACCCATGGCTATACCAACTTAGGATTCTCAGGGTTTGAGAGGACCCCTCATTCTAGGATAGGCTGGGCCTAGTATTCCAGTCACCATCCTCCAGCAGGTGCCGCAGTGGGGAGAACCTATTACCTTGAGCCCATGCTGTTTGCCTAGACTGTGAGAATAGTCTGTCATTTACTATAACCACTCTCAGATCGGTGGGTGGGTGGCTACTTTGCTGTGTAGCTTCGGGCCTTAGAAAGCGGGATATAGGGTATAGATCGTTCCCATTGAGTAGCAGATAACCCGCTATGCATATTTAGAATGGCAGGTGGAAAAGAGCCCAGCTGGGGTGCTAATAGTCGAGGGCTCTTTTTTATAGGGCATAGGGCCTGTAGACCTACTTTTGCTAAATCTTTTTCGGCCTTAAGTACTAGGTCCGCAATACAGGGGGAGATGAAAGAAACTCTAGAAACTTCTCTACCTTGTTTGCCCGGTTGAAACCCAACAGACGTTAGGTCCAACGAGGTTATCCCTGAAACGGAAGGAATTTGTTGGAATAACCGAAGAATTTTAGAGCGATTCAAGGGTCGAAGTTTCTTTGCTTTTTTTCCTCGACGAGTAATATCAAGCAATAGTTCTGAACTTGCTAACTGCGACCTGATGGGAGGATTCATAAGCAGAAGGAGGTTCTTTGGGCAATTTATTCTGAGGCTGAGACTCAGAAGAGGTGGAACGGACTGCCCGGGAAGTAGGGGTGGGATCACAACTGGTTTTAGGGCGGATTTTTACATTTGGTTTTACCTTTTTATATGTCTTTTTACATGGGAGTACATCCATGGAGCTACCACCATGAGGTCTGGAATGTTGAACTTGGGGGCAAGCACCATTACTGAGCTTCCCTTTTATGTACAGGCGTTTCTTTTTGCCTACACATGGGGCACGAGACCCAAGTAATCCATTCCGAGACCTTACCCCCATTGTACGGTACAACCTTGTGGTGAATTTGGAGGGAATAAAACAATGCTGCTTTTTCCTCACAAGCATAGGATATTTAGAAATATAGACGGATCCTTCCACATTTAACTGACATTCGGGTTTCCCTGGAATGGCAGTATGCGTCCCCCAAGGCTCTGTAGCCGTTACTGCAGCAGATAATTGAGCATTCGTAAAACCACCCAAATTATTTTTAAAACATTGCAATTCATATCGAATATCATTCAAAAAGTTTGATTGGTCCATTTGATTTGTCCTTATTGACACCAGCATTTCCAGAATCCCATGTAGAGTGGTCTGCATAAGTAACATCACATCCAGCAAAGACGATGAAGAGGTGGGCTGGAATGATTTAGACCTCCCCCTACGATCCCAGTGTGGAGTTTGGCTCCCCAACCACGGGAGCATTATATAATGACGTAAGGCTAGTTCGATCCTGTTGATCTTCTCGACAAGACAACTGGGAGGAACTGGAGTCATCAGGACAGAAGGATGATAAGGAGATATTCAAACGAGGAGAAGAAGATAATCTTGGGCCCCTACTTGCAGTCACACTTGTAGTCTGAGATGGAGACACTGAAAGATTGGCTGTTTGCACTTCATCCAATGCTGTGCATAAAACATCTGTTGCCAAGTCCGACACACTAGGCTGCCCGTGGGATGTCTTAGCCCCCTCCTCTGAGGGCAGTTGGGCTCCATTATGAAAATGTTTAAAGACAAAGTTCCTTATTGAGGTTACTAGGGATGAGCGTGGAGCCTCCCCACTCTTGATAAAGTGCTTTGATCATATGGAGCGGACCCCTTCTTCCCTCCAATTTTCCTCTTTTTACTGGCTCTCCCCTGCGTTTTACCTTTTGGGACACCGAGGAGAGGTCTCTTGCGAAGCACGGGGGGAGGTATTCATTTCAAGACAAGCAGAACTAGGTGAGGTTAATAACAAAAAGCAAAGGTTAAACTTACCTCCTTCTTGCATACACCCAGCTACCGCTGCCACCTCTACACCTCCTCACCGCTTAGCCCAAAGTTTCTCCAATGTTCTCCAAGGGATTTTTCCGGAAAATTCTTTAAGGACCTCCAAAAGACAAGTCCAGTCCAGTCAGGATTGAAGAACCGATACTCCCGTTTTCCTCACTCGTGGCTACCAGGCACTACCAGGCAGGATAGAGGCTCTGCGGCTGAAATATCGCCGCCCGTCACACCGTCACGCGTGTGGCCAAAGAAGCTGCTGGTCACTCTGGACTGGGAAAATCAGCGTCCACCAAACGGCCGGACGGGTGCCTGAGAACCAGCTGTCAGGTGCTGTTGAGTGTCGGGTGCCTCGGTGCCGAGGGGGGGCTCCCTCCTGCCAGCTGCCGAAGCAAACGTAGATGCTGGCGCTAGGGCTGGGGCGGGCTGGGCTGGTGCTGACGCCGGATAACGGGGGTGAAGCTGGAGTATCGAGGCGGCTAGCGGAGCCTTTGTGGAGCCGACGAAGAAGCAGGCTGATCACCCCGGAAGCGAAAGCCAGACTGAGGAGACTGGGCAGCTGCAGTGCGGACCAATGGGCGGAGCGGCGAAGGCGTCAGAGGCAGCAGGCAAGAAGGAGAGTAGGTAGTGTGCTCCAACTACTAGGAGATTGGGAGACAAGAACCCAGGGTCATTTTCAGGGCATCCCATCACCCAGGCATTCTCAGGAAATTCTTAAGTAAGGTTGGCTGAAAATGAGGACATGTTCTTTTTTTGGCCTGTTTGGACCTGGAAATGATAATGGCCAGAGCCCTTGTTTCTAATGTAAGCTATTCGTTTCATGTGCCTCGTACAGGACACAGCATTCCACATACTAGCACTCATACCCAGACCATGCACACAGAAGCACACTTCCTACACATTCAGTGCCAATGACCTCATCCACATATGACTCACTAGCATATACACACTTCCACCAACACCACCCATTAAAATCATCAGCTAACACTCTGCAGTCATCCTGACTACTGACTCAGCTGCCGCCTTCACAAAGCACAACCTGGATGCATTCTTCATCACAAAGATTTGATTCACTCTGACATCTGCACTCATCGTAGACATTCTATTACTTACAGGCTTCAACATCCAACACGTGAACTGCATACACAATGCAGGAGGGGTGCTATCTGTCATCTGTCATCCACAAATCCTGCTAGCAGTGCACCCTCAGCAAAATCCATCATTAGAGCTTCTCACCTGTTATTTCACACTCTGTGTCTCAGACAGCCTCCATAATTCTCATCTGTAAACCTCCCTGAATCAAAAAAGAACTTCATATTAGGAACCTCTTCACTTACTACCATTTTTTTTGTAGTTTTATTTAGCTGAACTTGGCCAATGGGCATTAGAGAGCTTCAAATGAACACCAGATTACATTACACAATGTTTTTTTTCTTTTTCTTTTAGGCTAGGGTAGATTATGGGCTTTATGACGTCGGTTGATCAGACCGTTGACCGTCATCGTATCGGGCAGGAGACCGTCCAACAATGAGTCGACGGTCCCGTCTGCCCAATTTGGATGAGACCGCCAGCACAACAGTCGAAAAATGCTTTTTACTACTGCGGCATGTGCAACAGCCCAGGAAAAGGCCGCAGCACAAGCTGGGTGGTAAAAAGAACTTTCTGCACATCCATGCACCATGTGCCAAGCACCATGTGGTGCCTGGCACACAGTGCACGGATGTGCGGGGGCACTACATGTGTGTCCCAGGCCACTTAGCAGTGGCCCACGAGGGACGGGGTCCCTACTTGGGGCCCCCAAAGTCCACTTGCACATGCCTTTTCATGGTGGTTGTACCACCATGAAAAGGCATTCGGAAAAGGGACATCCTAATCATTGCGGCGGTGCCTGGCCAGGCACTGTCTCCATTGTATGGATAGGATTCCGATTGCCGTCCGATGGTATCTTAGATCCTGTCAGAGGCGGCGGTCTATCCCGCCGACGTGTGCACTCTGACCGCCAGAATTGTAATCCGGCGGTTGGGCTGATGGCCTGGTTGTCGGGCAGACCGCCACCAACGACCTGTCGGTGGCATTCTGCCTGACATCGTAATGAGGCCCTAAGTGATTTGCTCAGAATCACAGGATGTTGAGCTAACGCTGGGACCTAGAAACTGATTCTACAGTTACAAGGTCAGCAGCTCTGGGTGTTAGGCCATATCTCCTCCATTCAGCACATCCACTGTACATATATTGGAGACTTCAACCTATTCTGTAATTCCACTAAAAAGAGACAATGGAGGAGTTCCTTGACATACTCCGCAATACTTTGGACATCAAGCAGCACATCACCAACTCTACCCACTCTAAAGGCAACAGTCAGTTGGCACTCTCTTTAATCTAGTGATGCAGTACAATACCGCTCAACTAGATGTCCCACTTCTCCACCCCCTTGACTGTGAGAAGTTGGCCTGGTATATGCTGTCCACTAATTAAAGTGGGCACCTTGCACCAGTCCAAACGACCCTTATGATGATTAGGTTAAAGACAACCTTTATAGAAAGCTATCCTAGTGGTAGCTGTGGAAAGCAGCCTTCAGGCTAAGTCTCGAAGGAATGTAAAGCAGCTTGTTTTACCAGATCAGAACCTCCTGAATGACCAAATGAAAGGAGAACCACACAAGAGATATATAAAATATATGTATTTATTACTTAACACTCTCTACTAACCTCTTTATGAGATTAGAGCACACAGTACACAATATTAAATCAATAGAACAACAGTAAATAGCACAATACACAGCGGGCTCCAGGGGAGACCGAACCATATACTAAGAAAGTGGTATAACAACCACGACTTAACTAGACACAGTGCCTAGAGCACGTAGAATCGCTGGGACCCCCAGGAACCACCCAAAGTAGTGACACAGGGGACCCACGGAGGATGGGTGCAGTGTGTGAACACAGACGCGAGCTCCGTACAACTCTAAGGGAAAGTCGCGGTTGGAAAATTACAGTTTAAGGACACTTCGGAGAGGACTTCAAGCAAACCCTTTGGAACATAGAAGGTTCTAAGGCCAGCACCCTTGTGAGTACCGAGGTAACCATGTTACCTATCCCAGAGGAGCCTGGTGCATAGGGGTCAAGTGGTGTCGAAAACCCTCGTCGTTTTCAATGGCTTGATGCGAAGAAGTGCTGCTGCCGGGAAGATGAAAAGTGTCCGGTGGAATCCAAGCCTGGATTCGAGGTGAGAAGAACCTGAAAGCAGAGGGGACAGAGTCTGGGTCACTTCAGGGTGACCAGGGGCTCGGTAGACGAATGCCCACCGATGTCTGGTGCTTCAGGTGAGATGACGGGATGCTTGACTCTGCAGCCACGGGGACCAGGAGACGTCAATGACAACCAAAGTCCAGACGTGAGCTGCCCACGAAGGATGTCGAGTGCTGGGGGGTCAGTGTCCGGATTGAATACCAACAAGCCTTGGCAACTGCAACCCACGCGGGCAGAGGAAACAAGTCACGGTGAGGACCAGCAAGGTCCTGGAGACTCTTCAAGCTATGGAGAGTCAGGGCATGTCTGGAGCAACCAGGAAAGCCCAAGGAAAGTCAAAGTTACCTTCACAGGGACCCACAGACCAACGGGCCAGGGATCGCGAAGGGACCTCAAGCTGAATCACGAAATACCAGTCCACGGAACACTCGTGGAGTGTAGGCCGGAAATCTTTGGTGCAATTACTGCTCGTGGTCAGGACTACTCGTAGCCCAAAGCACAGCCTCAGGGATCGCCAAAAAGCATATGCTGCTGCAAAAGTACATGGTGCACAGGGGTTTGGGTTGCCCGGTCCCCACGAGGGATACTGGTCTCAGAATTGCTGAGAGGTCAGATCAACCTCAGGCACGCTCGGGAATCCACCTCCTGTGTTGCAGAAATCTTCGGAGTCCTCAGGAGCTTGGGAGATGCAAACCGGTCAGATGCGTTTAGGTGCCTGCTGCTGCAGGGGAGTAACTCCTTTACTCCAAGGGAGATTCTTCAGTCATCCAGCGTAGTGTAGATCATCGAAGTACTTGGTTTCTGTAGCAGAGTTTAGTCCAGGTAAAATCTAAAGTCCTGTAGTCAGGGTTCCTACTTTATACCCAATGAAGGGGTGGGACAAACTCTGGGGACCCACCTATGGGAGGGTCAGGACAGAGGGTGGCTACACCCATGTTCTTTGTCCAGTTTCGTGCCAGAGCAGGAGCAAATGGCTCCTGCAACCGGTTTGAACTGGACTATGCACAGGAACACCAAATGTGCCCCCAGTGCAGACTTCAAACACTCTGAGTGCACCCACCCAGCCCCAATACACTAAATCCTGTCTGGGAGGTGGTCACACCTCCCTGTGATAGGAAACCTATTGTCAAGCCTTCCCCTGCTCGAGCTTGGCTCAGCAGCAGGAGGGCAGACTCGTGTCTGTGGCTGGCAGCATCCATTTTGTGATGCCCAGGTCGAGAAAGCTGGTACCGAGTAAACCGGTGACCCACAGTAGTGGTTCTACAAGGGAGGAATCATACCTCCCACACCAGTTACTGGTGTGAAGGTATGATTCCAAGGTGTTTGACACCAAACACGACATGTTTCTAAGCAGCCATTTTAAAGTTAGCATTTACCGCGAGGTTATAATGCACTTAAATATATATGGTTGGCTGCATCACAGACAACCCCGGAAAATAGGTTCCGAAGGCTGCAGAGGGGCTCTGCTCATGCAGGAGCACCCTCTCACATAAAACCCAGCACCCTGCCTTCAGGATTGATAAGGCCTGCCATAGGGGTGACTGATAGGTTTATATGTGCAGTGATTTAGAATAGATATAGTGAACCTATATCTAAGTAAGGGGTGCATGCACCACCTTACACAAGCTGCAGTAGCAGACCTGTGGTGTCATTTTGAATGGTCTCTCAGGGGTGGCATAATACATGCTGCAGCCCCTGGGAGGCCTCTGGGGTACCTATGCCCTGGGTACATGGCGTACCATATACTAGGGACTTATAAGGGTACCCCAGTATCCAATCTGGAGTGTACCTAAAGTACATGCACAACCAATTTAGGGAGAAAGCAGATAAACTGGGGTCCTGATTAGCAGGATCCCAGTCAGATTAGTTAAAAACCAGCAAAACACCAGGAAAAAAGTGGGGGTAACCATGCAGTCAGATTCTACCTTCCTACATAACCCCCCCCCCACCCCCCAAACGAAAGGAGATAAGGCTAACCTTGTCCAGTTGAGACTTTATTGACTAAGTGGCCATATAAGGAAGATCCTGCACTGGCATGGATACCCCTGTCTTATGGTCCACTAAGTAGTCCCTACCCTTCGGGGTATTGGATTTCCTCCAAAATTTGGGATTACCACCTGTAGTGTGTTGTGGCAAAGTAAAAGGCTGGTGGGGTGCCTGAGTGGAGAAGTGAGGCCCTAATAAAGTTGGTCTCAGCTTCCTCAGAGCACTGGTCACCATGCGTGCCTTTCTTTCCATGACTGAGTTATATCTGGCCCAAGGGGTCAACCTCTGGCTACCTACAGCTGGGGGTTGAGTCCCTTTGGTTGGAACACTGGAGGGACAAGGTAGGTGTGGAACCATTTGGTCCCAGGTTTGCCTTTTCCCAACAGATTCCATCTGGGGGAGGTCACTACCCAAGGGTAAGAGGGCTCCCTCAGGGTGTTGAGAAATTGTCATCTGGCTAGTGCTACTAGACTGGGTGTCCCTAATCTGTTGATGAGGGGGTTCCTCTGGACAGGGGGCCCTTAGGGGTCCACTGACCTCCCTGACCTCTGCAGCCCTAGGCTGATTGAGATAGGGTAGAGAGGGGCAGGATACCTGCTCCAGACTGGGTACCACCTTGGAAGGGTCACCTGCCATCAGGGGTGTTGCCAGGCCAGGCCTGACCACCTCTGGGGCAGTTCCTTCACAAGGGGTTAGGATCAGTTCCCTGAGGAAGCTGACCTTTACCTATAGTCTGGGGGGAAGAAGACTTTTCTTCAACCCTTCTGCTCTCTGGTGGAGTAGAGTGGGCCATTCTTTCAGGCTCCACCACTCCAAAATTTCCCTGGGGTTGGGTTGAGGCCCTAAGGGTCCCACCAACTTTCTCAGGGAGGCCTAACATTCTTAAATGGGCCTTGTATTCTTCATCCCAGGCTGAAATTTCTAGATCATTACCCAACAGGCAATCTACAGGCAAGTTTGGGGATACTGCCACTCTTTTTGGGCCAGTGACCCCTCCCCAGCTGAAATTGACTATAGCCATGGGATGATCTGTCCTGATACCATCAATGTTGGTCACCTGGTACTTAAACTCAGGTAAAAGCTGCTGAGGGGGTACTAGGTTCCCTGTCACCATGGTGACACTAGCCCCTGTGTCCCTAAAGGCCACAGCTTTCTGACCATTGATCAGTGGCTCCTGTCTGTACTTGCCCAAAGAATTAGGACTGACAGTAAAAGTGGCAAATCCCATGCCACCATCACAGACTGAGGAGGCCTGTGAGGGGGACCTCTCTAAGCCAGGGTCCACCTCAGTTCCCCATAAGAACCCACCTAACTTTTTGGGTGCACTACTACCAACTGGGGGATTACTACTTGTAGTACCAGGAGGAGTGGTAGTAGTGTTGGGAGGAACATTTTCCTTATTGCTGACCTTTGGACAAATGGGATAATTTTTCCAGTGGCCTGGTTGTTTGCAAACAAAGCAATAAGGTTTCTTTACAGGGGAGGAAGGAGTTTGGGACCCACCCCCAGAAGAGGACTTTTGGGGCCCTGTAGTGGATTTATCTTTTGATTTATCCCCACCTTTCTCTTGGTTCTTGGAAGAATCTTTATTCTGGTCACCACCCTGATTCTTTGGCTTCACCCTGGTTCTGACCCATTTATCTGCCTTCTTGCCCAATTCTTGGGGAGAAGTCAGATCTGAGTCCACCAGGTACTGGTGTAAAAGCTGTTTTTGACAATTATTAAGGATCTGCTCCCTCATAATCAAATTGTACAATCCTAAAAAGTCATGCACCTTACTGCCATGTATCCAGCCTTCCAGAGCCTTAGTAGCACAATCTACAAAGTCAACCCAGTCCTGAGTCTGTATCTTCTGGGTGTCTCTGAACTTAATCCTGTATTGTTCAGTGGTTAAGCCAAACCCATCAATGAGAGCACTTTTCAAGACTTTGTAATTATCAGCATCCTCTTCTCTTACAGTGAGGAGCTTATCTCTACCTTTGTCAGCAAAGGAGAGCCACAAGATAGCTGCCCACTGCTCCTGAGGGACTCTCTGTACTTTACAGGCCCTCTCTAGTGCAATTATCCATTTGTGGATGTCATCCCCATTCTGATAGGGAGGGACTATCTTGTTCAGGTTCCTATGGTCATGAGTATATTCTCTACCTCTAGGGACACTGTTGCTGCCACCAAGGGGCTCTAGCCCCAACCTTCTGGAAGCTCTCTGGAGCTCTAGGGATTCCCTGTCTAAGGCCAATTGTTCCCTCTTGATTCTGAGTTTGGTCCTCTCATACTCAAGAAACTGACATTTCTTCTCATAAGAGGAGTCCCTTTTATGAGAAGCAGAGGTCCCTACAGAAGTACCTGAATGATTAGATTCCTGAGAAGGAGATCTTGATCTTCTAGGTAAACTGTGTACTCTCCCTGGTGGAGTAAAGAGAGGGCCACTGGGGCCTTCTCCCCCACCTGAAGGAAGAGTTGGATTTTCCAGGTTAGAATCATCTTGATCCTCCTGGCCAGGGTTAGAGTCCATATCAAAGAAGTGTTCACTTCCTGGTCTGTCCTCACCTCCTGTCCCACCCACTCTTTCTACTTCATCGGACCCTGGGGTCTTTCTGAGGTCATCTAAGAGCAACATCTCTATGAGACGTTGGGTGCTTGCACTTCTCCCTGTCCTCAGCTTCCTAGATGTACACATATTTCTCAATTCCTGAAATGAGAGGTGATCATATCTAGTTGGCAGAGAGCCACTGGGTTCTCCTTTAGAAGCAAAAAAAGTGTTACAGTGCACACCACTGTTTTCAAACTTCTCTTTTCCATGTTCAAACATCGCTCCTTACTTATAACTTATTTAGCGTGCAACCAGGACTACAGGATACACCCTGGCATCCCACATTTATGTACGACATCAAAACGAGGAGCGAAGTTTCCACTTCAGTCCGGTGCACAGCCTGTAGAGTCATTCACCATATAAGTTTACCACAAAGTCCAAATTAACCAAAATAATTGTTCCAGAATGATCCAAATGAATTTCATAAGTAGATTTTATTTCACGTTGACCATCACACGTACGATGCAGTAGCATTTAAACAGCTTCTTATGCTACAGATATGCCCATCCTGGCCTTTTTCTGAGCACGCGATAAACGCGACGTACATCCTCAATCACAGAACTTCTTATACCCAATGCATTTCGGGCCGAAATTGACCCTTCTTCAGGGGTTCACTGTGAGTAAAAAGAGCATAATATTAACATGCCATCTTGAAAAAGAACTATTAGTACATATATCATGTCATATTTTTTGTTAACCCGATTCAGCGTTCTCCCTCTAGACGTAATTATACTTCAACAACAGCACTGTCTACGTCAGCCTCTGTAATAATACACAACCTAACCTCGTTCCACTATTTCATCAAAGGTAACCACCCTAGTATGTAAACCCTCAGTTTACCTAGTGCCACTGCCCTCTTAGCACATATTGCTATAAGCAAAACATACCTAGAACCTCCCCTTGTACCTTAATAATTTCAAGCGATGTGATCTCTTTCCCGACACGATCTTCTCTACTGAAAGCGGCGTTTCAAAAACGTTACTCCCGCTACCCACTTTTGGTCCTCTCATACTCAAGAAACTGACACTTCTTCTCATAAGAGGAGTCCCTTTTATGAGAAGCAGAGGTCCCTACAGAAGTACCTGAATGATTAGATTCCTGAGAAGGAGATCTTGATCTTCTAGGTAAACTGTGTACTCTCCCTGGTGGAGTAAAGAGAGGGCCACTGGGGCCTTCTCCCCCACCTGAAGGAAGAGTTGGATTTTCCAGGTTAGAATCATCTTGATCCTCCTGTCCAGGGTTAGAGTCCATATCAAAGAAGTGTTCACTTCCTGGTCTGTCCTCGCCTCCTGTCCCACCCACTCTTTCTACTTCATCAGACCGTGGGGTCTTTCTGAGGTCATCTAAAAGCAACATCTCTATGAGACGTTGGGTGCTTGCACTTCTCCCTGTCCTCAGCTTCCTAGATGTACACATATTTCTCAATTCCTGAAATGAGAGGTGATCATATCTAGTTGGCAGAGAGCCACTGGCTTCTCCTTTAGAAGACATACTAGTGTTATGTGGTGTAGGCACCTACCTAACCTAGTGGGAACTAAACTCTCTTGAGTTGGAGAAAGGGTGTGCTAGACCCTTGACTGCCCAACTCCAAGTTCAGTAGAACTTACTTATTCTAGTCTTGATTATATGTACCTAGATACCTTTAGTGGTTTTCAGTTAATCACTCAATGAGATTTATCTGGTAAAACAATAGCAAGCTTGAATCCCAACCGCTGCACACCAATGTGAGAAGTTGGCCTGGTATATGCTGTCCACTAATTAAAGTGGGCACCTTGCACCAGTCCAAACGACCCTTATGATGATTAGGTTAAAGACAACCTTTATAGAAAGCTATCCTAGTGGTAGCTGTGGAGAGCAACCTTCAGGCTAAGTCTCGAAGGAATGTAAAGCAGCTTGTTTTACCAGATCAGAACCTCCTGAATGACCAAATGAAAGGAGAACCACACAAGAGATATAATAAAATATATGTATTTATTACTGAACACTCTCTGCTAACCTCTTTATGAGATTAGAGCACACAGTACACTATTAAATCAATAGAACAACAGTAAATAGCACAATACACAGCGGGCTCCAGGGGGAGACCGAACCATATACTAAGAAAGTGGTATAACAACCACGACTTAACTAGACACAGTGCCTAGAGCACGTAGAATCGCTGGGACCCCCAGGAACCACCCAAAGTAGTGACACAGGGGACCCACGGAGGATGGGTGCAGTGTGTGAACACAGACGCGAGCTCTGTACAACTCTATGGGAAAGTCGCGGTTGGAAAATTACAGTTTAAGGACACTTCGGAGAGGACTTCAAGCAAACCCTTTGGAACATAGAAGGTTCTAAGGCCAGCACCCTTGTGAGTACCGAGGTACCCGTGTTACCTATCCCAGAGGAGCCGGGTGCATAGGGGTCAAGTGGTGTCGGAAACCCTCGTCGTTTTCAATGGCGTGATGCGAAGAAGTGCTGCTGCCGGGAAGATGAAAAGTGTCCAGTGGAATCCAAGCCTGGATCCGAGGTGAGAAGAACCTGAAAGCAGAGGGGACAGAGTCTGGGTCACTTCAGGGTGACCAGGGGCTCGGTAGACGAATGCCCACCGATGTCGGGTGCTTCAGGTGAGATGACTGGATGCTTGACTCTGCAGCCACGGGAACCAGGAGATGTCAACGATGACCAAAGTCCAGAGGTGAGCTGTTCCACGAAGGATGTCGAGTGCTGGGGGTCAGTGTCCGGATTGAACACCAACAAGCCTTGGCAACTGCAACCCACGCGGGCAGAGGAAACAAGTCACGGTGAGGACCAGCAAGGTCCTGGAGACTCTCCAAGCTGTGGAGAGTCGGGGCACATCTGGAGCAACCAGCAAAGCCCAAGGAAGGTCAAAGTTACCTTCACAGGGACCCACAGACCAACGGGCCAGGGATCGCGAAGGGACCTGGAGCTGAATCACGAAATATCAGCCCACGGAACACTCGTGGAGTGTAGGCCGGAAATCTTTGGTGCAATTACTGCTCAGGGTCAGGACTACACGTAGCCCAAGCACAGCCTCAGGGATCACCAAAAAGCATATGCTGCTGCAAAAGTACACTGTGCACAGGGGTTTGGGTTGCACGGTCCCCAGGAGGGATACTGGTCTAAGAATTGCTGAGAGGTCAGATCAACCTCAGGGACGCTCGGGAATCCACCTCCTGTGTTGCAAAAATCTTCGGAGTCCTCAGGAGCTTGGGAGATGCAAACCGGTCAGATGCATTTAGGTGCCTGATGCTGCAGGGGAGTAACTCCTTTACTCCAAGGGAGATTCTTCAGTCATCCAGCGTAGTGTAGATCGTCGATGGACTTGGTTTCTGTAGCAGAGTTTAGTCCAGGTAAAATCTAAAGTCCTGTAGTCAGGGTTCCTACTTTATACCCAAGGAAGGGGTGGGACAAACTCTGGGGACCCACCTATGGGAGGGTCAGGACAGAGGGGTGGCTACACCCATGTCCTTTGTCCAGTTTCGCGCCAGAGCAGGAGCAAATGGCTCCTGCAACCGGTTTGAACTGGACTATGCACAGGGACACCAAATGTGCCCCCAGTGCAGACTTCAAACACTCCCAGAGTGCACCCACCCAGCCCCAATACACTAAATCCTGTCTGGGAGGTGGTCACACCTCCCTGTGACAGGAAACCTATTGTCAAGCCTTCCCCTGCTCGAGCTTGGCTCAGCAGCAGGAGGGCAGACTCGTGTCTGTGGCTGGCAGCATCCATTTTGTGATGCCCAGGTCGAGAAAGCTGGTACCGGGTAAACCGGTGACCCACAGTAGTGGTTCTACAAGGGAGGAATCGGTATGATTCCAAGGTGTTTGACACCAAACACGACATGTTTCGAAGCAGCCGTTTTAAAGTTACCATTTACCGCGAGGTTATAATGCACTTAAATATATATGGTTGGCTGCATCACAGACAACCCCGGAAAATAGGTTCCGAAGGCTGCAGAGGGGCTCTGCTCATGCAGGAGCACCCTCTCACATAAAACCCAGCACCCTGCCTTCAGGATTGATAAGGCCTGCCATAGGGGTGACTGATAGGTTTATATGTGCAGTGATTTAGAATAGATATAGTGAACCTATATCTAAGTAAGGGGTGCATGCACCACCTTACACAGGCTGCAGTAGCATTTTGAATGGTCTCTCAGGGGTGGCATAATACATGCTGCAGCCCCTGGGAGGCCTCTGGGATACCTATGCCCTGGGTACATGGTGTACCATATACTAGGGACTTATAAGGGTACCCCAGTATCCAATCTGGAGTGTACCTAAAGTACATGCACAACCAATTTAGGGAGAAAGCAGATAATCTGGGGTCCTGATTAGCAGGATCCCAGTCAGACTAGTCAAAAATCAGCAAAACACCAGGAAAAAAGTGGGGGTAACCATGCAGTCAGATTCCACCTTCCTACATTGACTTTCTTTTTTGGTTGGTCCATATGTAGTGTGGTAGCGAAGAGGATAAACATGCATTTCTCTCCTTCCAAAACCTCCTTGTGTAAATACCATCCACCAAGAACTCATCCAAAATTTTGAAAACAATCCAGACCGCATCAGAACATTACTTGAGGTCTACAAAACAACATACTCCCCACTGAAAGGCCAAATTACAAATCCTTTGCACATTGGTACACTCCAGAAGCAGAAAATGTGCAAACAGGAAAATAAATGTAAGCTGAAAAGAAGGGCAATATCTGGAGGCCACTGACTGGCTGTAGTTTTAATTTGAACTGTCATAGCCTGGAGGAGGGCAGTACACCTATAGTCCACAAATACAGATACAACTAGATGCATGTAGGTTAGACAGTTTTAAACAATACTAGGGCTTGAAGTCAATCTCTGGTCAATGATGTGTTTATGAAGTTTGTAAAGTAGAAGCTTTGAATTTATTGAGCATGTCTTAAAGATTAATAGACCAGCTAACATGTTTCACTCCTTGAGTGTCACCCAGGACTGGGGTTTTTCAAGGATCTATAAGGCTATCATGGCAAATATAAATACAATAATTCATTATAACAAATAAAGCAGACCTACTTTAAAAAGTGTAAATCATAATATAATCATAAGACATAGACATAGGAGAAAAACAAAACACAGAAGGACAAAAAGGAAAAAGAGAAAAACAAACTTGCCATTATTATTTAGTATTAAAACATTCGTGCTTTACACTCTGTGGGGTTTCCACTTGAAACTATGCCACTAAATAATTCGGTATATGGTAGATGCAAGTCATTGCTAACACATATCATTTGGTGGTGAGGTGCCCCTGTCTTCGTTTGTAAAGGCTAAGCCATAAGGGGGAGTGTGCTCTGAGAGTATTTATTCCAAGGGAAGCTGAGACATGCTAATTTGGTTGTAAAGCATATGTAAATCAAGAATTAGTGAGAGATAGTTTTTTGATGAGTCATACCTAATGTATAAACCAGTTGAGAGCAACTGTCATCAAATTCTTTGTCACCAGTTGATCGGACCCACAAGACTACAAAAACTCCCTATCTTGTGCAAAGCACCCAAGGTATTCCCCCTCTTTCCAGTCTTCTTCAATCACTTCATGGCAACTCCCAGAGCTTTACTCACTGACAACATCAAGATCCATCAATACACTGAACTCTATCTTAAAGTCTCCTCATTCAGTGACATTCATTGATACAAAACCTGTCTAGAGCTAACCCAGAATTGGATGTCAAGTACCCGCCTATTTGACTTGAAAAAATATTGAATCCTCCTATTTACAAATAGCAACAGACGACAGATTCAAGCCAAACTATCGAACATGTACCTAGACAGTGTAAATCATCAACTTACAGATAAAGTGAAATCACTTGGACTCACCATCAGACCTCACTGTCATCACATTTCCAGGAAAACCAAGATAGCATCGTACTACCTCTTCCTCCTGAGAAAAGTGAAACTCTTCTTCCAAAAAACTGGTTTTAAAACTGTGCAAGTCCTTGTCCTCGCATAGGTGGAAGCAAACACCAACACCAGCATCACTCAAAAGCATGATTCACACTACAGGACATGCATAACATGCTTGAAAGAAATCACTGTAATCACCTAAACTCTGAAGGACTTACATAAGCTGCCAATCTGATAGACTACTATCCGTAGATTCCTTAACGTAGAATTATCCCCAGGCGTGAGACTGGACCCGGAAAACTTTCTTTGCCCCAGCATCTCTGCGCGCCGGGGGGCGGTACCACACGACTCCGCCCTGACGTCGTCCGCGGGCGTGACGTCAGCGAGGTCACATAAGCCCCACCCCGGCGCGCTGACATCAGTTTCCTTCTTTTCCGCGTGCAACGCGGATCCGGAATCGTGTCCTGACCTGTGTTCAGGATTTCTTTTCACGCTTTTGCGTTGTGGAACAGTGTGCGAATGCCTTCGGGCTTCAAGACGTGTTCTTGTGCGCGTCAGATGTCGGCGACGGACCCTCACCCTATTTGCATGTGGTGTTTGGGCGAGCACCATGATTCTGCGGACTGTGGCGCTTGCCTGCATCTGAAGCCGAAGTCCCGGCGGGAGCGCCGGATGAAACTCCTTTCGGCCCGCTTGTCCAGATCGGTGTCGTCACCGCGTCCGTCCCCCGCGGAAGGGCCCAAGAACCACCGATTCCGCCTCCGACATCGTCCTTCACCGAGGCCCCAGGGGCGTCGCTCGCCCGCCGGTAAGTCTTATAGCTTGTCCCCGAGGCCTGGTCCCCGTTCTGCGGAGCGCGCGGGTTCTCCTCAGGACATGCGGCCTCGTTCGTCGCCGCCCTACCCGCCGTTTCCTGGCGGGGCGACGAGGGCCCAAATGGAGGCCTATGCTGCAGCTCTGCAGGCTTCCTTGGCCCCTCCTCCTCTTCCTGAGACGTCCGCGGATCCCTTGCCACGTGCGGGGCCTTCCGCGGCGTCGCCGGCGGCTCCGGCCCCGACGGGTTCGGCTCCAGGTTTTGGGGGTGTGGTGTCGTCGAGGTGCGGCCCTACGGGGTTCCCCTCTTCGGCCCACGGCGCCTCTGCCTCGCCGCAAACCCCCGAGGGGGTCCCTGTGGTGTCGCAGGAAGTCGCCCGGACTTGCGGTTCGTCCCCGAGTCCCCCTCGGTCCTCTCGGCAGGTGGCGGCCTAGCCGGAGGCCGAGCCGATGCTGCTCAGGCGCCGACGGCTGTTGGCCCTGGCAGCACCACGGGTGCTGGCTAGGGGCCGGGGCGCTTCCCCGGGTCCCTCTCGGCCCTCCGCGCAGGCGGCTGCCTCGTCGGAGGTCGAGTCGGTGCCTTTTTGGCGCCGTTCTTTAGCCGCCCCGGCTCCGACCCCACCCCATTCTCCTGGGGCGCAAGTGGTGGTGGGGGTCGACTCGGCGTCCCCGGTGACAGCACCGGCGCCGGTCGACGTCGCGCCGGTGGCAGACTCCACGGTGCCGTGCCGGCGTCGGGTCGTCGACTCGTCTCCAGAGGTCCCCTCCTCTCCGGATGGTTGTCAACTTTTTGTCTCCTCTTCCCCGGAGACGGGACGCCGCGTCGTTGCCTTTTCCCCGGCGTCTTCCTGGGAGGGCTCTTCGCCGTCCCCGCGACCTCGGCATTCCCCGGAGGCACTTCAGGCCCCCCACTCGTATGTGGATCTTCTGCCATTCAGGGGCTGGCCGTTTGTTCCTCCAGCTGGACTCGGGGATGGCCGGCTTAGTTTACAGCCATCGCCCACGGAGGAATTGCTCTCTCCCCCGCGACGCCCTACGGAGGCGAGTGCAGCTTTTGTCCGGGCCATTTCCACGGCCGCTGGCATTTTGCGCATGGGCGACCCCGGCACCCCGTTCCCTACGGACCATTTGTTAGAGGTTCTCCATCGGGGCTCTGGTGGACGGGAGCTGTTTCTTCCATTCGAAGCTTCGCTCCATACTTCTCTTCTGGGGGCGTCCTGCTACGGGTGATCCGGTGCCTCAGCCGCTCCTACATCACCATCGCCCTGCTCCGCACGATCCAGTCTGCCTTTCTTTCCACCCTTCTACCCAGGGCCCTCTTCTGCAGACTGCTTTTCCTTCCTTGCCCTTGGTGTTGTTTCCTCCATCACGGGAGGCCCGGTGGTTGGATTCGTGGGGGCGTAACATCTTCGCTTCCTCTAGTGCTGCTTTGCGAGCGCTCAACACACTTTGTGTGTTGGCCAGGGCTACTTCCAGTCTGTGGGATTCCGTGGAGTCCCTTCTGTCTGGTGCCTCCCCCGAAGGTGTCCGCGCTGATCTGCGGCCCCATGTGTTGGATGGCCGGGAGTTGGCCGAGTTTATTCTTCGTTCGGCTTTAGATGTGTCTGATGCTCTCGGCCGCGCTATGGCAAGTTCAGTAGCTCTCCGGCGCCATGCTTGGTTGAGGGATGGCGTTTTTCCAGAGAATATTAGGGAGCGTCTGGTTGACCTGCCTTTTGATGGGGTTCTTTTGTTTAACACCCATGCGGACTCCGCCATTCAGCGGCTTCTTGCAGGGCTCCGACCTCCTCCCCCTCCGTAAACTTGGCTTGTCGGTCTTCGGGTGGTTTATGGGAGGCGTTATCCCACCTTTTTTCTGGGGTCTAGTGCTTCGATTGGCTCGTTTGTGTGTTCCGTGTGGTTTGGCGTGCCTTCGGGGTCCCTCTGTCCTGTTGGCTGCTGGTACAGCCCCCCCTTTTTTGGCTTCTGTGTCTTTTTTGGCTGATTGGCAAGCCGTCTGTGGTTTTACCTGCAGGTCCTTTGTTTTTGTCCTCTGCTGTGGAATTTTTCCTAAGAAGTGTTCCCATGTTTTCCTTGGGACGTGACTTGCCCAAAGTGGGGTACTTGTAGCTATTACATAGCTCTGTCCTGCGCTGGGGAGGTGTGGATGCCCTTTTCGGGTTCCTTGCCTTTCCTGGCATCATTGTATGCCGCTGGTGCAGTCTCTTTTGCCCTTGTCTGGGTGCAGCTTGCGCTGCTCCAGCGTCTGTCATTCTCAGTGTTAGCTACATCGTTAGTCCAGCCTGGCATGCTGTCTACGGCATTGGGTTGTGGCGTTTCCGCCTTCCTGTCCGGAGTTTCGGCCTGGTCCTCTGTCTGGTGTCCAGGGGGTCTAGGTTTCTTCTGGCTTTCCTGTGTTCTGGTTGCCGGCTGGTCCGTCCTCCGTGTCTCTCCTCTTTCTCTTCTGGCTGGTCCCACTTCTTTTCATGGGCCGGTGTGTGTCTCTGGCACGGCCCCCCTTTGGGGATTGTTCTGGATTTCCCTGGCCGCTGTCCTCGGCTTGCGCCTGGCTTGTTCTGGGTGCACTGTTCCATGGTGTTGCCAGCCGTCGGCTGCGCATGTCTGCTCGTTCTGGTCCACCGCCGTGGCCCTTGGTGTGTTACCTTGTGCCCCTGCCTCTTGTTCTGCTGGGGCTTTGCGCAACTGTGCCTTTCTTCTTCGCCTGCGCTTTTTGGCTGTGGAGCCGCTCCTGCCTTGTCCGCTGCCTTGCGGCTGATGCCCGTTCAGCTGCCCCCTATCGCTGTGTCTGTGTTTTCCTACGGCGGGCTCTGCCTCCAGTTCTACCTCTTCTCCCTGGAGTTTGGGGTGGTTCTTTTCTTCCTTGGTGCTCCTCTGGCGTTGTCTGCCCCTACGGAGTTTTCTGGCGGTTGTACCTTGGATGGGATTGGGTTCTCCTGGCCTTCCCTTCGCCTCGTTCTTGCTTACTTCTGCTTGGTGAGGGCTGGGCCGCCCTTCTTGTCCCTGTGACACATCCCTGCTGGGGCCCTGTGTTTCTTCCTACTGGGGAGGTTCTCTCGCAGGCCCTCCTCCCTCTGGGTATGGCTAGGGTATCTATTCTACGTTAAGGAATCTGCGGCTAGTAGTCTCTATCAGATGTACAAGTTACTTACCTTCGGTAATGATGTATCTGGTAGAGACGATTCTAGCCGCAGATTCCTTCACGATCCCGCCCTTCCTCCCCGTTCTGCGAGGACCTTCAGTTTGGTTTTCTGCACTCGCCTCCCTCCGGGTGGCTTGTCTTCTGTGGGTGTCTGCTTCGTCTCCTCCCGGGCAGGATGCCTCGGTCTGCTTGATTGTTCCACCCCCTCCTTTATAATACAAGGTCGGTTGGTTCATGTGTGCTTCTGCATCCCTCCACTCTGGTTTTTTCTCCAGTGTAGGGGCCTACTTTTACTCTTCTCCCTTTTACTTGCAGTTCTCTGCGTTGTTTTTTTTTTTGCTTGTACCTCGGCCTTTTTGTTCCTTTCAGGGGATACGGTCCCCCCCTTGATGGTGTCGTCTGGGGGTGTATTGCTGTTACTCCTCTGTTCCGGGCTTGTTGCCCCTTCACTGTTGTGGATTGTGATTGCAGCTTCTCTCTCTCTTCTGCTATAGCGTTTTTCACATGTGTTCTGCCTCCAGGGGGGATGTCGCCTTAGCTTGCAAGGTTGTTCCTCAGTGCGGTGCTCTGCTCTTTCCCTGCTATGGCTTTCGCGTCTATAGCTTCTTTGGTACCTTAGTGCTTGGCACTTTTCCAATTGGTGCTGTTCCTCACCTTTCGTTTCTCTCTTCTTTTCACTGCTTTTTCGCACACTGTTCCCATAATCTCCACAGTTTTGTTTGTGATGGCTCCGCGTTGTGGCGCGGAAAAGTTCTCCGAAGAAAACTGATGTCAGCGCGCCGGGGTGGGGCTTATGTGACCTCGCTGACGTCACGCCCGCGGACGACGTCAGGGCGGAGTCGCGTGGTACCGCCCCCCGGCGCGCAGAGATGCTGGGTCAAAGAAAGTTTTCCGGGTCCAGTCTCACACCTGGGGATAATTCTACGTTAAGGAATCCTTGGCTAGAATCGTCTCTACCAGATACATCGTTACCGAAGGTAAGTAACTTGTACCTCAAGACTTGCACCACCTTGAAGACCAAAAGGCTCTACTATGTATCAAAAATGGCACCCCTGAGATCCTAGCCATAAAGCCAACCACTTCAGGCAAACAGTGCCATTCCAGTATCTAGAATATCGCCAGGCTGGAGACTAACGTAAAAAGAAGGAAAAAAAGTTATGCCCTTTTCATATACTCTCCAGGACATGGAACAGAATCCACATCAACATCAGAACTGGTCCTGCCCTTCTGCATTTCGGGAACCATGAATGTCAGTCTCCACATTTATTTTATCTTAGAGAGTGACTACAGGGAGATATCGCCTCTTGGCTCCCATTACGCTTTGGACACCAGATTCAGGCAAACTGTGATGATGTATGCATGCCCATGCATCACCAAGCATGCATGCCCAAGTATATGCCATGATACTGCACTGGCATTTTTCTGGTAAAGCAAACACCTTCTGAAAGATGGTGGCACTGTGAGAGACGCAGGGTAGTCGTGGTGCAGCTGCTCCTCATTTGTTGGAACTTGTTTAGAAGACTGAATGGAGCTACCTTTGTGTTATGAGGCCCTTCCTTCAGTGCCTCCAGCTATGAGCATATAAGCAAACTACAATCACGTGGAATTTTAAAAATAATTGGCATAACGTATGCAGCAGATTTGCCTTACTGAATTCTCCAGCCCTCTGCCGCTGGGGGGGGGGTCTTCTACTGGCCGTGACTTGCGCAAACTGCACAGGCTTCTTGGGCTGCAGATAAGCATACATTTTGAGGCCCATAATTTCGTCCAGTTATCAGAAACAGTAGTTTATCAGGAAGCCTGCACAGCAAACACCACAGCAAGGATAGGACTGGCAAGCCTGTGCTTCGCCCTCGTTTCCTGGCTGGTCCACTAACTGCTGTCAACATTTCGGCTTTCTCTGCTAAGAGGTCAGACGGGGCAGATACAGCGGTAAGAGCAACAATATCAACAAAGGCATCTCTTTCTGGCACACAGACTCGAGCTGTGTCTGGATACTTCCTGGGCCAGAGACCACCTCTTCCCCACTTAATGCCTCCAACAACTCGTCTTCCCAGAGAGGCCAGTACACACCTCTTCTTAAGTCAGACTATTCGGTCTCTATGGCCACCTTATGCCCTCTGGCATTGCCTGTTGATGGTGCTTCTCTTCATGACTCCCGAGCACAAGAAGCAGAAGGTGGAACAGATAATCCAGGCAATTCGGAAAGGGGAGTGACACAGGCAGGGGGACAAGATGAAGAGGCTATAGACACCTTGGCTCAGCAGGTAAAATCTTTCTCCTAATTTGGCTGAGCAAGTTGTCTCAAATGCTCAACCACATGATGATTTAAAACCCGGCCTTACCCCAGCACACATACTGCGAGCTGTTCCTATTGAGATGGAGAGTCACAACAGTCAATCTGAGCAAAGGACAAGCTGGGGTGATCTTACGATGTTGCAGAACTCAAATGTCTATAATCCTCAGCAGGACGGGAACAGAGCCCGCCCTCTAGCTCTTTCACTATCTATACCCTTGTCCAGAATATGCTATTGCACTCTCATGTGAAAAGGCTTGACGGTAGTGGTGTCAGGGAAAAGGAGAAAAAAATCCAATATCCACTGGGATCATTCTGCCCACCAGTTAACAATACCCTCTGCTGCAACCCTACCTTTAGGGCCAGTCAAGGCTCCAGTTTTCGTTGTGCTATAGCGCTGCAGGATAAATCTTGTGAACCTTCACTTAGCAATACCATTGTACATCTAAGTACCCATTGAGGAGAATTCCATAAGGACTCAGAGCCTAACATTGTTTGATATCTACGTAGCGTCCCTGGCACAAATTGTGAGATCATGCAGTGTGGAGATCGTGTCATATGCATATGACACTCAACTTCTCATCTCCTTTGGTCCTGATCCAGATAAAGTGAAAGCTCAGTTTGTGTGTTTCATTAGGGAAATCGCTGTCTGCATGACCAACAACTGTCTCCAACTAAACAGTGAGAAAACCTGACTGGTGGCCTACTGAACTTGGTCCAGCCCCTGCTCCTAAGCAAGTGGTGAAAAATGTTGGAGTAAAATTAGATCATTCACTATCCATGAAAGATCAAGTTAATGCTACATGTGGCACTTGCTTCGCTACAATGAGGCTCCATAAAATAGTTTTTCCCTGGCTACCGGCCACTTTTAGCAAAACCCTTGTCCAAGACCTTATAATCAGCTGCCTGGACTATGGGAATACTTTACTGGTAGCAGGAAATGACACCTTGCTGACCAGACTTCGAGTTGTGCAGAATACAGCAGCACAGCTGATCTGCAATCTATCTGCATGATAGTCGTATGCCCCCATTTAAAAAAAATAACTGTAGTGGTTGCCTATCAGAAAGCGGGCAGTCTTTAAGCTCTGCTGTTGCATAAGGCACTATACAAGGTCTGTCCTGCTTACCCGCATTCGCGACTTAGGGCCAGATTACGAGTCTGGCGGTCCGAGGACCACCAGACTTGTGGTGGCGTGGCGGATCCAGCGACCACCGCACCGGCTGTCCGACTGCCGCATTAGGAGTTGGTCGGACGGACCACCCTGGGACCGCTGGCTCCACCAAGGAACCATGCCTTGCAGGAACCTTGTAGTGCGGCCCCACGCTGCCCTCCTGCCAGACTACTGTAAAGTTGTAATCTGGCAGGTGGTGGCGACCTTCGGCAGAGCGTTAGCATGGAGGTTTGCACCGCCGTGTCACCGCTCCGCTGAAAAGTCGTAATCGGACCCTTAGTCACTATCAGCCTTATAGTCAGCTAAGGTCCTCAAACAAAGCTCTCTTGCAGATTCCACGCATTCGCGCCTACAAAAATTGGGGCAGATATTTCTTGTATATGGCCCCATATCACTGACTTAGACTCCCTCTCCATCTTCATACCTGCCCTGATTTTATGAATTATAAGAAGATGTTAAAAACTTGGATGTTTTAGAATGTACCAATTTGTCTGATCAGCAGAATGCCGAGATACTCCTTCCAGAATTAATCATGAGCTATACCGAGAACAAGAAATGAATAAAAAATAAACATTCTTCCAACAGGAAGACACAAATTGCATAACGGAAATTTCCAAGCAAATGCCTGTTATTGGAAGTCGCATTCATAAAATTGTGGCACAGGCTGGCAAGCTGGAGGAAGCATCAACGAGCACTACATGCACATTTCTAATCAAGAGAAATAGACCAATGACATCTTGCATAAGATGTAAGAAATGGAAAACAGGATGCGACACAACAGCTCAAAACTCTTGGGTATTGCGCAAGGGGCACAGAGGGATGACCCACTTAGCTTTGTGGTTCAATTACTCCAGAAAGCCTTTCTTTCCTTGCAAGAATTGGAAATTGATTGTCAAATCCAGCAGGCACTCAGATCTCCCTTTCATAGACTTTAGACTAACACTTGATGGAAAAAAGCACATCCACGTGCAATCTTGATCTAGATAGCCAACTTAATTTTTAGTCAGCTACTTTATCAAATTGCTCCACCAACACACAAGTCCAAAGAAGGTAGTCACACATTTTTTTTGTTTCATTCTGACCTCTGCTATGCAACTGTTGTATGATGCTGGAAACAGTGACAGCGAATTCCCGGGTTCCCAGCAGTAGGGGCTCAGGTATATCTCCAGGAGCCAGCCTGATTGAAAATTATCAAGGACTCGCACACTTGTTTCTGTAACAACAATGCAGATGGCTTTGGCACTCCTAGAGACTTGGTCAATGAGTGATCTCTCTGATAATGTTTAGGGGATGAGCATTATGCTGTGAAAAGTCAGAATGAGGTACTGAGAATCCCTGGTGGACCACAATGATCAGGTGTCCAGTCTGGTTACAAGCCTGGCCACAACTCCTGTCAATTCTTTGCATATCAATCACCCCTTTATTTGTCCTTTATATACATATGTCTTTATAAATATTAGGTGCTCTGAGAAGGTCTGGGACTCACTATTCTTAGAGGTCGCATTAGAGGTTACATTCACAGTATTAATAGTTATTTAGAAAAGTTCAATAGTCATGCCATTCAGATTTTTATAATGATTGAAAATCAGCCATATCCACTAGGCCTCTCATCAGGAGAGCATGAGAAGTGTTAACCAGGGAAATATCTCTGACCGCTCAGGGATCTCCTGGACTTTGAGGGTTGGGGCAACACGCTGCTCAAAGGGGGAGTGATTCGGAAGGTTAGGGGCATGGGTTAGGGGGGATGAGGTAGGTGGGTTAGGGGGATTTGACGAGTTTGAGGGCCTCGGGGAGGGCTTCAGAGAAAAAATCAAAGCTGCACTTCACTTAAAGCCCTGCAACATATTCTGCAAGATACTGTATAATGGTTCATTTGGACACACACAGTGACAGTGATATCAACTTTTTAACCTGGAATGTTAACCGGCTTTGATCCAATTACAGAATCCATCTAGTTCAATAAGAGCAAATGCAAAAGAGGGGGGTTTCTTGTGTGGCAGGAGATGGCGCCAATGAAGTGTGCATATAGTCTGTTAAATGCAAGTGAAGCGGTGCAAACAGGTGAGGGAGAACACCCTAAGCCCTCCAAAATAGACCACAGGGTCAAAACATGATTAAAGCAAGCCTATGCACACACTAGTATTATAATGCTCAATAAGACGTTTGTCCAAATTCTTCACAAGATCAATAGGTACATGTATCATACAAATGAGATCAAAAACAGTGTGGTTGTGATTATCTTGTCTCCTTTAATCCGAACAATTGCCCAGCCAACACGTGTTTCGTCTGTGGAAGTACCCCACGACTTCTTCAGGGCTGAAAAGATGTACAATGGAACATAATATATCATGGAATCGTGACGTAACACAGTACAATATGATATGTTAACCACATACCATACACCAAAATGTGGAAACCCTAAGTTTCAAAATGTGCACGCAACTCACAGTGCATCAAAGATATGTGTATCAAGAAAACATTATCTTAATCAAATTAGAACAACCTAGATACAGTGGCGTCATTGGAAAGTCCAACATATTAGCAATTCTGAAGACTCAAAAGGGTGTTCATAATTACTGTACTATGAATGACAGTAGTGGGTGAACAAAACTACAAGACCGTCAAAACGGTGAAGAGAAGAGAGAGAAGAACACAGACCTGGAAGAAAAAAGACACTCGCTTCCAGTTACAAAACCATGGAGAGAGAAGACACTGTGAGGTGTAATGGGGTCCATAGATTGCCCCCACATATTGGAGTGATGAGAGTGAGGAGTGTAGCCCTCACTGCTAATAATTTCATGCATATAGTCTCGGCTGACGACCAGGGTGCTTAACTCGCCCGCATTGATTGCTCTGCAGCGGTACTACACCCGTCTGCTTCCTGATTTCTCGGACCCCCCAGAAGGCAGCACTTAACAAGACTCACAGGTCCTGCTGCCTCACAAACCCTCGGACCACCTGCAGGCCAAGTCTAATCCAGCCTCCAGGTCCCATTTCCCCCTTCACCCTCTGAACTCGGATTCTCTGTCAGACTTCAAATAATTACCCAGTGGTCATTTCTAGACCCCGCCCTTGCCTGCGCCATTCGGCTACCGGCTCATATCGTCTGGATTGAAATCTCACTATTACTTAAGCACTACTCCAAATCAGTAACCATTGTCGTGATGATGACCTGAAATTGAACAAGTCGAAACGCCGTCGACTATTCAGCGCAAACTGTGGCGCTAATGTGGTCAACCAACTTAGTCCAAATTGAAATACCTACCTCGTATATATTTGTCCTGTATTATTGACCACTTTTTTCAATTGTATTAGTTGTTGTTCGCCGTTCACGCTGTTTTTCACCCTTGTGTCACTGCGCCGTTCACCGTCACTTGCACGTTCATTGCACAATTGTGTGTTATGGTTACCTTTGTAAAATTGTACTGTTGTGCTGTTATAACTACTTGCAAATAATAATCCACACCCCTTGAACCTTTCTCGTGGTCTCCCTTCTTTTTCCTTGCTTTCTGTGATTTATACTACCCTTAGAAACTGTCCACGCTAATGATTACCAGTTGAGACGTTGTTTTGGTGCAGACTCTGAAACAGTGGCATGGCTGGAAAAGTTCCCAGCTAACAGAACAGATTATAATGTAATGTAATACCTATAAAGTGAAGACTGCAGCCAAGTGGCTTGGTCTCAGAAAGTGAGTGGTGGCCTGGCTGGTGTGCACTCAGAAGTAGAGAAGAGGGTGCCTTTAGAAGAAGCTAGAATGGGCCCCTGTGTTAATGAGAGGCCCCAAGTGAATCCTTGCCTTACTTCTGTTCTGAAGAGGTTTCAGCAGAGATGATCAACTGTGAGGCAAGTGTCTATCACTTCATGAGACACTGAAACGCCAGTGGTAAACAATTAGAGAAGACATATTGTTGCAGTGAGAATTATTGTTGATCTCCTAGGTTACCACTATCTAATAAACTAAGTAACGTATGTAATGCTTAATTTACGCTTATGCCTAATTTTCTACCTTTTGTTCATTGGCTTGTTTGTTTTTGTTTTGTGCATAAAGTGCACTCATTGGAAGTTAATCATACGTTTTTGTGATGCACAAAAACTCAACAGGAACTTGCTCATGGTGTAGTGTAAAAGTACCTTTTCTGCACTAAAAACATTTTTTCTCAAGTTGTAAAGAATGTATCTTTTCACGAAAAGAAACACAAAATACACATTTACTTATTCAAATTTGCTATAGGAAAGTTCACAGTTAAAATGGAAGTACTTTAATGGCAGAGCAAATTTGTTTTCTATAACCCTTTAAAATTGCTTTGAAATGTTCATATTTGTGGGTGCAAAATCAAATTTGAATGACACGCTGTTTACTTTGTTTGGACAATACCCCAGGTATTGGACAGCGTCGGTCACTGGCGCCGTTTCCAAATTTGCGATTTCCTCTTAGGAAATCTCAATTTAGCAATTTCCTAATTTGCGATTAGCTATTTCGAATCTGTAGGAATCACTATTAGTAAATCGTAGGTTACATACATTCAATTTTGTGATTCCCAAATAGCGAATTCTAGGGATTCGCTATTTGGGAATCGCAGTTTCGGAAATTTGTACATATGGGCAAATGTTTTGTTGGTCTCTAAAAGCCATATGCCATACATTAAGATCAGCTCTTCCCCCGAGTTACTTAGGATCACAATTCCCTTATGCTGCTAATCTCCGACAGTCTTGCCAAAGTAGCGCCGGGCTGCAAACAATGGTCATTTGATCGAATTCTTCTAATAGAGGAAGACTATGGAGATTATATGACCAAAGCAATATCCAAATATATCAATAATAATATCAACTCACCATCTTTAAATATGGTATGGGGCTTCATAAAGTCAGTTTTTAGAGGGGCTACACTTTCTTATACAATCAGGAAAGATAACCACAAGGGAGCTTGTCGCTATACTGAGGAATCCCACGGAAATAATTAACTCGTCAATCTTCATTGGAGAGGGTCACAATAATTAAAATGAATATTAAAAAATTGCTGCCGGAACAATGTCTTTGGAGGGTTCAGCAAAGCCATCTTACAAATTTTGAAAATAGTATATTTTATTAATACCTGGAAGATTTTAGCACTCCAAGTCAAAGAACACATTGCTCAGAATCATGTTACTGCCATCCACAATACAAGGGGGGTTATTGTAGATGAGAAGGAGCAGATTAACCCCACATTTTGGGATTATTAAATAGATCTGTGTAGGCAGACACTGCATAGGCCATTTTTTTTATTTACCATTTTAAGATGGGGGGTGGCTGTGGTGTGGTAAATTTTGTTAAAAAATGGTTACTGAGAAAGATGCAGCCAGGTAGCAAACTCCAGCTCCCAGCCTTCCAAAAAAGTTATGAGATGGGTGAAGGCAGGGGAGCAATTGAGGAGATGGGTTGAAAATTGAATAAGTCAACAAGGCTGAGTAGTGGGGAGCAGCTGAGGAGCTGGTGGGCTCGTAAAGTAGAAGAAATAGCAAGCGGGATGAAGGAAGTGAGCAACAGATGAGCTTGAGGGAGGGAGGCAACATGGGGATGGGATGTAGAAGCAGCAAGTGGGCGAAAGAGTACGAAAACACCATCACTCCTATGATGTGCTGGTATGAAAAGAAGGTAGTTCTCTGATGTCAGCTGGGAAAGGATTCAAGCCATCCAGTTTAAAGGATGGTAAAGAAACTATACTCCAGGGAATTAACAAACACAAAAACAGAAAGGGGAGCCATTGAATCAGAAGCAAGCAAATGAGATTGACAAGAAAGTCAATCCAAGATAAGCAATAGGCGACCCAAATCCCAATCTAAGAATCATACAGAACAGGCATTCAACAACAGACTGCTAAAAGCTGTCTGTAGGCAATACCTAAAATTAAACCGAGGACAGTATGAGATTTTCATATAAACCACATCACAGAGAAGGAGGGAATATTTCCTTGTTTCACAGCCAAGTCAGCCTCAAGAGTGAAGTTGTAGTGAATGCATATATTCAGTTTTTATGGGAATTATTATTTTATTTTATTATTATATTGATACTGTACACAATCTATGCCATATGAGTTTGATGGACATTAAGGGGCCTATTACGATGTCGGCGGTCCCGACTGCCAAATTATGATGTGACCGGACATGCTAGGGGACCCCAAACACGCTTTCCGACAGGGTTTCCATGTCGGAAAGGCCGGCATGATAACCCTGCCGGAAACCGTGCATCGTAATCTGGATGGTGTAAACCGCCGTCCATATGGATTACGGGCTGGTTCTGACTGGCTGGGTGCCCGTCGGATGCCAGCCAGAATGACAGGCCTGTTTCAATTCTGACCAGCTGTATCGTAATCAGCCGCTCAGAATTGACACCGAAGATGTCGGTCATAAAGCCTCCAACCTAAGGTCGGAGGCTTTACGAACGACATCTTAATCGGCCCCTAACTGTTTTTATGTAGATTAAACCAATCTCTGTCACCCTATAAAAAAGTTTATATTTTAAATTGCCTGTTTCATTGTGACAAAAGTGGCATGAAAAGAACAGGCAACCAAAACTTGCGTTGACTGTGTCTTGGTTTTCCAGAAGAGGCCTAAGTGTGTGTGACACTTGTGCATAGTGTACAACACACGCATTGTGATAATGGTCTTTGTACATAAGCCTGAAACCGTTGTTTTTAAAATACGTATGAGTGAGTTTGAATGTTTGTATTAATGAGATATAGAGGACAAGGAGTGTTTTGAAGGATCTTAAAATGTTTACACTTAAATTTGTAGTGATTTCCCTTCTGGTCCCACTTTGATACTCCCTTAGTGTTCAATCCATCAATCAACATTTATAAAGTGCGGCAAATCACCCGTGAGGGTCTAGAGGTGCTGGAGTTGCTAACTGCTAAATGGTGTCCTATTCATTCGATTAGCAAGGTCTTGAGTCCTTTCCTGAATTCCCGAAGCATCATAGTCATTTTAGGCTGCCTCTGCTCGCTCTGCATAGCTACATATAACACTTTTGTTTTTGCATCATCATTCTGGAAATACGCGGTACATGTTGTTTGTTATTCAAGGGCTCTTCTTGGGAGTTTGTCTACACATTTTGTACAAGGTTGCTTGTAATACATAACAATAGTGTGTACTGTTTTCTTTGCTCGTTCAGCAACAGCTCCTAATGTTTTAGACAACACGATCGCACAGCTGCATCTCCAGCACAATAGTTTTATCATATAAACTGTGTTCTGTCCCCTTGTGGGCAGAGAGGAGAATTTGGTGGAGAGGAATGTTCTGGAACGACAGCAGTGCTTGACATGCAGCCCTCTGTAAACTAAGTTACTACTCATGATGCGGACCACCTAGCTACATGCACCAGGTATGAGGTTCTAGGCTAATCCCAGAGATTGCAAATATATCCACGTGCTCACACAGTAAGGGAAGACCTAGACAGATATATAATTTGCCATGGTTGGGATTTTGTCCTATACACCATGTTAGTTATGCTTAGTACTTTGTTTAGTTGCATCTGCTTAATGATCGCAGCATATGTGCTTCAAAATAGACTATGATAAAAAATGAAAAAATAAGTGCAATATTTCTGTGTTTGATAAATAACTTATGTTGTAGATCGTTTTCTTGGTACACTTATCCTGAAGCAATTCAGATTGAACTGGAGTTCTTTAGTGTTTATTTTCATACATTATATAGTAGCACCTTATATTGAGATGCCTTACATCACTTGATATAAGTTACACATTATACACCTTATTTCAATAGAACTTACAGCTCTTTGCATGCAGGTTACAGTTATTACACACACTACCTTTTTATAGAGCATACAACCTTTGAGACATTATACAGCCTCTTATATCATTAGATCTCACAGCCAGATGGCTGGGACATTGTCTAACTTTGCTTTTGCTGACTACTTGAGAATGGCAGTGGGAGGCTGACCTCGAGTGCTACACCCTCCCGAACCATATCTTTGGCTTCCTTAGGCATCAATGATCATGGCTTGAGACTCGACTCATGTTTTCCTTTTCAAATGGTGCAGAGGGGTTTTTGTGGCATGGAGAAAGCCTAATTAGCCACAAGCGATTGGAGCAGAGTGTGTAGTGGTGGCCGGCAGCAGTGTCGATTAGTGGTGTTGATGCTCTTCTTCCTGGCAGCGCCATGGGAGGCACCGCACCTGGTGCAGAGGTGTGAGGCTCGTGGCAGGCACATCAGGCGGTGTATGCACAAGACAATTGCACCCTTCCAGGCAGGCCTGTACTTCGTCTCTGCCTCGGAGGATAAGAATAATCAAGTCTCCCTGATGTTTGGTTTGAGTCATGACCAATGAGAATAGAGTGCCTGGCTCATTTACCTGCTGCCTTGTACGTGGTAGCTTGCTCACAGCTTTTGTCGGCAGCGTGGCCCTTAAACCTGCCAGGATATCTGCAAGGATGGCTGCCAGAGGTGGGGCTGGCCGAGCCTTTTTGGGTCACTTTTCAAGCACATCAGTGTGGTGGGTAGGAGGCCGGTAGCTGGGAGAGCGACATCCAGCAAAGCAGAGAAGAGGGAAAAGGTGGAGAGGTCAAATATTACTGGTGGTTCATGTGCACTGACTGACATGGATCCTCCACCTGAGGGTGTTAAGTTGGGGGGGAAGGTGGTAAGGGCATGGTACAAAGGCCAGACTTCTGCATGACCCCAGTACATCCCAATCCTCTCAAGCTTTAACAGTGGGCATCAGTCCTTTTTCAAAAAAATATTGACTAGTACATACGTCCTCCTTACCCCACGCTAGCGGCAGAGTTGGGTAGGAGAGAGCCTGCAACTAATCAAACTAGTGGTACAGTTACCAGTAACTCTCTAGCTGTAGTTACCAACTCTGCGCTCAAAACTGCCCCTGCATCTATGTTCTCTGCCTGTGACTCTTCTGCAGTAAAGCAGCCTCCCTTGTGCAAAACAGATCTGAGCAATAACGCGCTCATTGGAAATATTGCACGTTGTGTGAGTCTGGAGAAAAGGATGATCCCAGATTGATTAAAAGAACAGATGCAGTGTAGGGTGTTTCCCATTTGGGATCCGGGCACATGCCAAGTGGCACCTGGAGGACCTGGGGGGCAAAATGTTCAGTGGGACAAGTCTATGCATAAGGACCAGTTGATGACAGGAAGTGCTCAGCACCATGTCCTAAATCTACAGGAACCTGTTAAGGCTTTTTACTCGCTCTCAGATTCTGGCAGCCTGTCTGATGTGGAAGACGTAGATTCTGATGGATACATCTGCCTGTGGATTCCTCACCTTTTGAATTGCCCCTTGCGCAGCATCCCACGGAAACCTTTCACCATAGCTCTCCCACGTCGACGAGGACGTCACAATGGAACGGCTCCGCTCGCGACCCTGGGCAACGTCATCGGGGCCATAAGAAGACCTCGTCGGCGTGCTGTTGTCAGTTCCCTTTTTTCCGTGCCGTCGATGCGTAATGGTTTTTCCAGGGCTCTCCATTTCTGAGAGTTTCATTGTTACAGGTTCTCCTGAAATTGTAGCAGTGCAATGGCTACTCAGACCAGGCTTGAAACCAGATTTCTTCTATCACTGACCCCCATGATGATTGTCTTTGATGGCTTTCGTCGGACCACAACGTCAAGGGGTGTTCGTCGTGCCGACGCATGAATATGAATGCCCTCAAAGACAGGGAGGCCAAGTTGTTCATGGCCAGGGCGAGGAAGCAGAAGAGGGGCTGAAGAAGGACGAGATCAAAGTCTAAGTCACCGACTCCGCACAACTCGAAGTCATCGAGGAAGCACAAGAGGAAGCAGCGTCATGGGTCCAGGCATCACTCGTCTAAGGATAAGTCTCTGGAGTCGGGGTCCCCGGTTCTTCGGCATCACAGAAAGGATGAAGTATCACCCTCCCCTTCTCTTCAGGTGACTCTGGCACACTCTCCGGCTCCGAGAGGTTCTCTGACGCCCAGGGAAGCAACACCTTTGCCTCCGACCACTCTGCCTCTGGCTCCAGTGTCACCGGCGCTGGAACCGGAGCCAGTCTTACAACCTCCTCGAGCTGTCCCTGAACAGGCCGTACCGGATCCATACCCACCCTTTCCGGCTCCAGGTACGGATCCTTCGCATTTCTTGAATGCGATGTTCGGCATGTTTGCCAGGGCGGCTAACCCTACTGGTGTGCCTGTTGGCCCCATGGGACTGCTGTCTTTCAACCTGGAAGGCTTGCCACCTCATTTTGCACAGACACCTTTTATGCCATCCCTGCCGAAGACCCCAGTAAGCTGGCCTCTCCGACACCGAGCTACTCGTTGCCGGTGCAATCCCTGGAGAGAATGATGAAGTATTCTCCGGTGCTGTCTGGCTCCGGTCCGGCACCGTCTCCGCCTCGCCGGGCACCTTTAGCTATCCCTGTGGAGCCTCCATCGACGCCGGCCCTGAAGTCGCTGGTGCCGCATCTGACGCCGCCGACACATATACCTAAGTTGAGATCTAGAAGGGAGGCACAGAGGCTGCTGGAGGAGGAAGAACAGGAGCAACAGGAAGAGGCTGAAGAAGGGGAGACTGTTGATCCCATGCAAGAGTCTGAGGGACTGCAGGAGCGTGGTGGTTTAGATACGTCTCCAGAGTGGGAACTCTCTTCTCCGAAAGGCCTTCCTTCGCAGGAGGTCTCTTCTTACCACTCAATCATAAGGAACGCGGCTGATCTATTGGACTTGCAGTTGCCACCTGCGGAAATCAAGTCAAACATCCTGACAGAGGTTCTTCACTCTTTCTTCTGTGACGGAGCCTCTGCTCCCCTTTAATGAGGCTTTGACGGAGCCCATTTTAGAGGTATGGCAGAAGCCCCTGTTGTGTCCAGATCGGTGGTGAGAAGGTACAAAGTAGCGCCTGGGGATCCAGATTTCTTATCTGCAGATCCATCCCCTGCGAGCTTAGTAGTTCAGGCATCATGCTCTACAAAGCAGTCTACTGGCTCCTTTCCATCCACATCTGGAGATAGGGAATCTAAGAGGAAGGAACAATCAGCTAAGAAGGTGTTTTTATCAGCCAGTATGGTCTTAAAATCCACAAATGCAATGTGCCTACTGGGTCGCTACATTCATGCATTATTGGATTCGGCAAAGGAAGTGATCCCTAAGCTTCCAGAGGACGTTTAGGGCCATTTTGCTGAGGTTTTGTCGTACACTCAAGCTGCGGCCCGTCAAGTCATTCAATCTGGGCTTCACACAGCGGACTCTGTTGCTAGAGTGATGGGTTCCTCAGTGGCAACTAGGAGGCATGCCTGGCTAATGGAGTCTGGTTTTTGTCCTGATGTGCAGGCCACAATTTGCCTTTTGATGGCTCTCGCCTCTTTGGTACCAAAGCGGACTCAGCGCTGCAGCACTTTAAGGATAGTAGGGCCACAGCTAGATCGTTGGGTCTGCAGTCCTAGCCTAGAGGCTTAGGTTACTGTAGATTTCAAGGGTTTGGCAAGGCAACTTCCTTTCAGGCCCGGCAGCAGCAACAGCAGCAAGAACAGGTGAATTCTCTGTATAGATCATACAGAGGGAAAGGTAAAGGTCGTCTGCGAGGCTCAGCTCACTAGCAAGTCTCCTCTTCCTCCTCCTTTCCCATTCTCCCAACTGGTACCGCAGGGAAGCAGCTCTAGATCCCCCATCTTAGAGCATGTTGGTCCCGTGGGAGGTCGGGTGTCCCATTTTCTATGAAATTGGAGATCTGTTACGTTTTGGATCTCGTAGAAAATGGATACGCCCTGCCTTTCTGTGAGTTTCCCCCTCCTTCCCCCCCCCTTGCCAGGGCTGGTGCTCGGAGGACCATCTGTTGCTTCTGCAACAAGAAGTTCTGTCTTTACTATGGAAAGGTGCGATAGAGATTGTTCCGGAGCAGGAAAGGGGTCAGGGATGCTACTCCCGGTATTTCCTGATCCCCAAAAAGGAGGGGCGATTGAGACGGATCCTAGACCTCAGGATCACAAATTTTTACCTCAAACAGGAGAAAATCAAGATGTTGACACTAGCTCAGATACTTCTGGCGCTGCACCGGGAAGACTGGATGGTGTTCATCGACTTTACAGGATGCGTAGTTTCACATTCCCATCCTGAAGTCGCATCAGAAGTATCTCCGTTTTACCGTGGGATCTCGACACTATCAGTTTGCGATCCTTTCGTTCTGTCTTACATCCGCTCCACAGGTCTTCACGAAGATGATAGCAGTGGTAGCAGCACATCTCAGAAGATTGGGGATTCCTGTTTTCCCCTATCTGGACGACTGGCTGCTCAAGGCAAAGTTGCCTGAGATCGTGCTGCATCATCTGCAGGTAACAACACAGCTGTTGTTTGACTTGGGTTTTCTGATAAATGTACCCAAATCTACTGGACACTACTGTGAGTTGTGCTTTCCCGCCTCCTCCGAGGATTCTAGACATCCAGGCCAATTTTTAATATGGAGCGGCTGTTCCAGTCCTGAAGGTCTTACGCCTGCTCAGTCTGTTCGCTTCCTGCATATATTTGGACAACCATGCACGCTGGCACATGAGGGCACTCTAGTGGTGCCTCCACAGGGAGTGGTTTCAACACAACGGAGATCTCAGGGAGGTGGTCAGAATCGTCGGAGATACTGCAGAGGAGCTGTTATGGTGGAGTGTTTCGGACAACCTGTCTCCAGGGAAGCCGTTTCAACCTCCTTCTCCGGTGGCCACACGGATAATGGATGCCTCCACTCTAGGGTGGAGAACTCATCTGGGGGATCTGGAGGTCAAGGATCTTTGGTCTCCAGTGAAAATCTTCTAGAATTGTGGGCGATACGTTTGGCTCTCAAGGCCTTTCTTCCCTCCCTTCGCGGTCAGTCAGTTCAGGTCCTGACAAACAACACCACCGCGATGTGGTACATAAACAAACAGGAAGACGTAGGGTCATATCCTCTCTGTAGAGAGGCTCTGCGACTCTGGTTCTGGGATCAGGACCATCAGATTTGTGTGATTGCAAAATCATCTGGCCGGATTTCTGAATGTGCATGCAGACAGTCTCAGCCAGCAGTACTCGGCCGATCACGAGTGGCGTCTCTATCTGGAGGTGTTCCATCACATTTTCAGGATGTGGGGGTTTCCTCGTTTGGACCTGTTTGCCACTCACGAGAACGCGCACTGCCTGTCGTTCTGCAGTCTCCAGTATCCGATGCGGGGAGCGTTGGGAGACGCGTTTCAGCTAGACAGGCCTCACAGCTTCTTTACAATTTCAAACTCCACACATCAATTATTAATTCAATTATTATTGACTTCGTCAGGGCTATAAAATGCCAAAGAAAAATAACAATATAGGTTTTTCTAAACTAAACTTTGAAAACATTATATTATGAGGCAACTGTAATTGCCACCACCAGTAAAAGAAGGTGTCTTTTAACGCATTGTCGGCATGCGTTGAAAGACACCTTCATTTACTGGTGTTTAGTTTAGAACTGTTGTTGTATTTCTTTTCTCAAATTGTTAAAATTGTTTCATCATATATTTTAAAAAGTTAAAATAAAAAAGATTGTTTTGTTAATAAATAAATTACAATCTGAAAGAGACACGTTAGTGATAGATTCCTTACCTTAGAATATCCCCAGGCGTCAGACTGGATCCGGAAAGTTTTTTCGTCAGCAGTACCCCTGCGCGTCGGTAGGTGGTGTCGTGCGGCTCCGCGTTCGTCGCTGGCGTCGTAAGCGCCGAGATGACGTCACGGAGCCTACTTAGGCGCCACCCATGCGCGCTGACGTCAGTTCTTTCTTTTTCCGCGCCAGTAAGCGCAGATCCGGTTAGAGCATGTACCTTAGTCACTTTTTGACTCTCTTTTTGAGACTTTTTTGTCTCCTGTGGTTCCTCTGGTGCAAGTAGGGATGCCTGGTTGTAAGTCTTGTGGGGCCTGCCGTCGCAATATGTCAGTGGCGGACCCCCATGGCATCTGTCTCTACTGCCTGGAAAGCAACCACGACTCCCGGTCCTGCAGGGACTGTTTGGCCATGGCCCCGAAGACCTTGAGGGAACGTCGCCGGAAGCTGCTTGAGGTCCGGCACTCGTCCCAGCGCCGTTCTCGGTCTAGGGGCCACTCCAGAGAACACTCGCGGGGCCACCATCATCACTCCTCGGGCTCCAAGTCTTCACCTTCGGATTCGGGTAAGAGACACCACAAAAAGAAGTCGAAGAAGCGTTGTCACTCTCCGACGTCCCCCCGTCGGTCCCCGGATGCGGACGAGGGGGACAGGGGGTTCTGCCCCTGAGGCTCCTTTGGAGCCCGGGAGTCCCGCGGCCTACCCGCCTTACCAAGGTCCGTCGGGGACTCCCGCACAGGTGCAAGATTTTCTTGCAACCATGGACCGCCTGTTTAGGCCTCGGGCTCCCGCCGGCGCGCCCTTGGGCCCCGCGGTCCCGTGTCTGGATCCTTTCGGGCCGTTGGCACCGCCGGCGGCTCCGGCCCCGGCGCC
This sequence comes from Calotriton arnoldi, assembly GCA_963921515.1. Classification (NCBI taxonomy): domain Eukaryota; kingdom Metazoa; phylum Chordata; class Amphibia; order Caudata; family Salamandridae; genus Calotriton; species Calotriton arnoldi. Next base: position 980,104 of record CAWUFW010006508.1, on the reverse strand, counting down.
GCAGGATCCTGCGCCGCTGGCTCCAGCCACCGTGCCAAATGGTCCCACGCTGCCGGCTCCGGCCCCAGCGCCACCCTCGGCTCCGCTTCCGGCGCCGCTGTGGATGCCATTTGTCCCGCCCCTGCCCAGGTTCCAGGACAATTTTGTCCCTACCTGGGACCCGCATTGGGACACGGCGCCGGTTCGGCCCCGTCCGGCACCGGTCCCGGCGCCATTTGTTCCTTCACCAGTCCCTGCCCTGCCGCCGCGGTCTGTTCCGCATGCGGCGGAGGTGGAGGACGACTGGGAGGGGTCCGAGGACCCTCTTGCTCGTCAGTGTGACTCCGAGCATGACTGGGCAGGCGAGTTGGAGGAGGCTGGGGGCCTTGATGTCTCCTCTGACCCGGGGTTTGCCTCTCCTCCGCCTACCATGGAGGAGGGCGCTTCTTACACAATGGTGCTCCGTCGGTCTGCTGAGGTCCTCAACCTTGATCTCCCTACGGTGGCCCTGAAGACTAATCTCCTCACTGAGGTGCTCCAGATGGCGTCCACTTCGTCGGAGCCCCTGCTGCCATTTAATGACGCCCTCACTGACATCTTGCTGGGCACTTGGTCGCGGCCAGCCACAGGGGCCCCTGTGGATAAGAACGTCGCCAGGCGGCATCGCCCGGCGCCGGGTGACCCTGCCTTTCTGACCACTCATCCTACGCCCGAGAGCCTGGTCATCCAAGCTTCGACGTCCCAAAGTGCCTTTCCCACGGCTCCACCGGAGAAGGACTCTAAGAAGCTGGAGCAGTTCGGCAAGCGGTTGTTCTCTTCGGCCAGCTTGGGGCTGCGGTCGGTGAACACCGCCTGCCTCTTGGGCCGCTATTCCCACGTGGTATGGGATACAGTTGCACAGGTGTTGCCTCAGTGTCCTGAGGAGACCCAAGCTGTGCTGTCCCAAGCTGTTGCCGAGGGTAAAGATGCGGCTAAGTTCGCCATTCGGTGCGGTTTGGACACCGCGGACTCGCTAGGTAGAGCAATTTCTACGACTGTGGCGCTTCGTCACCACACCTGGTTGAGGTCTACCGGGTTCTCGCCAGATGTCCAGAGCTCACTCATGGACATGCCCTTTGATGGCACTCGCCTGTTTGGCGACAAGGCCGACAGTGCGCTGGAGCACTTTAAGGACTCGCGGGCCACGGCCAAGTCCTTAGGTCTTTCCACGAAAAGCCCAACCACTCCTGGTTTTCGTTCCTTTCGTGGCCACGGAAGGGGCGCTCCGGCACGTTCCTTCAGCAAGCCTGTACAGAACAAGCCTCAGCGCGGGCACGGTTTCCGCAGAGGCGGGTCTGGGAATCAGCGTGGGGGTCAGTCCACCTCCGCCCCCGCTGCTTCCACCTCCAAACCTTCCTAATCCGAGCTTTGTGGGGCACCCCATGCCAGTGGGTGGCAGGGTCCGCCATCATCTCCCCCACTGGCACGCTATCACATCGGACGAGTAAGTGTTGCAGATCATCCGCAAGGGTTACTCCCTTCCCTTTCAGTCTGCCCCTCCAGCCATGCCACCTCGGTACCACCGCATGTCGGGGGACCACTTGGCGCTTCTCCAGCAGGAAGTCACGGCCCTCTTGGCCAAGGGGCCCATCGAGTGTGTTCCTGGGCCAGAAGTAGGGTGTGGTTGTTATTCCCACTACTTTCTGGTCCCCAAGAAGGACAAGGGGGGCTTGTGCCCGATCTTGGACTTCCGGAACGTCCATCGCTTCCTCCGGAAGGAGAAGTTCAAGATGTTGACTCTGGCTCAGGTCTTGGCTGCCCTCGACCCCGGAGACTGGCTGGTGGCGCTGGACTTGCAGGCCCCGTCCTGCCGGCCCACCGGCGTTACCTGCGGTTCACGGTCGGCCAGGAGCATTTTCAGTTTGCGGTGCTCCCCTTCGGCCTTACCAGTGCCCCTCGGGTGTTCACAAAAGTGGCGGTGGTCGCAGCTCATCTGCGCAGGTCGGGGGTGTCGGTCTTCCCCTACCTCCACGACTGGTTGTTGAAGGCGGGCTCGCCCCAGGCAGTCGTCACCCACCTTAAGACTACGGCCGACCTCCTGCACTTGCTGGGGTTCTCCATCAACGTGCCGAAGTCGCACCTGAGTCCTTCTCAGACGCTCCCCTTCATAGGGGCGGTTCTGGATTCCACGCAGTTTCGGGTTTATCCTCCAGAGAAGCGAGTCCGGGATATTCAGGCTATGATTCCGATCTTTCAGCCTCGCTCCCGGGTTTCGGTCAGGTTGACCCTCCGGCTCCTGGGCCTGATGGCCTCCTGCATCCTGCTAGTCCACCATGCCAGATGGCATATGCGGGCTCTGCAGTGGGACCTGAAGTTCCAGTGGGCACAGCATCAGGGCAACCTGTCTGATCATGTCCAGATCTCGGAGGGCACTGCACGACAATTGCAGTGGTGGCTCACGAATCGCGATTGGGTCGATGGCAGATCCCTCTCCCTTCCCCAACCGGAGCACACAGTGGTGATGGATGCGTCCCTCCTGGGATGGGGAGGCCACTTGGGAGAGGCGGAGATCAGAGGCCTCTGGTCTCCGGCGGAGTCCCGGCTCCATTTCAACCTTTTGGAGCTTTGGGCGATCCGACTTGCACTGAAGGCATTCCTTCCCTCTGTCTGGGGAAGTGTAGTGCAGGTGTTCACGGACAACACCACCGCCATGTGGTATTGCAACAAACAGGGCGGGGTGGGGTCGTGGACCCTATGTCAGGAGGCTCTGCGCCTCTGGACATGGCTGGACCATCAAGGCATTACCTTGGTGGTTCAACACCTGGCGGGTTCCCTGAACGCCAGGGCGGACGAACTCAGCCGCCTGTGCTTGATGGATCACGAATGGCATCTGAACTCGGACGTGGCGCAAGGTCTCTTTCAGCAGTAGGGAGAGCCTTGGTTAGATCTATTCGCCACAGAAGAGAACGCGCAATGTCATCAGTTCTGCGCGTTGGAATTTCCAAGGTGGCATTCGCTCGGCGACGCTTTTTGTCGCGAGTGGAGTTGTGGTCTATTGTACGCCTTTCCGCCTATACCACTTCTGCCCAGAGTGCTGAAGAAGATTCGGCGCGACCGGGCCCAAGTCATCCTGGTGGCTCCAGATTGGGCACGAAGATACTGGTATCCCGAGCTACTCAGCATGGCGATCGATCCCCCGATCCGACTGCCTCTTCGGGAGGATCTTCTGTCGCAGCAGCAGGGGACGGTCCTCCACCCGAACCTGTCCAGCCTCCACCTCCATGCGTGGAGATTGAGCGGCGACAGTTGACAGCTTTCGATCTTCCTCCCGAAGTCTGTGATGTCATTCTGGCAGCCAGGCGTCCCTCCACTAAAACGGTATACGCCTGCAGGTGGAACAAATTTGTGGCATGGTGCACAGCAAATGCTGTGGATCCCCTCTCTGCCCCTCTTTCTGAGGTTCTTCTGTTCCTTTTATCCTTGGCCCAGCAGGGCTCTGCTCTGGGCACTATCAAAGGTTATCTTTCGGCCATCTCTGCCTTTCTACGGCTTCCAGATCAGCCTTCTCTTTTTAAGTCCCCGGTAGTTACCCGTTTCCTCAAGGGCATTACGCACACATTTCCTCCCGTGCCGTTCATAATGCCTCAATGGGACTTAAACCTTGTCTTGACATACCTGATGTGCGCTCTCTTCGAGCACCTTCATCACTGTCCTTTGCGTCTTCTCACTCTCAAGACGGCTTTCCTGGTAGCTATCATCTCTGCCAGAAGAGTGAGTGAGCTCCAGGCTCTTTCTTCCAAATCTCCTTTCCTTTCTGTTCATCCGGACAAGGTGGTTTTAAGGACCCGTCCTTCTTTCTTGCCAAAGGTTGTCACGCCCTTCCACATCGGGCAGACCATCACTTTGCCCACTTTCTTTCCGCCTCCGCATCCTTCAAAAGAGGAAGAGCGGCTCCACCGTCTGGACCCAAAACGTGCGCTCTCGTTCTATCTAAAGCGCACACAACAGTTCCGGGTGGATGATCAGCTCTTTGTTGGCTACGTGGCCGCCAAAAAAGGTTGGGCCGTGCACAAACGCACCATCTCTTGGTGGGTTGTTTTGTGCATCAAAGCGTGTTACTCCTTGGCTAAAAAGGAGCCTCCTGTGGGACTGCGTGCCCATTCTACCAGGGCAACAGCAGCCACTACTGCCTTGGGACGCGGCGTTCCCTTGCAGGATATTTGTCAGGCAGCCACGTGGGCCTCGCTGCACACATTTACCAAGCATTACTGCCTTGACAGTCCGGTCCGGAGAGACGGCTTCTTTGGCCGTTCTGTTCTCCGTGACTTCCTGGTGTAATCTATTCGCAGACCCACCACCGGGGTTGGTATCGCTGGGGTATCTATTCTAAGGTAAGGAATCTATCACTAACGTGTCTCTTTCAGATGCACAAGTTACTACTTGTGTAACGATATATCTGTAAGAGACATTAGTTAGTGATAGATTACTTACCGCCCCACCCATCCTCCCCGTTCTGCGAACTGATTCTAGGGTTCAGGTCATCCCTTTCAGGGCCCTAGTTTCATGGCACCAGTGGTCAGTTTCTTGCATGGCTCTGCGTTCCTGGCGCGGAAAGTCGTGTACAGAACTGACGTCAGCGCACATGGGTGGCGCCTAAGTAGTCTCCGTGACGTCATCTCGGCGCTTACGACACCAGCGACGAACGCGGAGCCGCACGACGCCACCTACCGACGCGCAGCGGTACTGCTGACAAAAAAACTTTCCGGATCCAGTCTGACGCCTGGGGATATTCTAAGGTAAGGAATCTATCACTAACTAATGTCTCTTACAGATATATCGTTACACAAGTAGTAACTTGTGCTTTAGGTAATGTTTCACATTTTTTTTAAATGACAAAATAAAAAAGACAAATAAAAAAGTATTATTGTATTAAATGTGAATAAAGATTTGCTTTTCATATTTTTCAAATACATTACAACCCATGCATGCTCCAAATACTTAATGACATTTTTTAATTTACAGTTCCAGACCTTGCTACCTTGGAAGAATATTATTGATTTATGTCATCAGCTGGAGCCAGATCTTTTGACTCTTAGTAGGAATTCAACAGCAATAACACCAATAGTGAAAATCATGGCAGTACTCCATTTTGTGGCCACAGGTTTATTCCAATGCACTGTTGCAGTATCTGTTGGATTGTCACAACCAACTTTCAGTGGTGTGCTACAAGACATTCTTTCTTCATTGATGAGACACATCAACAGCTTCATACACTTACCACAAAATAAGGATTTTGCCAATGTGAAGGGAGATATTAGTATGCCTTGGGTCAATACCACATGTGGTTAGAGCAATGTAAACAGTGCATATTGGCTTGGTGGCAAAATTCAACAGAAAACAAGTGTAATGCAATCTTAAAAGCTTCAATTCAATTTCTGTGCAAGTTGTCTTTACACAAGATATGTACACCCAAAGTGTGTGTGTCTTTCACAGGATCAACCCACGTTCCCTTTGTATTTTGCAACAGCACCATATAACTGCAAATGTCACAATTTGAAATGTCCAAATGAAGATGACCTGGTGAAGAACCGAAAACAGATTAAAACAAAAAGATTATTTTTATTACATTACAAAATTGACACATTACAAATCCCTATATGAGGACACATTTTCTAAGAACAATCAAAGATCAACAATGCAAATAAACCCAGTAGTCAATGTGTCAAAACTTTGATCAACAAACATCTTTGCCCTTGATTTTCCTTAACATGCCCTTTCTAAAAATGTCCAGCACAGTCTTTTATACTCATTAGATTAAAAGTTGGTTAAACATTTAATGTAATAATATGAAAATATATACTTACACATGTGAAGAAGTTTTCAATGACATTTTACCTACAGACCTCCCGGACTGCGAACTGCGTTCACCACCTCCATCGCCAACCTCATCGCACCCTACGCCATCGCCTCCATGGACTACATACTCATCGGAGACCTCAACTTCCACCTCGACAACTTCAGCGACCCCAACTCCGCCTCCCTCCTGGCCAACCTGGCCAACCTCGGACTGAAACAACTCGTCACCACCCCCACCCACAAGGCAGGACACAGCCTCGACCCCATCTTCGCAGGAGGTAACAACATCCACTTCAGCCACACCACGCAATCCGCATGGACGGACCACTACTGGGTACATTTCCACGTTGACAAACCCACAGTGCCCAAATCTGCACCCCGCCCTCCACAAAGAAACTGGAACAAGATCACCGAGGAGCAGCTCAACTCCACCCTCAACCGCAATGTCCCGCCACCCTGACCGATGCCAACCTCGCAGCCAAAGAACTCCACAGATGGATCTCCAACTGCGCAGACGAACTCGCACCCCTACGCAACCCTGACAGACTGTGCCCCAGAAAGGCCACCTGGTTCACCACTTACCTCCAAGAATCCAGGCGCACCTGCAGACATCTCGAGAAGAAGTGGAGAAAAAGCAAATCCTCGGAAGAACGGACAATCTAGAAGAACGCCATGACAGAATACCACCAACTAATCAGATCCACCAAAAGGACCTTCATCCAGAACAAGATCCTCGCCAACTCCAGCAACTCCAAGGAACTCTTCAGCATCATCCAGGAATTCACCAAACCCTCCAGCGAAACCACCGACATCACCCCCTCCGAGGACCTCTGCAACAAGCTCGGCTCCTACTTCCATTTGAAGATCAAGGACCTCTACGACAACTTCAACGACCAGACACCTGACTCCGAAACCACTCCATCCTCCAGCAACGCCGGCCAGCCCACCATCTTCTCCTGGACCCCAGTCACCACCGAAGGCACCGCATCAACCATAAAAGGCATCCATTCAGGAGCTCCCACGGACCCCTGTCCCCCGCACATCTTCCACAGTGCCGTTCCACCATCGCTCCAGAACTATGATGCACCATCAACACCACCCTTGAAACCGGCATCTTTCCCGACAACTGGAAACGCCCAGAAGTCAGACCCCTACTCAAGAAGCCATCAGCAGGCCCCACGGACCTCAAGAACTACGACCCATCTCCCCCCTCCCTTTCGCGGCCAAAGTCACCGAGAAGACCGTCAACGTCCAGCTAACAAGATTCATCGAAGAAAACTCCATCCTCGACCCCTCCCAGTCCAGATTCCTCAGCAACTACAGCACAGAGACCGCCCTACTCGCCGCCACAGACGACTTCCACACCCTCCTCGATCAAGAACACACTGCAGCCCTGATCCTACTCGACCTCTTCGCAGCCTTCAACACCGTCTCCCACCGCACACTCACCGCCTGACTCCACAAAGCCGGAATTCAGGGAACCGCCCTCGACTGGCTCTGCTCCTTCCTCGCTGGCAGAACCCAAAGAATCAGACTTCCACCCTTAATCTCCGAACCCATGGAAATCAACTATGGAGTACCCCAAGGATCGTCGCTCAGCCCCACGCTCTTCAACATCTACATGGCCCCCCTCGCCGCCATCGTCAGACAGCACGGACTCAGCATAGTATCCTACGCCAACGACACCGAGCTCATCCTCTCCCTCACCAAGGACCCCATCACCACCAGACTCAACTTCCAGGAAGGAATGAAGGACGTTGCATCCTGGATGAGCAGCAGCTGCCTGAAGCTCTACTCAGAGAAGACAGAGGTCCTCGGTCCCTTCCCCTCTGCGTGGGACAACTCCTGGTGGCCCACCGCCCTCGGCAGTCCCCCCACCCCCACGGACCACACCCAAAATCTCGGCATCATCATCATCAGAAACCTTTATTACGATCACCAGGATCCAAAAAAGTACAAACAGCACAGGTATAAAACAGTATGTAAAAATTTAGAAAGAATTTAAAACATTTTAAGAACAGTTCATTAGGATAAATGTGCAAAAAATTAGAGGTACGGCAATTATCAGCAAGGAAAAATACAACATATTGGTTTCTTCCCTATAAAAATATAAAAGCAATTTCATTTGGGAAATGTGGAAAAAAGCAAAGTGCAGTAATTCTTAACGAGAAGAGTACTTCATACAGGTATCTTCCCACGCCTGATCCACAGTGCAAACCAAAATCTAGACAGCCCAAAAACTATTGGTCTTCGGATATCAGTGCACAATATTCTCAATATATCAAGATAATGGCCTGGACCAACAAGTCTACACAAAGGGAGTATCCATTTTTTCCTCAGTGATAAATAATGAGGACAAAAAAAAAGTAAATGGACAATCGATTCTGGACAGGCCTTACATGCAGGACACTGGTCGCCCTGTGGAGCACTACAACACCACTTGGAGCTAAATAATCTTGTGAGCAAGGTCTTATAACGGAACTGAAGGAACAGTTTACGTGCCAATGGTGGAGTGATTTCATCAATAGTTGGCTCAAACAGTGGAACAGATTTAAAGGTCAAAAAGTCTTTTGTCAAACCTATCGAGGATTCTGCCAAGTCCATTGCAATCATTTTTCCCCAATATAGTTCTTTCAGTTTCATCCTCGAGATTTGCAACATATTTTCCGGGTTGGACCAGAAGGATTCCATCCCCAATCTCCCCAATAGTTCGCGAAGACAGATAAACCACCTGATCGATGTTGCCTGGGGAAATTTCAGGAGATCCTTCAAAGCCTCTCGGTAGGACTCCAAATCTTCCACTGTCCATAACCTGAACCAGAACATTAACAATTTGCAGTTCAACTTGTGCTTTAGCTGCCTGTGGGCAAGATCTAAGTAGAGAGGTTTTAAAGGGGAGCTAACAGGAAGATCGACCAGTGATCTTAGGAAGCGGTTTTCTACAGTAGTTAGGGAAGATTGATTTCCTGTACCCCATAGTTTGGCACCGTAAAGTACCCCTCCCAGAACCTTGATATTATAAATATCTGAAAGAGACACGTTAGTGATAGATTCCTTACCTTAGAATATTCCCAGGCGTCAGACTGGATCCGGAAAGTTTTTCGTCAGCAGTACCCCTGCGCGTCGGTAGGTGGCGTCGCGCGGCTCCGCGTTCGTCGCTGGCGTAGGAAGCGCCGAGATGACGTCACGGAGACTACTTAGGCGCCACCCATGCGCGCTGACGTCAGTTCTTTCTTTTTCCGCGCCAGTAAGCGCAGATCCGGTTAGAGCACGTACCTTAGTCACTTTTGACTATCTTTTTGAGACTTTGTCTCCTGTAAGTTTGAGTCTACTCTGGTGCACGTAGGGATGCCTGGTTTTAAGTCTTGTGGGGCCTGCCGTCGCAATATGCCAGTGGCGGACCCCCACGACGTCTGTCTCTACTGCCTGGAGAGTGACCACGACTCCCGGTCCTGTATGGACTGTCTGGCCATGGCCCCGAAGGCCTTGAGGGAGCGGCGCCGGAAGCTGCTTGAGGTCCGGCACTCGTCCCAGCGCCGTTCTCGGGCTAGGGGCCGCTCCAGAGAACGCTCGCGGGGCCACCATCATCGCTCCTCGGGCTCCAAGTCTTCACCCTCGGATTCGGGTAAGAGACGACACAAAAAGAAGTCGAAGAAGCGTTGTCGCTCTCCGATGTCCCCCCGTCGGTCCCCGGATGCGGATGAGGGGGACAGGGGTTCTGCCCCTGCAGCTCCTTCGGAGCCCGGGAGTCCCGCGGCCTACCCACCTTACCCGGGTCCGTCGGCGACTCCCGCACAGGTGCAAGAATTTCTTGCTTCCATGGACCGCCTGTTTAGGCCTCGGGCTCCCGCCGGCGTGCCCTTGGGCCCCGCGGTCCCATGTCAGGATCCTGTCGGGCCCTCGGCGCCGCTGGCAGCTCTGGCCCCGGCGCCGCAGGATCCTGCGCCGCTGGCTCCGGCCACGGCGCCAGAAGGTCCCGCGCTGCGGCTCCGGCCCCAGCGCCACCCTCGGCTCCGGCGCCGCTGTGGATGCCATTTGTTCCGCCCCTGCCCAGGTTCCCGGACAATTTTGTCCCTACCTGGGATCTGCATTGGGACACGGCGCCGGTTCGGCCCCGTCCGGCGCCGTTCCCGGCGCCGTTTGTTCCTTCCCCGGTCCCTGCCCTGCCGCTGCGGTCTGTTCCACATACGGCGGAGGTGTAGGACGACTGGGAGGGGTCCGAGGACCCTCTTGCTCGTCAGTGTGACTCTGAGCAGGACTGGGCGGACGAGTTAGAGGAGGCCGGCGGCCTTGACATCTCCTCTGACCCGGGGTTTGCCTCTCCTCCGCCTACCATGGAGGATGGCACTTCTTACACGATGGTGCTCCGTCGGGCCGCTGAGGTCCTCAACCTTGATCTCCCTACAGTGGCCCTGAAGACTAATCTCCTCACTGAGGTGCTCCAGACGGCGTCCACTTCGTCGGAGCCCCTGCTGCCATTTAATGATGCCCTCACTGATGTCTTACTGGGCACTTGGTCGCAGCCAGCCACAGGGGCCCCTGTGGATAAGAACGCCGCCAGGCGTCATCGCCCGGCGCCGGGTGACCCTGCCTTTCTGACCACTCATCCTACACCCGAGAGCCTGGTCATCCAAGCTTCGACGTCCCAGAGTGCCTTTCCCACGGCTCCGCCGGATAAGGACTCTAAGAAGCTGGAGCAGTTCGGCAAGCGGTTGTTCTCTTCGGCCAGCTTGGGGCTGCGGTCGGTGAACACCGCATGCCTACTGGGCCGCTATTCCCACACGGTGTGGGATACAGTTGCACAGGTGTTGCCTCAGTGTCCTGAGGAGACCCAAGCTGTGCTGTCCCAGGCTATTGACGAGGGTAAGGATGCGGAGAAGTTCGCCATTCGGTGTGGTTTGGACACCGCGGACTCACTAGGTAGAGCAATTTCTACGACTGTGGCGCTTCGTCGCCACGCCTGGTTGAGATCTACCGGGTTCTCGCCAGATGTCCAAAGCTCACTCATGGACATGCCCTTTGATGGCACTCGCCTGTTTGGCAATAAGGCCGACAGTGCGCTGGAGCGTTTTAAGGACTCGTGGGCCACGGCCAAGTCCTTAGGTCTTTCCACAAAAAGCCCAGCCACCCCTGGTTTTCGTTCCTTTTGTGGCCACGGCAGGGGTGCCCAGGCACGTTCTTTCAGCAAGCCTGTGCAGAACCAGCCTCAGCGCGGCCGCGGTTTCCGCAAGGGCGGGTCTGGGAATCAACGTGGGGGTCAGTCCACCTCCGCCCCCGCTGCTTCTGCCTCCAAACCTTCCTAATCTGAGCTTTGTAGGGCACCCCATGCCAGTGGGTGGCAGGATCCGCTATCACCTCCCCCACTGGCGCGCTATCACATCGGACGAGTGGGTGTTACAGATCATCCGCAAGGGTTATTCCCTTCCCTTTCAGTCCACCCCTCCAGCCATGCCACCTCAGTACCACCGCATGTCGGGGGAACACTTGCCGCTTCTCCAGCAGGAAGTCACGGCCCTCTTGGCCAAGGGGGCCATCGAGTGTGTTCCTGTGCCAGAAGTAGGGAGTGGTTGTTATTCCCACTACTTTCTGGTCCCCAAGAAGGACAAGGGGGGCTTGCGCCCCATCTTGGACCTCAGGAACGTCAATCGCTTCCTCCGGAAGAAGAAGTTCAAGATGTTCACTCTGGCTCAGGTCTTGCCTGCCCTCGACCCTGGAGACTGGATGGTGGCGTTGGACTTGCAGGACGCATATTTTCACATCCCCGTCCTGCCGGCCCACCGGCGTTACCTGCGGTTCACGGTAGGCCAGGAGCATTTTCAGTTTGCTGTGCTCCCTTTCGGCCTTACCAGCGCCCCTCGGGTGTTCACAAAAGTGATGGCGGTGGTCGCAGCTCATCTGCGCAGGTCAGGGGTGTCAGTCTTCCCCTACCTCGACGACTAGTTGTTGAAGGCGGGCTCGCCCGAGGCAGTTGTCACCCACCTTCAGACTACGGCCGACCTCCTCCATTTGCTGGGGTTCTCCATCAACGTGCCGAAGTCGCACCTGAGTCCCTCTCAGAAGCTCCCCTTCATCGGAGCGGTTCTGGGTTCCACGCTGTTTCGGGTTTATCCTCCCCAGCAGCGAGTCCGGGATATTCAGGCTATGATTCCGATCTTTCAGCCTCTCTCCCGGGTTTCGGTCAGGTTGACCCTCCGGCTCTTGGGCCTGATGGCCTCCTGCATCCTGCTAGTGCACCATGCCAGATGGCATATGCGGGCTCTGCAGTGGGACCTGAAGTTCCAGTGGGCACAGCACCAGGGCAACCTGTCCGATCATGTCCAGATCTCGGAGGGCACTGCACGACAATTGCAGTGGTGGCTCACGAATCGCGATTGGGTCGATGGCAGATCCCTCTCCCTTCCCCAACCGGAGCACACAGTGGTGACGGATGCGTCCCTCCTGCAATGGGGAGGCCACTTGGGAGAGGCGGAGATCAGAGGCCTCTGGTCTCCGGTGGAGTCCCGGCTCCATATCAACCTTTTGGAGCTTCGGGCGATCCGACTTGCACTGAAGGCATTCCTTCCCTCTGTCCGGGGAAGTGTAGTGCAGGTGTTCACGGACAACACCACCGCCATGTGGTATTGCAACAAACAGGGCGGGGTGGGGTCCTGGACCCTATGTCAGGAGGCTCTGCGCTTCTGGACATGGCTGGAACATCAAGGCATTACCTTGGTGGTTCAACACCTGGCGGGTTCCCTGAATGCCAGGGCGGACGAACTCAGCCGCCGGTGCTTGATGGATCATGAATGGCGTCTGAACTCGGACGTGGCGCAAGGTCTCTTTCAGCAGTGGGGAGAGCCTTGGTTAGATCTGTTCGCCACAGAAGAGAACGCGCAATGTCATCAGTTCTGCGCGTTGGAATTTCCAATGCGGCACTCGCTCGGCGACGCTTTTCTGTCGCGAGTGGAGTTGCGGTCTATTGTACGCCTTTCCGCCTATACCACTTCTGCCCAGAATGCTGAAGAAGAGTCGGCGCGACCGGGCCCAAGTCATCCTGGTGGCTCCGGATTGGGCACGAAGATACTGGTATCCCGAGCTACTCAGCATGGCGATCGATCCCCCGATCCGACTGCCTCTTCGGGAGGATCTTCTGTCGCAGCAGCAGGGGACGGTCCTCCACCCGAACCTGTCCAGCCTCCACCTCCATGCGTGGAGATTGAGCGGCGACAGTTGACAGCTTTCGATCTTCCTCCCGAAGTCTGTGATGTCATTCTGGCAGCCAGGAGTCCCTCCACTAAAACGGTATACGCCTGCAGGTGGAATAAATTTGTGGCATGGTGCACAGCGAAGGCTGTGGATCCCCTCTCTGCCCCTCTTTCTGAGGTTCTTCTGTTCCTTTTATCCTTGGCTCAGCAGGGCTCTGCTCTGGTCACTATCAAAGGTTATCTTTCGGCCATCTCCGCCTTTCTACGGCTTCCAGATCAGCCTTCTCTTTTTAAGTCCCCGGTTGTTACCCGTTTCCTCAAGGTCATTACGCACACATTTCCTCCCGTGCCGTTCATAATGCCTCAATGGGACTTAAATCTTGTCTTGACAAACCTGATGTGCGCTCCCTTCGAGCCCCTTCATCACTGTCCTTTGCGTCTTCTCACTCTCAAGACGGCTTTCCTGGTAGCTATCATCTCTGCCAGAAGAGTGAGTGAGCTCCAGGCTCTTTCTTCTAAACCTCCTTTCCTTTCTTTTCATCCGGACAAGGTGGTTTTAAGGACCCGTCCTTCTTTCTTGCCAAAGGTTGTCACGCCCTTCCACATCGGGCAGACCATCACTTTGCCCACCTTCTTTCCCCCTCCGCATCCTTCGAAAGAGGAAGAGAGGCTTCACCGTCTGGACCCAAAACGTGTGCTCTCGTTCTATCTAAAGCGCACACAACAGTTCCGGGTGGATGACCAACTCTTTGTTGGCTACGTGGGCGCCAAAAAAGGTCGAGCAGTGCACAAACGAACCATCTCTCGGTGGGTCGTTTTGTGCATCAAAGCGTGTTACTCGTTGGCTAAGAAGGAGCCTCCTCTGGGGCTGCGTGCCCATTCTACCAGGGCAACGGCAGCCAGTACTGCCTTGGGACGCGGCGTTCCCTTGCAGGATATTTGTCAGGCAGCTACGTGGGCCTCGCTGCACACATTTACCAAGCATTACTGCCTTGACAGTCAAGTCCGGAGAGATGGCTTCTTTGGCCGTTCTGTTCTCCGTGACTTCCTGGTGTAATCTATTCGCAGACCCACCACCGGGGTTGGTATTGCTGGGGAATCTATTCTAAGGTAAGGAATTTATCACTAACGTGTCTCTTTCAGACGCACAAGTTACTACTTGTGTAACGATATATCTGTAAGAGACATTAGTTAGTGATAGATTCCTTACCGCCCACCCATCCTCCCCGTTCTGCGAACTGATTCTAGGGTTAAGGTCATCCCTTTCAGGGCCCCTAGTTTCATTGGCACCAGTGGTCAGTTTCTTGCATGGCTCTGCGTTCCCGGCGCGGAAAGTCGTGTACAGAACTGACGTCAGCGCGCATGGGTGGCGCCTAAGTAGTCTCCGTGACGTCATCTCGGCGCTTACGACGCCAGCGACGAACGCGGAGCCGCGCGACGCCACCTACCGGCGCGCAGGGGTACTGCTGATGAAAAACTTTCCGGATCCAGTCTGACGCTTGGGGATATTCTAAGGTAAGGAATCTATCACTAACTAATGTCTCTTACAGATATATCGTTACACAAGTAGTAACTTGTGCTTCAAGTGTAGGGGCAGTTTGTCGAGAAACAGTCTTCCTGTGTATTTTACTGATATGGGCACATTGGTGAATTAGTTGTAACTTTGCCTTTTCCAGTTGTGGCACCCAGTTGATAGATGGGGACAGGCATCGTACTCGACTCCTCCCTCTCCATGACCCGACTGGTCAACGCCGTCGCCTCCACCTGCTTCAACACCCTCTGCATCCTCTGAAAGGCCTTCAAATGGATCCCCTCCGAATCAATGAAGACCTTCATCCACACACTCATAACCAGCAGACTGGACTACGGAAACTCCCTCTACGCCGGGATCAACAAGTCTCTACTCCGCAAACTCCAGACCATAGATAACACCGCAGCCAGACTTGTCCTCGGCATCCCTCAACATGAACACATCACCCAACACCTGCATAACCTCCACTGGCTCTCCGTTGAGAAAAGAGTAACCTTCAAGATACTCTCCCATGCCTACAGATGCTTCCACAACACCGGACCCCAATATCTCAATGACAGAATCTCCTTCCACGTACCCAAGAGGAACCTCCGATCCGCCGCCCTCGCCCCGCAGAACCCTCGCGGATCCGCAGAGCATAAATGGGTGGAAGAACATTCTCCTATATCGCGGCCAATCAACATCAGACGCGCCCCCACCCTGCACATCTTCAGGAAAAACCTCAAGACTTGGCTCTTCGATTGACCGGAGCTGCCCTCCCTCACCTAGCGCCTTGAGAACCTCATGGGTGAGCAGCGCTCTTATATTTACCTGATTGATTGATTGATTGATCTTGAACTAAGTCTATTCCTTACTCTTCACCACTATCATCTTCATTTGGCATGTCAACATCCTCACCTGGTAGCTCATCATGGTTTCCTTCTTCTGCAATGAATGGGATGTTCTGGTGCAGGGCTATTTTGTGTAACATGACGCATGCCACGGTGATTTTGAACACCTTATCAGATGAGTAGAGGAGGGCTCCACCAGTCTTATCCAGACATCTAAATCTGGCCTTTAGGAGCCCAAAAGCCCACTCTACTGGCCTCCGCGTTCTTCCATTGGCCTCATTGAAACGGACATCTGATGATGTTTTTGGATTCCTCAGTCATGCTGACAACCATGGGTGGTTAGGAAAAGCTGAGTCTCCTATATGAAGAAGAAAAAAAATTAGTCAAAAAATGTCATACAATTTTTAATCATTAAACATGAAATAAACAAAAGAATATATTGACAGATTGTACTTACCAACAAGCCAGGCCCACTCGGGTCCAAATTGTGACATATGCAGGAATATGGTACTGTTCCGTAGTACAAAGGAATCATGTTGATCCTGGAAAATGCGCACACATGCTTCTGATGTACAAATCTGGTAAGCACACAACTTGCACATTGATTGAGTTGAAGTTTTTTCAATTGCGGTAGACTTGTTCTCTGTCGTGTGGTTGCACTAAGACAATATTTGTGCCATCAACTGCTCCAACCACATGTAGTAGGCTACCTAAAGCATAAACAACTCCCTTCACATTGGCAAAATCCTCGTTTCGTCGAAACTGTAAGAAGCTGTTGATGTGTCTCCTCATTAAAGAAAGAACTTCTTGTAGCACACCACTGAAAGTTGGTTGTGACATTCCACCAGATACTGAAACAGTGTATTGGAATGATCCTGTGGCCACAAAATGGAGTACTGCTCCACTATTCCCTATTGGTGTTATTGATGTGGGATTCCTATTGTGAGGCAAAAGATATGAATCCAGCTGATGACATAAATCAATAATAGTTTGCTTATTTAATCTGAATTTTAGGATTACATTCCGTTCTTCAATGATGGCAAGGTCTGGAAATGGGCTCATAACTTCAGGCCATCTTCTTCTCACTCTTCATAGCTTCATATGGCTGCATTTAATTTTTTTTTAAATTGTTATAAAATTTGCAAAAAATATTTTTGAAATACAACACAAATTTCAGGTATTTTTAAATAATATATTTCGTTTCTTAACATAAATTTACACAAAATTGATTTGTGAATATTTTTTTAAAATGTCATTTTCTGCATGTCTATTTTCTTTAAGAAATGTGTAAATAATACATTTTAAATGTATTTATACTTTCTTTTTTATCAAAAATTCCGTCAAAGGAAGTATAAACAAAACCGTGCAGCTATCGCATTTAACCATAGTAACGCACTACATAATACTTTTTTGCCAAAACAAAGAAACAACATTAGCATTTTGTATATGTAAGCAAACTATCAACCATTTTGAGTGGTGGTGGCGCAATTAACATTCAAAAACACACGATTTAACAATCTAAAATGGCGGAAGCCTGACCTCACCGTCAGGGCATTTGGAATTAGACAGAAGTCAGAGGAGGTTGACCGGGTTGTGGGTGTGAAACTCCACGACTGGCACAGACATAGACTAACGTGTTTGAAAGCTATAAACAAAAGCCAATGAATGTGTCCGTCTCCTTAGACGATTTCTCACATCATGTAGATGTACGTGCGTTTTAAAAAAAAGATGACTTACCTCCGAACAGTGCCACCAACATCACCTCCTCAAATTTTGCTGCTGTTTCTGACCTCTGGGAGCCACAATGTCAGGCAAAGCAGGAGACAGGGCTCCAAACTGCTCGCCAGAGGAGCTGGAGATGCTTGCTGATGAGGACCTGGCCCTGTACAGCAAGCTGTTTGGCTTACCAGAGGAACAGGTACATGTTTTAATTCTCACTAACATTATTGTTTCTATTTAAACACAGGCTAGAATGTCCCTTTTAGTTCCTGAGTGAAGTGTAATGATTGAAGTGAAGTTTCTGTTTATGTTAATTACTTAGACAAATTAGGATGTGTATTTTTACACATATTTAAATTAGACAACATCACAGCATTTGTATGTGTTGTGTGTTTTGGTGTGTATTTCTGTATATGTACAAAATCAACTATATGTTCATTTAACTTATAAAAAGAATTTGTAATACAAATTAACATATATATTCACTGGAAAAAACACAGATTTCAGGGACGTTATAGTTAGTTGGACATTTCACTCGTACAAAACGAGAGAAACTCGGCCGTTATAGTTAGTTGAGCTAACTATAACTCGCCCCCCGCAATGCACTGCTGATGACGGCACATATTACATCATTCATGACATGGTCAGTGACATCACTGATGACATCTCAAATGACATCACTGATGACATCATCCAGTGACTGTGTGTTTCTGTAAAGTTTAAATATGTTTTATATATATATGCCAAGGTGTACTGAGAAAGAGTGGGTGTATAAGTGTCTGAATGGATGATTTAGAAGGTGCGTGACTGACTGTATAAGTGAGTGATTAAATGTGTCTTACTGAATGCATGGGTTAGTGACTAAACTGTGTGAATTTCTGTATCAGTTTGTCAGTTGGTGTGTAAGCGGCTGCATGAGTTGGTGAGTAGCTACATGAGTGTCTAAGTGGGTTATTGATTGGTTGTCTGAATATCTGTATGGGTGCCTGAGTGTCTGTGTGGGTGGGTGGGGTGTATGTGACTCTGTGCATAGATCTGTGAGTGGGTGATTCACTGGGTGTATGGGTTCAAGAGTGCATCTGTGAAGGGCTGTATGGGTGGGTGAGTGTGTGTATGGGTGTGTTGGTGAGTGAATGGATGTCTCAGTGGTACATGTGTGAGTAACTACATATGTGAAAGGCAGTATATGTGAGTGTTGGAGTATATAAATGACTATATGTGAGAGTGAGTGATTGTGAGAGTGGCTGTATGGATGAGTGTGAGCTTGTGTCAGTGATTGTATAAGAGAGTAGGTATGTGTTAATATCTGTATGAATAAGTGAGGTGGTGTGTATATAACTGTATAGGTGAGTCAATGAGAGTGTAATTGATTCTCTGCATGACTGACTAGGTGTGTGAGTAACTCTATGGATGAGTGGTGGTGTGAGTGTATAGGTGTATGAGTGCATATGATAGTGGCTGTATTGATGAGTGACTGCATGTATGAGTGACTGTATGGGTGAGTGAGTGGATGTGTGTGTAGACCTAGTAATCAGTGAGTGGGTGTATACTAACTGGTATTGGTGTGTTTATGGTTTCGAAAATGGTAGTCTGTATTTTAGAGTGGGTGTATCAAAGGTTATATTAGGGTGTGAGGAGGTGCATCAGATTATCACGTGGATGATGTAATATGTGACGTCATCAGCAGTGCATTGCGGGGGCGCGAGTTATAGTTAGCTCAACTAACTATAACGGCCGAATTTCTCGGGTTTTGTACGAGTGAAATGTTCAACTAACTATAAAGTCCCTAAAACCTGTGGTTTTTTCAGTGAATTTCAAAGGTCTTTTAAATGCTAATTTTTAACTATAACGTCCCTGAAACCTGTGGTTTTTTCTGTGAATTTCTAAGGTTTTTTAAATTCTAATTTCTAACTATGCCTACATAGGTAGGACATATGCAGAAAGAGGAAGAAAGGCGCAGAAAGAAGCAACAGAAATGCAGAAAGAGGCAACAGAAGTCCAGAAAGACGAAGAAAGGTGCAGAAAGAAGCAAGAGATATGCAGAAAGAACCAACAGAGGTGCAGAAAGAGGCCTTGTTGCAAAGTCATCCTGTGCCCCCAACTTTTTGCTGACTGGTACTGGTGGTAACTGACTCTGACTAACCAGGACCGGAGCCATTGCTATGCTAAAAGACACTTAGAATACAGTGAAAACACCTACATACACTAGGGTACACTGTGGGTTGGGGTACCCCAGTGATTGGCATGACCTCTCCTGTAAGGCCCTAGTACATAATAGGGCAGGGAGATTAAAACTACATCCAAGTCAGAGGTGCAGAAAGAAGCAAGAGTAGCCAACAGAGGTGCAGAAAGAGGCAAGAGGGGTACAGAAAGAGGCAAGAAAAGGGCAGAAAGAAGCAACAGAGGTACAGAAAGAAGCAAGAGAGGTGCAGAAACAGGCAGGAAAGGTGCAGAAAGAGGGAACAAGGGTGCAAAAAGAGGCAAGAGTGGTGCAGAAAGAGGCAAGAGGGGTGCAGAAAGAGGCAAGAGGGGTGCAGAAAGGCAAGAGGGGTGCAGAAAGAAGCAAGTGAGGTGCAGAAAGAGGCAACAGAGGTGCAGAAAGATGCAAGAGAAGTGCAGAAACAAGCAAGAGAAGTGCAAACGGAGGCAAGAGAATTGCTGAAAGAAGCAACAGAGGTGTAGAAAGAAGCAAGAGAAGTGCAGAAAGAGGCAAGAGAATTGCTGAAAGAAGCAACAGAGGTATAGAAAGAAGCAAGAGAAGTGCAGAAAGAGGCAAGTAAGGTGCAGAAAGAAGCAAGAGCTGTGCAGAAAGAACCAACAGAGGTGCAAAAATAGGCAAGAGGGGTGCAGAAAGAGGTAGGAGAGGTGCACAAAGAGGCAAGAAAGGTACAGAAAGAGGCAAGAGCAGTGCAGATAGAACCAACAGAGGTGCAGAAAGAGGCAAGAAAAGTGCAGAAAGAAGCAAAAGAGGAGCAGAAAGAGGTAATAGAAGTGCAGAAAGAGGCAAGTGAGGTGCAGAAGGAGGCAAGAGAACTACAGGTAGAGGCAAGAGAGTTGCAGAAACAGGCAAAAGGGGTGCAAAAAGAACCAACAGAGGTGCAAAAAGAGGCAAGAGGGGTGCAGAAAGGGGCAAGTGAAGTGCAGAAAGAGGAAGAAAGGTGCAGAAAGATGCAAGAGAAATGCAGAAAGAGGCAAGAGAGGCACAGAAAGAAGAGAGGTTTGTGCACCATTAGTACCAATTTAACACCCACATTTAGCAATAAGTAACACATGACCATTCCAGCTTTGCAAAGGGCCTTCCACCACGCTGTAACGCGTGAAGCTGCATTTTTGGGAACATTTGAGCCGTTTGAGCTAGAAACAAGGCAGATGATGGAATATTTGGCAAATGCGGAAAATGTTTCATTATGTGACAATTGGTGCAGCCGAATCGTCACATAATTCCAGTGCCCTGCTCATACCTCCGACTAGTTCCAGAAGTGCTCCTCAGTGGTTCCTTCTTTTTTTGTGTCTCATTGAGTTTATAGTTTAGCTTCCATGGAAACGAGGAAGTCTAAACCTGAGGTTAACACTCCCCAACACAGACTACAATACCACATAATTAATCTCCAAAACACATAATTCCACTCCACATAATTCCTATACACTAAATACCACATACTTTCTATTCACATAATTTCACTGCACAACATACCACATAATTCCACTACACACAACGTTTGCTGTTGGGGGTCCTTAGGGGCCAACTAACCTACCTCTTACCTCCAGTAAGCCCCACACAGTGGGATTGCTGAGAGGGGAACACAGGCCACGCCCCCTTTATCCACCACTCTGCAAACGCGCCTCCTGGCACGCTCTTGGTTGGGGGATGAAGTCCCCTTTCCTCATGAGGGTCCCTGGGGGCCAACTAGCCCACCAGGTACCTCCACTAAGCCCCACACAGCTGGACTGCTGAGAGTGGTCTGAGGCCACGCCCCCTTTTTACACCACTCTGCAAACGTGCCTCCTGGCGCACTGCTGCTCGGGGGATGAAGTCCACTTGTGTCCTGAGGTCCACATATTTATTCTTTTTCTTAAATAAATTTGAGGAGGGGGGCTGTGCCGCACCCCTCCTGAGTCCATTATTGGCCTCAGGGACCCCATCCCCTTGCCCAAAAGCAATTCTGCTTTGCTTGTTGGAAGTGAGAGCAGGTTTCCAGCTCTTGCTTCCAAGAAGCAAAGCAGTGTTTGCTATGGCAGTGCGGGAGCCGTGCTCCCGCCCTGCCATAGCAAACGGAAATGTCCCGCGGGTGGGCACCCCGGGACATTGCGGGAGCCGGACCTGGGGGGTGGCGGTCCCCAGGGCCATCGAGGGCTCCAGGAGGGGGGCCACGCGGCCCCCCTTCTAACGTATGCAAAGCCCCAGGGAGGTAGAAATTGAAGTGCAGGAGTCCGCGCTTAGTTTTTTTTTTTTTTTCTCGGCCGGATTCGCGCACCCAGCGTGAATTCAGCCGATTCTTTTTTTTTTTTTTTTTTTTTTTTTAATGCTTTTTTGGGCCCTGAGCAGGCCTAGGGGGTCAGGGTGTTTCTACCCTTCCCCCTTTTCTTTTCACCTTTTTTGTACTGTTTTCTTGTGACTCGGTTACCGAGTCACAAGATGGCTCCTAACACATTCTGGTTTGGAGTGTTGGCAGCCAATCAGAAGTCAGCTCATGCTCGGGAGGAGTGGCGACTCCTCGGTGCTCAAATATCGATATTTTTATTTTTTAAATTTGTCAGGAACTACTGAACGGATTTACACCATTAAAAAAAAAAGGTCGCTTTCTGAACCAAGAGCAACCTTTTTACCAAATTTGGTGTAATTCCATTCAGCAGTTCAAGCTGTAGCCTGTTCCAAAATTCCTATGGAACTTAACATGGGGAAAATGCGTTTTGGGACCCCCCTTTTTTCTCGGCCCCTGCTTACCGAATCACCCCAAAACTTTCAGGACAGGAGCTGACCTGAGTGAACCATTAGTTTTGAAAATTTCGCGAAGATTCGTCAAACGGCGCCAAAGATATTGGCAAAAGAAAAAACGCTTTTTTTAATAGAAACAAGGTCCTAACTATAACTACCTACTGGCAACCGCCAGTAGGAGAGATATATATATATATATATATATCTCCAAATGAGCTTTGACGAAATGGATGCCCTTCCAAACGGGTCGGGGCTTGTTGGCGACGTTACCGCCCATGTACAGCATAAGAAAAATCACACTTCTTTCCCAGCATGATAATCAAGCCCATCCAGTCGAGAAGTAAGTCAAAAAGATTTTATTGCAGCAGGCAGTGTGATAGTGTTAGCATTACGCGTTTCAACCCCCACGAGGTCTTAATCATATGCAGCTGTGAGAGTCCGTTGTATTCAAATACACTTGGTTTGATAAACAGTGAAAAAGGACGCTGTGTGCAGATACCTGGTTTTAAAATGCATCAGTCACATATAAATACTTGTTTTCATTTCCAATCTGGGACTGAAAAACATTTTCTTACACAATACTCTTATTAGTTTTCTTGACAGTGCATTTTTTTAAACAATGTCCGAGTTTGTGAAATTTCAGCTCCAGTGCTGCTTGCATATAAACTAAAAAAAAAAAAAAAAAAAACTGGATGGGCTTGATTATCATGCTGGGAAAGAAGTGTGTTTTATCTTATGATATATATATATATATATATATATATATATATATATATATCCTCTCCTCGCCACAATCCTCCGGAAAAACGAGTGCAGACCTCATTCAGTGCAAATATTCCATTTTATTACCAGTCCTCTGCCATTACGCGTTTCGGCCGTACAAGCGGCCTTGATCACATGACCATATATATATATATATATATATATTACATACCTAAAAACATTTATTTTAGCAATTTCATCCCACAAATAACTGAGCCTGGATTGTCACTATCCTGGATTACTAAATAAAGACATAACAAGGTATAAGGTTACTCAACAGGTTACTACAAAAATGTTTTTTTAAACAGAAAAAATAAAACATCTATGCTGTTATATTTTTATAAAAAATGCTTGTGATTGATATCTCAAAACTGTGTTATATCAATTCAAAAAGTAACAAAAAGAATTCTGTTTTTTTTCATTTTTTGTATCCATACAGGTCAACTCTCTTCAGTAGAAGGAGATATGGAAGGCCATTGCCAAGAAGTTGGGGATCCTGGGGCTCTACAAGCGGTGCAGCATCCACTGCAGTAATAGATGGGAGGACCTACGACGCTGGACCAAAAAGTCAGCAGAAGTTCAGCTCTGCCAGTCCTCCCAACATTCCAAGCATGTGCACCACTCCCTGACCCCCCTAATGGCCTGCTTACTTGCGGTGGCCTATCCCCAACTTGATGGGCAGTTGAGAGCAAGACAGCAACCTGAAGTGGGTAAGTTTAAAAAAAAAAAAGTTTTTCATTTTAAATAACAATTTCTTATTCCAGCAACAAATTTTGGCATCAACATAAAGGTTGACACATGACCAACGCACAAGTAGAATTCTTGAAGGTGTAAGTTTTGCACAAGGTGTATCATGATATGTTTTTATTATACAATTGTGGAAAATAATACCAATATATTTCTGATCACTTTCAAAGGACTGTTTAAAGCAGACACATGCCTGCCTAAAAAAAATTAAACATGATTTTGTTTGATGTTATAAGGGAGAGTTGTCCCAAACCGGCCACAATTTTTAATTGTGTCAGATGTGATGCTCCATCACAATTGTGAAGGATGTTACTTGAGCCCTATTACCAGTGACATAGCATAAAATGCACTTATGATACAGTGGATGTTCCAAGCGCCACATTTGTGAATTATTATAAACAAACAATAATAAAGATGTGAGCCAAAAAGACTAGGAACATGAGATTGAATGGCTATATGTTTGATTAAAAACATTATAAATATGTTTCTAATCAAAAATACAATTTAATTTATGTTAAAAATGACAGATTTGCAGGATGTCTTACTTATTCATAAATGTGAATGTAAGCCAGTCTGTTTATTAAAAAATAATTTTGATAGACAAACATTTTAGAAAAAACAGACAGGAATTTTAACACATTGGTGACAGAGTAGCACACACCCAAAAACATTTATTGTATGTCCTTTGTTAGGTCCAGATGCTAAATCAATGATGAACAAAAATATATTACTTAAAGGGACTTTTGCAGATGGAATGTTCCGTCACATATATGTTGGAGTGTCCCATCTGCAAAACTCAAAATCAAGCACAAAAAATGACTCGTTAGGAAATATTTGCAATGCATCAAAGTTAAAAAAATGTATATTGTAAATTGTATTTTGATTTATAATTTAAAAAATATATATGAATCAATGTGTTTAAAATGTACTGTAATGTTGTACACATTTTTGACAAAAGTGAATGGCAGAATTTTTTTTTTTTTTTTCACAATGGTAAAACAAACTAAAAATATCTTTAAATATTTTGGAGTACAATCAACATTTTGTTTACATCTGTACTGAAGTGGATTAAAAAATCAAGCCATATATATTTACTTATGCTGTAGAAGTGATTTGAAATTGCCCAAAATATTATTTTTGGATTTCTTCAGCAGCATAAGTAAATACACAGGCCGTGATACATTAATAAGCAATTTAAGTACTGAATCCATAAAAATAATTTTAACATTTAAAAAAAGCTTAAGTTGCTTAAAGTAAGTGTTACCATTGTGAAATGCCCAAACAAAAGAAACAGGCTTTCAGTTTATGCAAATATTGGTACAACATTACAGTAAATATTAACGCACATTGATTCATATTTGTATTTTTAAAAATAAAAAATAAATCAGCTTTCTTTGCCTTGTACACACAATGTACAAATAGATTTTTGTTTGTATAAATTTTTGTGATGCAAGTTCACAACTCTAAACAACAAATCAGAACCATTTACAGATGTGAAACAGTTCTTGGAGAGAATTGGAAATGGTTAAGAAAAATGATCAAAAATAAGATAGGAGCAATAATAGAAAATGACAAATCTTTGACCAAATGGTTTCTGAAGACGTTCCCTACATGGAGGAGATAAAGCTAAAAATAGGCCAAAGTTTAAAAGCCTTGAAGCAGGTGAAATATGAAAATTTAGAAAATGTTTTGAGTAAAAACTTCTTGATCAGTTATGTTTACACAGATATAATAAAAGTATTGTATATGTCTTTACAGCATATTCAAGATCAGATGAAGGAGGGGGCGTGGCTTAGCGCCCAACGGAGATGGCGGCGCACGGGTGAGGCTCTCCGGCGTATCTGCGAGAGACCACGCTATCAGGTCGAGCTGAGACCAATGGAGAACAGATGCGAGCGGCTGAAGACTGGAGGATGGTTCTGAGAACCCTGTTGTCCTCTTAGGTTGCCAGCAAGTACTTTCTTTTTATGCATCTTCTGCCCCTTATCGGCCGCGCATTCCCGCGGCCGCCATTTTGAATTTTTGCCGCGAATGCGGATTTCGTAAATCCTTTGCTAGATGCTTTTGGAGGTTTTCACTGCACCCTAGCGCCTAGATAATGTGTGGATCTTCATCATTTTAAAGGGATAGGAGGACATGAAAGGCTGTCGTGAGTCATTGGAAGTCTGCAGAATTGTTGTTTGGCGGCCATTTTGGGTCTCATGGAATACCTTCACAGAGAATACCTCTCCTCACTTTTGCTTTGCCAACTGCTGGTAGATGCGGAATGCTCATTCACAAATATTATTGACTATATTCCAGTGCACCCAGCGTATCTCAGTTTCTGCAAGATTGTCATACCTTTTCCTCAGAGCATTGAGGTGTAAGGATTTGTGAGGGTTCTGCTTGGCGGCCATTTTAGGCTTCCTCAACGGGTCCACACTGAGATTGCTCTCCTCAAATACAATATTGCTGACTAGGAGTGGGAGTTTTGGGTCAGCGGTATATGGGCAGAACAAAAGGAATCCGCTCCTCCCCATCCAGAAAGCATATCTTCGTAAAAAATTCGAAAATTTTCACTGAATTTTCTAAGTTTGAGGATTCTCTACGACCCACGTATCAGCACTCCCAAGTAAATATGGATTCATCCTCTGGAACCTCTGGGAAATCTCTCACCAAACGGCTTAAAAGGACCCTCCTTCGCCGCCCAAATCCACCTCGCCTGTCTCGATGGAGTTACTGCTTGAGGAAATCAGGGCCCTTCGACCCTTTATGGAAGAGACGAATACCAAGTTGCAAACCTTAACGGATAATTGGTCTCAATTAGACGCGAGAGTCTCTTCAGTCGAAAATACTGTTTCTTCTCTCAAGGAGACATGTGTAAGCGTCTCTCAACTACACTCTCACGTCTCTACACTCCAGAAGCAGGTAGAGGATCTTGAAAATCGCAATAGACGGAACAATCTACGCATTTACGGCCTGGGAGAGGGTATTGAAGGATCGGATCCGCTCACTTTTTTCAAGGCGTTCCTCCCTAAACTACTTCATATGCCAGAAGGGACTCAACTCAACATTCAACGAGCCCACAGGTTGGGTCATGCTCCATCGCATACTAGTCCTTCGCAGAGGCCCAGAGGAGTCATCCTATACTTCTTGGAGTACACAGACTTGATGAAAGTGCTTGCAACGGTTAAAGCTTCTCCAAGAATTGTCTGGTCAGGGTCGCCTCTGTTCTTTGCACAAGACTATGCTAAAGCCACTGCCGACAGACGTAAGGCCTTCCTCAACATGAGAGAGGACTTACGATCCTTGGGAGCCAGATATGGCCTTTTCCATCCGTGTCTCTTCAAGGTTACGTATAATAACAGAACAACGACGTACGAAGATCCAGTACGCTTGCAGAGCTTCATTAACTCATGTAAAGTGGCGGTTATGGACTCTTCTGGGCCTTCTTCTTCACTCAACACTTAAACGTTTGTTGGTTCCGGTATAAATGCTTCAGATTCTGCCTTCTTTGGTTTGATATCTTGCCACCTCAGAAGTACTTGTTCATGGTCTTTGATATCATTGTTGTTGTTTCTACGAAGTTATACCATTTGTCAGGGCGTCGGGCATTAATGCTGACCTCCTCGCTTTAGATTGTTCTAACATATGTTTCACGTATCTGTTCCAACGATTTCTTAGTCTTTATTTGGTATTGTTTCCACAGATTACTATCTTGTATTGTGGTCTCTCCCCGATCCCCCGTTTTGTCGATCCCGGTTGTGTTGCCTGCTCCATGTGGCTCCATCCCCCCCGAGTATTCCTGAGTCTTCCTCTGTAAGTATGCTATTTTCCTGTATCTTCTTAGATATATCATTTGTTTTGTCTTTTGTTTTTTATTTTTATTTTGAAATTTGTATTTCTTCATTAATCGGTGTCTCTTGTTTCCTTAACTCTTCTTTTCCCCTTATATCTATTACTCGTTTGATCATTATATCTACCAATATTCTAACTCTTATGATCTCCTTCTACCTTCTTACCTGGGTTTTCTCTCTTTTTATCTTGTCATTCGATTCCTTTTCCTTATTCCGACCATTCGACTTGGCTACTTTTCTTTATTCTAAAACTGAATCAATCATTTCCTTCCTGTCCTATCTCTCATACATCATATACTGTTTTTATAACGAATTGGACTTGTGTGTTACATTATTATTGCAACTTTTTCTTAAGTACTTATGTCATTAAAACTGATCACATGGAACGTTAAGGGATTAAATTCTCCCATAAAAAGACAGAGAATTTTGACCCATTTAGCCAAATTGGACGCTGATGTTGTATTCTTGCAAGAAACTCATCTTTCGGACGTTGAGTCATTAAAGTTGAAGAGGGGCTGGGTGGGGGAAGTTTTTATTCCCCTGGAGATGGCAAGCGAAACGGGGTGATGATATTATGTCGCAAATCCCTTTCATTTTCATTTGTGTCCCAAGACTCTGATGCTGACGGCAGATGGCTGAATGTCAAATTATCTTTGAAGGGTGTTACAATCTCTCTTTTAAATGTTTATGCTCCTACCTGTGGTGATCCCTCTTTTTGGTCCACATTAGCTAAGCAAATCACTCACTGCATGGAGGACAATTTTATTTTGGCTGGTGACTGCAACCAAACTTTTGACCCGTTTGTTGACAGGAACTCTAAAGTCTCCTTTGTTCCCAACAAGCCCCATAAGTCTTTTGTTCATGCTATCAATCAACATAAACTCTTAGATGCTTGGCGTCTCTGCAATCCGACCACTAGGGAGTACACTTTTATTCCCCAGCTCACCAGACTCAATCAAGAATTGATTATATATTTATCTCACACACCATTTCACAAACCCTTACACACGCAGAGATTGGTCCCATTCTACTGTCAGATCACGCCCCAGTCTCAATTAGCATTGACGTTCTACCTAAAGGTACAGGTCCCAAAAGATGGCGTTTTAATAATGCTCTCCTGCTGGACCCAAAGTTTACCACCTCATTCACTACCTTTTTTGAAGAGTTTTTTGAGCTGAATCAAACCCATTCCATGCCCTTTTCCACTGTATGGGATGCGTTCAAAGCCTCCGCGAGGGGTTTCATAATTGGCTTTGTTGCAAAAAAACGGAGAAATTCCCGTAAATTCACTAAGGATCTTCTTCAGAATATCAAACGACTGGAGCACTCTTTTTATACCTCAAACTCGAAGGAGTGCCTCACAGCTCTCGTAAAAGCCAAAATGCAATTTAATAAGAAATCAACGGAGGACGCCTCATTATATCTGTTAAAATCCAGTGCAAAATTCTATGGGGGCAAAAATAAGGCAGGGAAAATATTAGCCAATTATTTAAAAGTCAAACACAACAAGCTAAATATTGAATCTATCTATGATGATAGGTCAGATTTAAAATTTAAAGACGCTGAAATACTGAACGAATTCTCCATTTTCTACAAATCGCTATATACTTCCGAGACACAACCCTCTGAACACTCCTTATCGCAATTTTTCTCTGAAATCCGAGATCCCCAACACATTATGCCGGACTTATCCTCCTTGGAGTTAGATCTAACACACCAAGAACTATTAAATGCCCTTCAACATCTCAAAAAAGACAAAGCACCAGGACCAGACGGTTTCACTGTAGAGTTCTATCAGCATTTTTCTAAATTCATAATGCCCAAATTACATTCTCTAATAAACTCCTTCAGCACACTGGGTAGTTCATCGGGTTCTTTTTCAGAAGCACATATATGCCTCATCCCAAAAGAGGGTAAAGATTCTAAATATTGTAAGAATTATAGGCCTATATCTCTGGTCAACATTGACTATAAGATTTTTTCTAAAGCATTAGCCATACGTTTAGATTCCTACCTACCTGACCTATTGGGGAAAGAACAATCCGGATTCGTTAAGGGCAGATACATAACTGACAATACAAGACTCCTTTTTAATGTTTTATCTAAATCCTCACACTTGAGACAATCCCTTGTGGCAATAGCTCTAGATGCCGAAAAGGCGTTTGATAGAGTTGAATGGACTTATTTGTTTTACACCCTCAAACGGTTCGGCTTTGGCCCTAAATTTACATCCCTTATTTCTCTCCTTTATTCCAGCCCTCGCGCAGCTGTATGCGCCAATGGCTTGATTTCCCCATATTTTGAGCTGGAGAGAGGAGTACGCCAGGGGTGCCCTCTGTCCCCCTTTCTTTTTAATTTAGCTCTGGAACCTTTTCTCTCTAAATTACGTCAAAATACAAATATACATGGCTTTCAAGCATCAAATACCCACATTAAATTCGCAGCCTACGCTGACGATATTTTGCTTTTTATGTCCGAACCAAATGACTCGATCCCTGCCTTTTTGGCAGAGGTACGAACCTATTCTAATATTTCTGGTTATAAGTTAAATGAGGATAAATGTGAGATCTTACCCTTGACTAAGTTTGCTTTTAAATCAGATTTTGATGCTTCCAATTTTACTTGGAGCCCCAAACACATTAAATATCTAGGATTGCACGTCACTCCTTCAATTTCAGACACAGTAACATTATGCATGAATAAATGCATACAAAAAATCTCAGACTTAACTGCTAAATGGCATCCCCTCTATTTATCTTGGTGGGGACGCTTGGACACCATAAAAATGATGTTGTCGCCCATAATTTTATATACCATCTCCAACATTCCTGTCCCTATTTCTACTAAATTTTTTAAGAAAATCAACTCCTCCCTTTCTTCCTTCCTCTGGGGTAATAAGAGGTCCCGAATGTCTCTGTTTAAATTATCCCGCCCTAAAATAGAGGGCGGGGTTAACTTTCCCGACTTTCAGATGTATCAGAGAGCATTCCTCTTACGCCAGGCCTCTCTTTGGTTGCTTGACCCCACGGAAGATTGTCCCTTATGGGCCACGGTTGAACGTCTTTTTTTATCTCCTTTCTCTTTTTATGAATACCTTTCTTTCTCACGCAAACCACAGGCTATGTCCACTCCCATAATCAAATCGACCTCTAAACTTTTGGAACCCACACTTATTCCTACACATAGCAATATAGACTCCTTCCTCAATTCAACAATTTGGCATAACAAAAATCTGACTATACGTAACAAACCATTCTATTGGAAGACTTGGCGACAAAAAGGTTTAATATGGATACATCAGTTATCTCCACAATCGGACTTTTTATCCTTTCCCACACTTAGTCAATTATTCAATTTACCTGCCTCTTTTATTCATAAATATAATCAACTTAAGAAGGCTGTGATGGACAGATACACTCTTTTAGCTGGCACATCTACTGCTCCCATGGTTCCGAATACCCCATCACAACTCCAGTCTTTGTTAAAAACTATGCCCAAAGCTTCCACTATATATAGATGCTTGCAGGGTAAAAGTAGCATTAGGCAGAAATCCAAAATAGAAGAGGCATGGGAACGAGATTTTATGCTATCTTGGCCAGTGTCTATGTGGAATAAATTATGGCTCAAACTACGTAAATCGTCCAGAGCTGCTAACATAATACAAACGTTGTTTTTTGTTTACAACAGATTGTTACTCACACCGAACACCTTGAGTAAGAGATTTGTGACTGCATTAGATGTGTGTTGGACATGTTCTTCTCCAAATGCTAACTTATTTCATATGTTATTCTCTTGCTCAACTGTACATAGTTTCTGGAAACAAGTGTGGTCTCAAATTAACCTAATTTTTGGAGCTAAATTTTCTTTTTCCTTTACTAATGTCTTCCTGGGAAGTTTATCACCCTGTTGGGAGAATGTTACACTTAATGTTAAGATTATTGATTTACTAATAGCGGCTGCATTTCAGCAAATTACTGTAAATTGGAAAGATTCCACAAAAATTTCGTATAAGGCATGGTGGTATGCTGTTTGTCATAATCATAGGCTGGACACCTCCTTTGTTTATCCCATACATATGGCGGCAAAACGTCTAGATTTGTGGTCACCTGTCACAATATATCTTGATACATGTGCAAAAAGGTATACTCAAATGCAACCATTTCAACAAGAAGTTCCAAAACCCCCTTGATTCCCTTAGTCGTTCCTAGAATATTTGCTATTCCATTTTTCTTACCGATTTACTTTTAATGCATGTATATTTTCTTTTCTACTTATAAGTCCGATTCGTTTATCCTTATTGTAGCAAATTGCACTGTAATGACAGGAGTTTATTGTTATGAACTCTGAACTGACACCTTTATTTTTATCAATAAAAACTTTCTTTTCAAACTTAAAAAAAGATCAGATGAAGGAGACATTGTCCAAGAAGGAAGGAAAGCAGCTGACCACTGTGTTTCAGATGGTGAAACATCTGACACCGATGGACACAGTGGCATGGAGGGTGAGGGGACTGGATCCTACCAGAACTGTACAAACATAATCCTTGTCCACCACCCAGACACATCTCCATCCTTCCTCTTACTCCTCCCCAGCTGGCCAAACCCGACCCCCTAAAAGGGCTGGGGGTCTCCTTCGCCACAGGCATCTCACTGTCACCCCTGTCACCCTGGCTGCGCTGAGTGAGGGGGATATTGACCTCTTATGCAGCATCTCTGTAGGCCATATTGCAATAGTGAATGGCACCCAGGGTCTAAGCTGCCAAATGCAACAAATGGTTAAACTTCTGGATGCCATTCACAGTTCAATGTCTGGCATGTAGAGATTGCTTACCAAAATAGCAGCCTCCTCTCTCACCCCTGCCTCCCAACCAGCCTAACCCTCTGCCCCATCTCAAGTCCCATCCTCAATATCAATCCTAACTCCCACCCCAATCCCAAACACACCCACTTCTTTACAGGGACCCCCTCCAACAGACACAAGCAGCACAATCTCACACACACTCATAAACCGAAATGCACAAAGAAACACAAACAATATACATACGCTATTGAAACTACACCCACAAGCATAACACCCACAACCACTACAAAAACCACCACACCCACAAGCACCACAACCACCACTACACCCACATTTACCTTAACCACCACCACCACACACCACAACCACCGCCACACCCCCAAGCACCACCATTACACCCATAACCACCACCACACTCACAACCACCACCACACCCACACCAACCACCACAACAGCACACTCACACATCTACACACAAAATAACACCAACCAAAAGCAAATTCATACACTCACCTGAATATCAACACCAGCCAAAAAACACACATCCAAACATACACAACATCAGACCCACATGCAGCTACTAAACATACAGACACTGGCACATCACCCACTCCAGCTCCCTCTACCTCCCAAAGCCAATCCTATATCACCCCTCCTCCTCCTGACGATTTCTTCTCTTATCTGTCTTTGACCCCACCCAAACCTAAACCCACCCCTCCCAAGAAAAAGCCTTGAGGTACCTGCCCTGTGCCCAATACATGCTCCCATCCTGAGGTTACCATTTGCAGTTTGTTTTGGAGGCAAGTTATGGGCAACAAAGTCATAGTGTAGGAGGCTGGCTTAGTATATGGTGCACACTTATTTAAGTGAAGCATCCTGCACTAATCCAGACAACCCTTCTTTGTGATTTTAGTGGTCTTAGACAACCATATAGTGCTCTCTAAGTGGTAGCTGTGGAGATCAGCCTTCAGGCTTAGTCCAGAAGGAGTGTAAAGCAGCTTGCTTTACCAGTACTAATCATATAGTGTAGGCTAAGTGAAAAAAGAACCGCACAGTGTAGTAAAAAAATATGTATTTATTGTAAACACTCACTAACACATTGCAATATCTCACTCCTGGAGATATAATCACAATACACACAATACTTCAATAGTAGAACACGTAAGTAGCACAAATACACAGTGGTCTCCAGGGGAGGCCAAACTATATACTAATAAAGTGGAATGCAAACCACGACCTAAGTCGAGACTGGACCTAGAAGACGTAGAAGAGCTGGGGACCCAAGGAACCACCCAAGGTAAGTACCCAGGAACCTCACGGAGGCCGTGTGCAGAGTGGGAACACTACCTCGGTCTCAATACAAGTCAATGGGGAAGTCACGGTTTCAGTTTTTAAGAAGAAGGACCCTTCCCAGAGAACCCTGAAGAAACCCAGTGGAAGATGCAAGTTTGGAGAGTCACCCCACCCATGGATACCCCAGGAACCAGGATACCTACACCAGGGAAGCCGGGTGCATATGTGCGAAGCGACGTCGGAAACCGCCGTAGACCATAATGGAGGACTTCAGTAACTATGCCGTTGGCGAAGGAGAAAGAGTCTGGTGGAACCCAAGGGTGGATTCAAGAAGAGAGGTACCTGCAAGCAGTGGGGTAGAGTCTATGCCACTCAGGAGTGACCAGGAGGCACGGAAGGTAAATGCCCACCGATGTCGGAAGATGTAGGAGAGTTGACGGTGACCTTGGGCTGCAGCTGTGCGGACCAGGCAATGCTGTGGAAGACCAGAAGCCGTTTACGAGCTGTGCCACGTCGGATGTCAAGAGCCAGGGGGTCAGTGTCCGCCGGGAGCACCAACAAGCCTTGGCAGCGGCAACAAGTGTGGCAGATGAAAAAGGTACTGTTTCGGGACCAGCAAGGTCCAAGGGACTCACCACAAGCAGGTAAGTCAGAGTAGGCCCTGAGCAAACAGGCGAGCCCACCGGAGCCAAAGAACACCCTCAAGAGGACCCACAGGTCGAAGGCACAGGCGTCGCAAGAGGACCTCAAGCAGCTCACCAAGGATGCAGGCCCATGGTGCAGAAGATACGGTGAAGATGAAGATCTTGGTAGCAAGAGATGCTGGAGCTTCTTGGAGCTCGAAGATCTCTAGAGGAGAGACTCAACAAGCCTTGGCAACGGCAAGTTGACACGGTGCACAAGGGTACTGCTCCAGCAGTTCTAATGAGGGATACTGGCTTCAAACTTTCTGTAAAGACAGTGCAGGCCTAGAGGGAGTTGTAGAATCACCATCTGTGTTGCTGAACCTGTTGGAGTCCATGGGAGCTCAGGAACAACAGACTGGTCAGCTTTGTTACGGTGCCTGCAGATGCAGGGGATTGACTCCTTCACTCCAAGGGAGATTCCTTCGGGTGCCTTGGATGCCCACAGGCCTGGAGAAGAACCTGTATGGAGCACAGGCACAGACGACGCATAAGACTGGCAGGACGATGAGACCAGGAGCAGCAGGAGTCTTCCCAAATGCAGTCTCAGTTCCCAAAGCGAAGTGCAACGAAGTCCAAAGTGCCCAGATGGTTGAAGATGAAGTGGTTTCAGATCTGAATCTTGTCCCATGACGAATCTGTTTTGTAATTCTCTATTAAAATTTTTGCATAAAATTTCATCATAAAAGAAACAATGACTTCAGTCTCATTTTACAATAAATAGATAAATAAATTAACAAGAAGCAAATATGACTTAAAATACCTTAAAGATTAAATATAACATATAAATATGTAAATAGATAAATAGTTAATGATCCCATATAGGAAGGGAAGAGGAAAGGGAGGTAGGGGGTAGAACAAGAAAGTCCCCAAAAAAATAAACCGTATTAGAACATTGAAAACACAATTAGTCAATTGTAAATGTAAGGACTTGAGGTGACTTATACGTAACATTATTATACAATAGATTGAAATCTGCGCACACTTTTTAATACTGCTTATAGCAACTGGTGGTTCTGGGTGAATACTTACCATTCTACAAGATATAGTTATCATCTTAAGGGAATGGGAAGAAGGATAAAAAAACTCATAGGAAAAGGAAAATATAATAAGTCTTTTCTGAAAAAATATTACTAGATTTACATGTAAGGTATAGAGTAATACGGAGTATTATACCCCTCGTTGTTACAGTGTTGCGGAACTGGGGGGGGGAGATATGAAGGTGAAATTGAGATTAATAGGGGAAGGATAAGGACAACTCTACAGAAGGTATATAGCAGGAAAGAAGGAATTATCGAGATGTATGACTGAAGACCTAAATAATGATGTATATGTAAAATATAGAATAGGTGATGCAGAACATTACTAACATGATCATATGTAAGACAGAAAAAAGTGAAGGTGAAAAAATATATGTAAACCTATATAAGTGCAAATATGTAGGATAAGCTGTAAAACGAGGGGTAATTACTATAATATTAATTGAGAAAACATCAATTGGTGTTCTATATTATCACTAGTTAATTAGGGTTATTCACTGCAAGAGTTTGATTATTGTCGTTTCCTGAATCTAGGAAGGGTGACCATACCTGAAGAAACAAATCAATCTGATCCTGAAGATTGTATATGACTCGTTCATAAGAAGCCGTATGAATCATGGCTACCAACCATGCCTCCTGCGACAGTAAACTCGGTGATTTTCACTGTCGTAAAATACATATTTTGGCTGTTGCTAAAGCTGTGTGTAGGAGACGATGTGAGGTTTTGAGAGCGTTTGTGATTGACGCAGATCGTGTAGGAGAATGGTGGCAGAAGTGAGTAGGAGGTGCAAAGGCATCGTAGTACATAAGGTCTTACCCACATAAGCCCAGAAAGGTTGTAACTGTGGACATTCACAAACAATATGGGTTATATCACAACAAGTATTAGTGCATCTCCAGCAGTTAGCATGGGGAAGTAGTCCTGCTCTATGTAGTTTTGTTGGTGACCAGTGCCAGTCATGAAGAATTTTGAATAAACAGAATTTCAATCTTGCCTCACGGGTGCCCTTATTCAAATCATCTAAGATCTCCCTCCATTCATCATCCGTATATGAGACTGATAATCTGGTTTGCCATTTGGTGCGCAAATCTTGTAATAAGGGTTGCGAAAAGAGATGAGATGTGAGTACTTCATATAAACCTGATGTGACCCCTTTATGTTTTCCCCATGTATGTAAGTATGATACAACTGGTGAATTCTGTAACACCCAAGGTTGCAGTCCTAAGCCCCTCCTTCAGCATTACCGAAGTTGTGTGTATTTTCTGGATTGTTGGGTAGATAAGTCAAATTCCTCTTGTAGTTGTGCAAATGATTTAAGATCACCATCATGAAGGATCTGGTCCAGAGTATGAATGCCTGCTGCTTTCCATAGGGGCCAGGATATTGTTTGTCTGTTAATACATATGTTTGTGTTATCCCATAAAG
This sequence comes from Calotriton arnoldi, assembly GCA_963921515.1. Classification (NCBI taxonomy): domain Eukaryota; kingdom Metazoa; phylum Chordata; class Amphibia; order Caudata; family Salamandridae; genus Calotriton; species Calotriton arnoldi. The sequence goes on along the minus strand of CAWUFW010006508.1, from coordinate 943,503 downwards.
GGGCATTTCTATGAATTCGCGGGTTCGAGCCCAATAATCGATGTGCTTGCTGCCAGGACGTGCATAGCTGATAAAATCGGATTGGTGGGGTCCTTATGACTAATCCCTGTCACATACAAAGTGGAAAGGCCTGTTTCTGTTGATAAAAGATGCCTTTCTATGTGCACCCATTGTGGCACATCAGGGGTTTTTGATATCATGTAAGCCATTTGAGATAATTGTAGTGCAAGGGCATAATGCTCTACTGAGGGAAGGCTCATTCCTCCGCAAGAGCGATGAGCCTTCAGTTTCAATGCTGCTAAACGAGGTTTAGCTGAATTCCATACGAAGGATTTTATCATAGAATCTATCGAGCGCAGTATAGTTAAGGGAATCTGAAGGGGGAGCATACCTAAAATGTATATGAAAAGTGGAAGGGTGACCATTTTTACGGCTTGTACTCTACCCCACATTGAAAGCCCTAGTGCCTTCCATTTTTCAAAGTCACGTTGCATCTGAATAATCAGGGGGTTTAAGTTATCTACATTCATCCCTTCTAACCCTTTGTTCAGCAGTATGCCTAAATATTTGAGGCTTGAGGGTTGCCAGTGAAAGGGGAATCCATGTATGGCCGCTTTTGTGGTCCCTTCTGAAATGGGTAGAGCTTCACTTTTGTCCCAATTAACTTTGTAACCCGAAAAGGAAAAAAAGTCATCTATAATATGAAGTATGGATGGTAGAGAAAGGGGTAAGTCTGTGAGTGTAAGTAGAATGTCATCTGCATATAAATAGAGTTTAGATTCTCCTGTTGGAAGGCGCATGCCCGCAACACTGGTAGCTTCACGTATTGTGGCTGCCAAAGGCTCCATAGCTAAAAGAAAAAGGAGTGGGGAAGGGGACATCCCTGGCGAGTTCCTCTACGAATCGGGAATGGTTCTGACACAAAGCCCCCGCAGTTTACCTGCGCAGTAGGGTTATCGTATAGTAAACGGACTTTGGTTATAAACTGGTCACCCAATCCAAACCTTTCTAACACTTTAAAAAGATATTCACATTCAATACGGTCAAACGCTTTCTCCGCATCAAGTGAGAGGGCTAGTGCATCATGTTGGAGGCATTTGGCAGACCACAATGTGTGTGCTAAAGTGTGAAGGTGGTTCCTAGAGGAGCGTCCTGGGACAAATCCTACTTGTGAATGATGAATCAAGGAAGGTAAGACTTTGCATAGACGGGAAGCTAAGACACTAGCTAGAATTTTGATATCACAATTTAATAACGATATGGGGCGGTAGCTGCCACAAAGTAGGGGATCTCTCCCAGGTTTGGGTAGGACAGCGATTACAGCTTTATTAGATAAGGGACCTAAAGAGCAGCATGAAGAGAATCAACTATCTCCGTTCCCACCCATCGGTAAAATTCCGCAGGGAAGCCATCTTCGCCCGGGGCCTTATGATGGGGTAAATTGGCTATTGCTTGCGAGATCTCTTCTTTGCTGATTTCACCTTCTAGAAGTTCTTTGCCTTTGTCTGAAAGGCAGGGTAGATTTACCCTTGTAAAGAAGGCATCTAGCTTATCATCATCAGTTTGTATCTCAGTAGAGTATAGAGATTTGTAGAACAGGGCAAATTAGTTAACGATGTCTTGGGGTCTAGTTAGTGTGGCTCCTCCAGCCGATTTTATAGCTGCTTCTCTTTGTCGTAATTGTGCCGCCAGTAACCTCCCTGCCTTTTCCCCCTGTTCATAATGCCTTCCATTCATCCTTTGTAGGGCATATTCTGCCTTGGAAGTAAAAAGATTATTTAGGGCCATACGAGCTTGTTCTAATGATTTGCGGTGCTGAAGGGTAGGTTTAGCTGTGTATAAGCGGCTATAGGACGCTATATCTTGTTCCAATTCTTTCTGCCGGGCAGCAGTTTGTTTATTAGTGTGTGCTGCATCCCTCATAAGCTGGCCCCGTATGGTCGCTTTTGCTGCCGCCCAAAGGGTTCTGTCCGAGTTTACGGATCCTTGATTAGTGGAGATGTAACCCTGAAGGTGAGTTTGCAATTGGGCCTTTACCCTTGGGCCTTCTATAGCATTGAATACTCATGCGCCAGGGTTTACGCCCTGGTCTGGCTAGTCCTATTTCCAGAGAAAAGAGGACTGGAGAATGATCAGAAAGTGCTGCTTCTAGTATATGGGATTCCTGAATCCACTGTACCACATTTTGAGAGACCAAAAAGTAATTGAGGCGGGATAATGTGCCATGAGTAGGAGAAATAAAAGTATATTCTACATCTGCCGGATGAGAAAGGCGCCAATGATCTACCAAACCATTATCTGCCAATACATCGTCCATCAAAGCTCTGTCTGCTGCATTGCTCCTATCTAGAGGGCCTGTTTTGTCCAGAACTGGGTCTCTTACCAGGTTCCAGTCTCCCCCAATAAGGAATTGTGAAGTGCCTATCTCTGTTAAAAGGCGATTCAGCTGAAGAAAGAACAACTTTTTCACTCCAGTCAGACTGAACCAATGCAGATATGAGTTTCCCCAATTAGTAACTTGGTAAAGACATATCATCCATCTGGGTCTATCCAAGTTTTTAACACTGTCACTGGTAGAGATTTACGAACAAGGATCGCTACTCCGCACTTGTGAGGAGGATTCTTGTCCGAAGCATCTCCCCCTTGTACATTGCTGTGGATCACCTTTCCCACCCATTCTCTACGCAATTTGTCAGATTCAGTAACATTAAGATGGGTTTCCTGAAGAAGTGCTATATCAACCTGTTTTAATTGTAAATAAGAGTATTTTTTTTCCTTTTGATGTAATGTGTTAATCCATGTATGTTCCATGTTATTACACGAAGAGCGTGGGTGGTGACCAGGTCGGGGAAACAGAAAAGAACCGTCAGTAACAGGTGATTGCTATAAGTATGTCAAAATGTGTCAAGATATGTCAAAGAGGATTCGTGAGGTTTTACTAGTTCTGTGACGGAGGACTGGATAAGAGACGAAAGAAAGGAGTGAGGAGGAGGGGGAAAGGATAATGGGAGGGGGAACCCTGGTCCGCAACACAAGTAATATAATTCAGTAAGACAATCGGGGAGAGTGATGACAAATGTGTGAGGCTTAATTTGTGCCACAATTTAGAAAATGCGATGTAATATAATTTGTTAAAGGGAGAATGGAAGGGGTGAGGGGTGGGGATAATGATAAGCGATAAGAGTAAAAGAAAAAAGAAGATGAGGAGGGGTAATGAGGGAATAAGTCACAGGGGATCCTGAACTTTTAACCGCGGGTCTAAGCACGCTGGAGCGCTGTCATGAGAAGGGGCTCCATCAAGAGAGCAGGGCGATGACTAATAAATACAAAACCGAAGGACAGTTACACTGTACAGATGGAAATGTATATAGTATTGACAGTAAGGGAGTATCGCGGTGTAACCTTGTATATAATACAATCAAAATCATGTGAGATTATATTGTCGCCCGTAATAATCATCATTTCAACTAAACCAGCAACAATAATAATAAAACCTTGAATTTCATTAGTATGAGAGATATCTATAGCATATATTACTGCTGAAATAGACAAAATATTCAGAATATTTATCGAAATGAATACGTTTAGCATAGTGGGAACAAATCAGCATGGGTAATACTCAGCTGTTCGGTGACTAGGTATTTTCATTCTTCTCGTTGTCTTGAGTTCATCAAGCTCTGCCACTGGCCTAAAAGGTATCATATGTAGTCATAACTATAACTCTCCAAACTATGGGTAAGCCCATCTCAGTCTCATTCTCCATCCGAAGCTGATATTAGAGGGGAACGAGATTTGTCTCTATATTGCTCCTGAGTAAAGGCAGACACAGTTTGAAGGGCCGAAACCTTGTCCTCATGAGTCCGAGTAGACCTCTCGAGACCTCTACCGCGATGCCTTGGGTTACTGATGTTCCGTTGTGTGTTTCCTGATGCCTGCATGGTAGGGCTAGGTTTTGTTGGTTCCGAAGTAGAGTGCTGTGTTCCCATATCCTGCGGCTTCAAGCGGTCTATGAAGAGGCGGAGATCCTCAGGGTCGTAAAAATCTTTGGAGATTCCATCTTTGGTGATGCGGAAGCTGGCAGGTTCGAAGAGACCATACTTGATGTCCATTTGTCGTAATTGTGGTCTCATTGAGAGAAATGCCTTGCGGCGATCATTAGTTTCTTTGGAGAAGTCTGCTGCCATGCGAATTTCATGTCCATTATATGTGAATGGACCGTGGGTTCGTGCTGTTGTTAGTAGTTGCCTTGTCTGTTCGTGCCTTAAAAAGCAGGCAATAAGTGGTCTTGGATGCATTGCAGATTCTTTGTGCAGAGGGCCTATGCGATGTGCACGTTGTTTTTCCAGTGGTGGATCAAAAGTGATGCCAACTAACTTCGGAAGGATATTTCGAAGGAATGCTCTGGCGTTTGGTCCTTCAATCTTTTCTGGGAACCCGAAAAAGCGAATATTATCCCTCCTGCTGCGATCTTCCAAGTCAATCAATTTACTGCGGAGGAACAATAGCTCTTGGTCTCTGCTTTGTATTGACTCTAGACGTTCTTCCACAGCCGTCAACCTATGATCAAGCCCTTCTGTTTTTGTATGGAACCCCGCAATGTCCACTAGAATTGATTTAGCTTCTGCCGCTAAGGAGGATATGTTTGTGTCCATTCCTTCTAACTGTCGACTAACAGCAGAGATTTCTTGTAATATGCGATCCATAGTATCCCCTTGTGTGGAGGTTGGGTTGATCTGAGGTAAGCCTTCTGCCGGGGATGTAGTGCTTTTCATAGACATGTTGCATGACTGTTTGAGTACGTCTGCGAAAAGGGGTTGCTTGGAGGATTTGCTTCCGTGCTTGGTAGTGGACATTCAATTGTATTTAGTCACAGGGCAGTGCACTGAGTCAATACAGAGGCACAGAACGGCAACAGGGTTTATGAGGTAGAGGCTTAAGTGACCCAATTAGAAATCAGCGGAGTTTGTTTTCAGTATCGGTTACAAGCACAAAAGGTTCACACTTGTATGAATCTTTCCTACATAAGGATATCTTTGTGTAAAGCAGGTTACCGGCCAACTTTAATATTTTCTACTCGCATCTTCTGTTAAAGTTAAAAGAAATATTCTGTTTATGGAGGGGGAATTTGACGGTTGGCCCATCACCACTTTTGCAGCACTTCACTCAGTAAATATTCAGACCATTTAGTATTGGTAAAAGGACCGAAGCTTGAAGCAGGTCAGTAAGGCCAATTTCTTCAAGCACTCTACAACTGCTTTTATTTTTCGGTTATAGGATGAATTGTGATTGAGGCTTTAGAGACGCTTTATAGAGATGATGAACAAAATGTTTAGTAGGAGATAATGAAACAGGTAGGATGCAAAGGTATTTCTTTCATTTAGGGCATCACAGAAATCCCAACTGCTATAGGCGCAATATATGAGGTTTAAGTGTGTATATATTTGAGGGCCCAGATTATCTTCAAGCAATAGATTCCTATCATAGCTGTAAGGCTTCAAGCAATGTAGTATTTGCAATGTTCATCATGGTTCAATAGCGGGCATTCAATTACATCACCCGAGGCTATTAACATTGTACAGAAGAATAGTATTACTCCTCATATAACCTCACCTGAAAGTTCGAGTCCGTTTGTGCAGATGAGGTTAAGATTTTGAGTGTTAGACAGAAAGCACAGAGGGCGCGAGTATGTTGTTTTAATCTTCTAAGGTTAAAGGTTGCAAATATGTACTTGAATGCGGCGTTCCTGCGTAGGTGAAATAACACACTTTTCCCCGTCAAAGGATCAGAGCGTTAAATTCCACAAAGCCATAGCACTCACCCGTTTCTAAATTGTCGTTGTTTCTATATTTTCCAGGCAATGTCAATCCATTCAGAGATAGTGCCACTGCCGCTTGTGTAATTCCAGGCCCGCCGGCGTCATCAGAAATGCAGGCCTATTTACGTCAGAAAGAAGCCGGGGACTCAATCACTGTAGAAAGCGGAGGTCGAGAACATCTGCCACTCTAGATCCGCGGCTGCAGGTGTGTCTTCAGGCCTGACATCTCCTCACAGCTCGCCGTTTTTGTTACTCCCAAAACACATCTCTGACGCTTCAGGAGTTTAGCCCATCGGCTTCCCGGACTCAAAGTGTTATGAGAGGTATTGGTATATTGCCTCAATCCATGTATAAGGAGCCGCCGTCTCTGTCTGAAGCCCCCCTCACAGCGGAGCCCACAGATCAAGCGGCCATCTTTGTTCGCGGCCAGACCACGTCCCCCCATGAAGAATATGAAGAACCACCCACAGGTAAGCCCTTGGGTACCCTAAGGAAAGGGTTGGGACGATTCAGGGGTCCCTCCCAGAGGAGGGGCTAGACAATGGGGAGGATACTCCTATGTTCTTTGTCCAGCTTCACGCCAGAGTGGGAGCCAACAGCTCCCTGAACTGGTTCCAGCTGGAGTATGCAATGAGGGCACCAAATGTGCCCTTCAAAGCAGTCTAATGCCACTGGCAAGCACCCCCACCCTAGCCCGAAACACTAAGTCCTGTATGGGAGGTGGTCACACCTTCCTGTGACAGGAAACCTATTGTCCTACCTTCCCCTTCTTGAGCTTGGCTCAGCAGCAGGAGGGCAGAATCGTGTTTGTGGTCGGCAGCAGCCATAGATTGCTGTCAGACTCTGGAAGACTGGTACCAGGAGCATGGAGGGCTTCCCGGAGGAGCCCCACAGTGCATGGAATCATACCTCCAACACAGTTTGTGGTGTTGGGGTATGATTCCAACAAGTTTGATACCAAACATGCCAGGGTTCGTTACAGCCAGTTTAGAATTAGCCATCGAGTCATGACGCATGGCCACTCTATGTATCGTAATGGCTGATGCAATTACAATTGCAAAAACAACAATTGATGGACAGAATGCAGAACAATGTCTGAAAAGCCCGAAACCGGTCCTAGGATGCTTGATTCCGGTCCAGGGAAGACATGGCTTGGCAGTTCGGTCTGGACTGTTCCCATGAGGCACAGGGTCAAGACTGATTTGCATATGGCTATGTCTGAACTGGGGTGGCGTGGTGAAGCAAAATAACGATGGATTAAACCCAGATCTGTGACTGGGGGTGAATGTTTGCCAATGTGCAACATTCCGTCCATCATCTTGTGTGTTTTGCATTTCGCCCTAAGTGGGAAGGGTATGCCCAGACGTGGGTCCCATGCTCACTACGCCACTGGAGTCAAGCTATCCTGGCTGATGAGGGCTGAAAGCCCGAAACCGGTCCTAGGATGCTTGATTCCGGTCCAGGGAAGACATGGCTTGGCAGTTCGGTCTGGACTGTTCCCATGAGGCACAGGGTCAAGACTGATTTGCATATGGCTATGTCTGAACTGGGGTGGCGTGGTGAAGCAAAATAACGATGGATTAAACCCAGATCTGTGACTGGGGGTGAATGTTTGCCAATGTGCAACATTCCGTCCATCATCTTGTGTGTTTTGCATTTCGCCCTAAGTGGGAAGGGTATGCCCAGACGTGGGTCCCATGCTCACTACGCCACTGGAGTCAAGCTATCCTGGCTGATGAGGGCTGAAAGCCCGAAACCGGTGTGAGAAGTTGGCCTGGCATATGCTGTCCACTAATTATAGTGGGCACCTTGCACCAGTCCAAACAACCCCTTATTGGAGATAGGTTAAAGACAACCTTATTGAAAGCTATCCTAGTGGTAGCTATGGAGAGCAGCCTTCAGGCTAAGTCTTGAAGGAATGTAAAGCAGCTTGTTTTACCAGTCTATAATCTCTTGAGTGATCAAATGAAAGAGCACCACACCAGGTATATATTCAAAATATATGTATTTATTGCTAAACACACCCCTCTAGTCTCTTTATGAGGCTAGAGTTCGAAGTACATAAGTTAGAAGTTATTTAAACACAGTAATAGCACAAATACACGTTTGGGGCCTAGGGGCGTACCAAACCATATACCAATAAAGTGGTATGCGAACCACGACTGAACTAGACACTAGGCCTAGAGCCTCTAGAAGTGCTTGGACCACAAGGAACCACCCAAGGTAGTGACACAGGGGACCTACGGGAGACGCGTGCAGTGTAAATACACAACCGCGATACGCCGTTGACTTCTATGGAGAAAGTCGGGATCGGGAAATTATAGAAAAGGGACACTTAAAAGAGGACTAGGACAAAACCCTTTGAGATCTAGGACTTTGAAGAGTCTCTACCCATGGGAGCACCGGAGTACTCGTGTTACCTCACCCAGGAAGCCGGGTGCATAGGTGCCTTTCGGGGTCGGGTTTCGTCGTCGATTCGAATGGCGATCTGCTGCAAAGTGCTGCTGGCGGCCAAGAGAAAAGTGTCCGGGTGGATCCAAGAGTGGATCGGAGTTCTGAAGAACCTGAAAGCAGAGGGGACAGAGTCTGGGTCACTAGCCAGTGACCAGGAAGGCGATGGACAGATGCCCACCGATGTCGAGTGCTTCAGGTGCGTTGACGGTTGTCTTGACTCTTCAGCCACGAGGTCCAGGAGGCGTTGTCGGCGACCAGGAGCAGGATTCGGGCTGGTACACGATGTCTGTCGAGTGCTGAGGTGTCGGCGACCGGATTGGACCCAACAAGCCTTGGCAACGGCAAGTCTCGGTGAAGATGTAGATCGTCGATGGTGCAGATCAGCAAGGTCTGTGGAACTCACCCAGCGAGGGTAAGTGAGGGCAGGCCTGGAGCAACCAGGATGCCAAGTAAGAAAAGGATTGGCCTTCGTTAAGGGCTACTAGCCAATGGGCTAGCGACCGCGAAGGAGCCTCGTGACGCCGCACGTGGAGCTGGCTTAGAGGACACTCGTGGAGTGGGAGCCAGTGATCTTCGGTGCAGGTGGTGCTGGAGGCTAGGGCTACTCGGAGCCCAAAGCACGACTTCTTGGGAGACCCAGAAGATGGTGCACTTGCAAATGTGCTCGGTGTCCAGGGGTCACGGTCTCAAGTCACCCACGATAGCCACGGGCCTCAGCTTTGCTGGGGACTCAGGGTAGCCTCGGGAAGTCTGAGAATCCACCTCTGGTGATGCGATGACTTCGGCGTCCGACGGGAGCTTCAGAAATGCGAACCGGACAGATGCTTCTTTGGTGCCTGCCAAGCAGGGAGTCACTCCTTGACCCCAAGGGAGATTCTTCAGTCCTCTAATCTTGTCGTAGAGCGTCGAAGGTCCAGGATTCAGTTTCAGAGTTTCGTCCAGGTATAATCTAAAGTCCTAAGGACTGGGTTCCTACCTTTATTCTAAAAATAGGGGTTGGACTACTCTGTGGCCCCACCTATGGGTGGGTCAGGGCAGAGGGGTGGCTACACCCTTTCCCTTTGTCCAGTTCGCGCCAAAGCAGGGGCTGCAAGCCCCTGATCCGGTTTGAACTGGGGTATGCACAGGGACACCAAATGTGCCCCCAGTGCAGGACTTCAAAGCACCCGAAAGTGCTCCCGCCCAGCCCCAATACACATTATCCTGTCTGGGGAGGTGGTCACACCTCCCTGGGACAGGAAACCTATTGTCCAGGCCTCCCCTGCCGGAGTTTCGTCCAGCAGCAGGAGGCCAGACTCGTGTCTGTGGCAGCAGCATCCATTTTGGGATGCCAGGGCTTTGGAGAGAAGTTACCGGGTTAGTCAGAGTTAACATGTCTTTCCCTCTAGAAGGGTGGAATGCTACCCCCGCCGCCAGAATTGGCGGGGGGGTAGTATTCCAAGATGTTTGACACCAAACACGACATGTTTAGGTGCAGCCATTCCAAAGTTAGCGTTTTACCGCGAGGATATAATGCGCTTAAGAGTATATGGTCAAGCTGCACTACAAACAGCATCAGAGATGGTCTCCGAACGCTGCAGAGGGGCCCTGCTCATGCAGGGCACCCTCTCACATAGGAACCATGCACTCTGCCTTTAGGATTGATAAGGCCTGCCTTAGGAGTGACTTATAGGTTTATATGTGTGTATGTATTTAGTGATATAGGTAACCTATATCACAGTAAGGGGTGCATGCACCACCTTACCCAGGCTGCAGTAGCAGGCCTGTGGTGTCAGGTTGGATGGCCTTCCAGGGGTGGCATAATACATGCTGCAGCCCCTGGCAGGCCTCTGAGGTACCTATGCCCTTGGTACATAGTATACCATATACTAGGGACTTATAAGGGCACTCCAGATTCCAATCAGAGATGTGCCTAAGGCACATGGAAACCTTTTTACAGAGAAAGCAGATAGACTGGGGCCCTGAATAGCAGGATCCCAGTCCAACTAAGTCATAAACCAGCAAAACACCATAAAAAAAGTGGGGGCAACCATATAGTCAGATTCCACCTTCCTACATAACCCCCCCCAAACGAAAGGAGATAAGGCTAACCTTGGCCAGTTGAGCCTTCATTGACTAAGTGGTCATATAAGGAAGCACCGGCACTAGCATGGTTGCCCCCTGTCTTATGGTCCACTAAGCAATACCTCACCCTAAGGGTATGAGAGGGTCTCCACCATGGGGAATCACTACCTGTGGTGTGCTTAGGTAAAGTACAAGGCTGGTGAGGTGTCTGAGTAGGGAAGTGTTGGAAACGGGGTTACCGAGTCCGTTACGGTAGCATGGCGCAAAGCGGGGAAGGCACGCGAAGGCAATGTGTAAGGCAGTTGTGCAGCACACTCTTACCTTGACTCAGAAATGCGAAGCAATAATAGGACACCACACCAGGCTTGCGTAATTAAAATCAAGTTCTTTTATGTAACTCAAGGTTGCATCAGATGAGGCATATTACTTCCTTTACATTGCAAATCATTACGTTATTCAACTGGTGCACATCCTTCTTAAAAATACCATCAACAGTGTAGGCCACTAAAAGGCCGCCGGAATCATCTTCTTAACACAGCACCCATAATGATTACGGGGGTGCAATAATAAATCGGGGCCTAAAACATAAAAACACTTCAACTCTGGCAGGGTACACTTCAATCAATTACCTTCCCTTCAGGCAAGGACACTTCCTTATAGGTAGTGGCATCAGGCCTAGACAATAAGTATGCAGGCGTAACCATAAGTTTAGGGAAGTACTAGAGGGAACCCCTCAACATGTCCGTTAAACTGGGGCTTCCCTATAATTTAGGATTCCTGTGTCTACCAGGGGAGGTAAGGGTTAAATCAGGCTTGGCCCTCTCCTCACCGGGGCCTCGCCTTGCACACAATGTTAATGAGGGCTCTTCCCTCGTTAGTTCCCCAGGGAATGCTGGCCCCCGGCCCCCAGTGGCTTGTTCTGGAGCCCTAGGGGCCTCCCGGGCTCACCTGCTGTGGTGTTGCTGGTCGCTCTTCCACGCGACGGGGCCCGTCAGGGGTCGGCCCTCATGGTAAGTCTCAGAGCCCCGACGGGGCTGTGGGGCCTTTTTCTGCAATCGCGGGTTGTTGGGGGGCCGGTATCGCACTCCTCCGGCCCCCGGCGATGGTTCTGGATGCTGGGCAGGGATCGGTGATCGGAGGAAGGGAGCGGGAGCCGGCAGTCCTTCTCAGACGGCTTCCCGCTTCCCTCTGCTGCACACGGAGTCCCTCCTACCTCCGTACGCGCTGGGGGGGGCGGGCCGAGGACGCCGCCCAATCCCTGCGCGGCCTTGGAGATCTTCCGGGGGCTCCCGCTGGCAGTGGAGCCCCTCCGGCGTCGTTCCTCTGCTGGCTCCGGCAGGGACCAATCCCGTCGCGGCCTTTTCGGGGGCGCGACCGATGACACGGTCGGCGTCCCCGGTCCCACAGCAACGGCGCTAGCGGGCCTCGAGGCCTAGGAAGGCCACAGTTCTCTTCACGCGGCCCTCCTGGGCTGCGGCGGCGTCCTTTTCGGCCGCGACTTCGGCGGTGATCTTTGGGGGCTTCGGTGAGGGCGCGGACGGCGCACCTCACCACACGCACTCGAGGGGGCCTCCCTCACCTCAGCACCTCTCCTCACGCGGCGGCGGCCGCGGCGGCGATTCAGTCACGAGGTCAGTGACTGGGGTGGCAATTTCTCCCACGTGGAGATGAAGCGCGGGCGCGCTGGCAGCCTATCCACAGGGCTGCGTGGGAAGGGTTCGTGGGGACAGTCCAGCTGCAGGCAGGGGTGGATAGGGGGTGAAGGTCTAGCGCTTAGGACACGGCGCTTTACCTCGTGATCCCCAGTTGAAGATTCAGCTTGGGTTGACTGGCTGTCAGGTTATGGGTTCCAGTTACACTTGGTTACAGAATCCTGTTATGAGCTTCTTGTCAGAAGTGGCTGATTATAATGTCTGTGACAAACGTTTCTTGTCAGAAAGTTCTTCTTCTGAGAGGGGGGGGGGTTTGTGAGTTGGTGGTTCTGGGGTTGCTTGATGTTCCTCCCAGCACGCTGAAGGTGGTTCCCTGGGTCCCCTCACACAAGGCAAGGTCAGTGGGTGGTGGGCGTTCCTCAGCTATCTTACTTCAGCAGGGCCTCAGCCCTGTCAGCAGCAGTAGTGTAGGTCTCCCCCCTAGGCCCTAAAGCCTATACTCCGGCGCAGGTTCTCCCAGGTTCAGCGGTGCCTCAACCTAACTGACTAAAAGGTTTTCCCTCCAAGCCTCTTATACCCCTAGGTCAGGTGACCCTCCTAAAGGCGGCAAAACATAACTCCTCCCACAGCCCGGAAGGTTCTGGAACCTTCCGCCTATCTAGCTATGTGGCCCAGAGGCGGGGACGGGATGGATACTGTATCCCTATGTCCCAGCCTGACCCTGGCTACTAGCGTGTGTGTGTGTGTAAGGCCCTTCTGCAGTAGCAGGGGCCTGTGGCAGCCATCTTTAGTGAGAGAGCACCTGCACCTCAGCACTGGCCAGCAGTGGCAAGGCGCCCGGAGACCTAGGTCCAGTAAAAATATGGTGGCAAAAATGAGGCGCAAAAGGGAAAAAAAACAGGGCAAGACCACCCTAGGGCTGACAGGTCTAACACGCGTCCCCCCAGCCGAAAGAGGGAGAGCTTCCCAACCTCTAGGGAGTTCTCTTCGCTAAGGCGGAAAAACCGGGAGAGACCGTCAGCGTTGGCGTGGTCTACACCGGGTCAATATTCCACCCGAAAGTCCATCCCCTGGAGGGAAATGGACCACCTCAACAATTTGGGGTTTTCGCCTCTCATTTGCATGAGCCAGCGAAGGGGTCTGTGGTCGGTCTGGATCAAGAAGTGACAACCAAAAAGATATGGCCTCAACTTCTTTACAGCCCAAACCACAGCAAAGGCTTCCCGTTCGATGGTACTCCACCGCTGTTCCCGGGGAGTAGTCTTCGGGAGATGAAGGCCACTGGCTGGTCTTGGCCATCGTCATTCAGCTGCGAGAGCACAGCTCCTATGCCATGCTCAGAAGCGTCTGTCTGCACGATAAACTCCCGCCCAAAGTCTGGAGTCCTGAGCACCGGTGCGGTGCACATGGCACGTTTAAGGGTCTCAAAGGCATCCTGGCAGGCAGCCGTCCAGATGACTCTGCGTGGCTGCTTCTTTGAAGTTAATTCCGTCAATGGGCCCACGATGGTTCCATATCCCTTGACGAACCGGCGGTAGTATCCCGTGAGGCCGAGAAAAGCTCGGACCTCTGTTTGGGTCTTGGGGGGGCTCCCAGGCCATGATGGTCTCAATCTTGGCTTGGAGGGGTTGCACCTTACCTCCGCCCACCAGATGTCCGAGGTACACGACAGATCCCTGTCCAATCTGGCACTTGCTGGCCTTGATGGTTAGACCAGCCCGTTGCAAAGCCTGTAGCACCTCCTGGAGATGCTGCAGATGGTCCTCCCAGCTGCTACTGAAGACAGCTATGTCATCCAGGTAGGCAGCAGAGAAGGCCTCTAGGCCAGACAGCACCTGGTTCACCAACCGCTGGAAAGTGGCTGGAGCATTTTTCAACCCGAAGGGCATCACACGAAATTGAAAGTGGCCCTCGGGGGTGGAGAACGCAGTCTTCTCCCTTGCTCCTTCCGCCATGGCGATCTGCCAATAGCCTGACGTTAAATCAATGGTACTCAGATACCGGGCTGCTCCCAGCCGGTCAATGAGCTCATCCGCCCGAGGGATCGGGTGAGCGTCGGTCTTGGTGACTGAGTTGAGTCCACGATAATCCACACAGAACCGAAGTTCTGGTGTGGTGCCCGGGGGCCGCTTTCGGCACCAACACCACCGGACTAGCCCAAGGGCTACTGGAAGGCTCAATCACCCCCAGTTCTAGCATCTTAGTAACCTCACCCTGGATACTAGCCTTGACCTTATCGGACAGCCGGTAAGACTTGTTTTTCACTGGCGGACTGTCCCCTGTGTCCACATCATGGGTACACAGGTGCGTGATTCCAGGCGTGAGGGAGAACAACGAGGCGTACTGCCCCAAGACCTGGCGGCAGTCCCTCTGTTGCTCTGGGGTCAAGGATGGGGCGAGGACCACTCCCTCTACCGAACCATCCTTTTCATGGGCCGCCAGAAGATCTGGCAGAGGCTCACTCTCCTCCTCCTCACTTCCATCTGTTATCATCAGGAGAGTGAGCTCGGAACGCTCCTGGTGTGGCTTCAGGCGGTTGACGTGGAACACCCTGTGGGGTTGACGGGGGTCTTCACATCGACGACATACGTGGTCTGGCCTTTCCTTTCCAGGATCTCAAACGGTCCAGTCCACCTGTCCTGGAGGGCGCTAAGCTCTCCTGGCTCCATGACCCACACCTTCTGTCCAGCGTCTAACTCTACCGTCCGCGCGTTCCGGTCATACCATTGCTTCATGACGGCCTGACTTGCCTCTAGGTTGTCCGAGGCCTCCTTCCACAGCTTGGCCACTTGGCTGCGGAATGCCAGCATATAGCTGACCACATCACGGGGAAGCTTCGAGGAAGACTTCTCCCACCCCTCCTTGACAAGACTGAGGGGCCCCCTAACGGGGTGGCCATAGAGCAGCTCAAAGGGGCTGAAACCGACCCCCTTCTGCGGCACCTCTCGGTAGGAGAAGAGCAGACAGGGTAAGAGGACGTCCCACTTCCTTCTTAAGTCCTCGGGTAGGCTCCTGATCATCCCCTTCAAGGTTTTGTTAAAGCGCTCCACGAGCCCGTTCGTCTGGGGGTGGTAAGGAGTGGAGAACCGGTAGGTCACTCCACACTCCTTCCACATGGCCTGCATGTAGGCCGACATGAAATTCGTGCCCCTATCTGACACCACGACCTTGGGAAATCCCACTCGGGTAAAAATCCCCATGAGGGCCCGCGCCACCACCGGTGCAGTGATGGTCCTCAGAGGTATTGCCTCTGGGTACCGGGTGGCGTGGTCTACTAGCACCAAAATGAACCTATGTCCAGCAGAAGTCGGCGGATCCAACGGCCCGACAATGTCAATCCCTACTCGCTCAAAAGGGGTATTGACCACTGGGAGAGGTTCTAGAGGGACCTTCACCTTAGTCCCTGTCTTGCCGCTCGCTTGGCAAGTGGTGCAGGTCTTGCAAAAAGTGTCAGAAGTGACGCGCATCCTGGGCCAGTAAAAATGTGGGACCAAACGCGCAAACGTCTTGTCCTGGCCCAGGTGTCCTGCTAGTGGTATCTCATGTGACAACTCTAGCAGAAAGGCTCGGTAGCATTGGGGGACCACCACGGCCCTTGAGGACCCATGCACCGGAGCCTTAGGCTCACTGTAGAGGAGACCATCCTCCCAGTAGACATGGTAGTTACCAGTCTCTGTTCCAGCTGCTTGGGCTTCGGCCTGTTGCCGTATGCCTTTCAGCGTAGGGCACTCCCTCTGTGCCCGGCAAAATTCTTCCCGGGTAGGCCCTCCTTCCACCTGCCACTCTGCAGGGGTCGGCAGGTCCCCCACGGGAAAACCAACCACCTCAGCGGACTCCGGGGTCACCTCCGCGGGCTCCCCATCCATCTCACCGGGTGTCTCCTCCCGGACATCTCCTCGTCCAGCAGTGGGCTGGGCCATTATTTCAGGCTCCAACCCGGGCTGAGTTCCTTGTCGGGCAGCCATGGACCGCGTGATAATGCAAGTCCATCCTGGTAACCCCAACATCTCAGCATGGGCATTGAACTCTACCTCCCTCCAGGCAGTATGTTCCAAGTCGTTGCCCAGCAGACAGTCAACTGGCATGGCAGGGCTCACCGCAACCTTCATCAGACCTGATACTCCTCCCCACTCAAAGGGAACTTGGGCCACGGGGTAATGACCCAGGCTATTGTCAGCCATCACAACCGGGTGGAACTCCTCAGGAATCACCTGCTCTGGGGACACCAGCTGACGTCTCACCATCGTCATGCTGGCACCTGTGTCCCTCAGAGCCTCCACCTCCTCCCCGTTCACCAGGACCCTCTGCCGATACTTGGCAGTGTTCGCGGGTACCTGAACCCGTGGGATGATCTCTCTATCCCCCAGGGAAACTAAGGTCAAGCCTGTCCACTCACCTCCCCTACCTAGGGACAACTCCTCCCCAAGCGCTACACTGGCCACCCCGGGGCTCTTACCTCCTGTGGGGTCTGGGGTTCTCTTGCGACACTGGGGATCCCCCTTGTAGTGCCCAACCTCCCCGCACTCGTAGCACCGGACAGTTCTGGGCTGCTGACTCCTGTCAGGGTAAGTGGGTTTCTGGAATCCAGATTGGGATGGGGAACCTACCCCTCTCCCAGGCGGTCTATTTTGGGGACCTTTAAAGAACTCCCTCTTTTTATCTCCCCCCTCTTTCTTCTGGGGGAACCCCTGTCCACCTTTCGGGGGGTCTGCCCCGGCTCCCTTGTGGGACACCCGAGTGCTGACCCACGTGTCTGCCTCCTCTGCAAGCTCCCTTGGGTTGGTCAGCTTGCGGTCCACCAAGTACTGGCGCAGCTCCGGAAAACATTTCTCGAGGAGGTGCTCTCTCAAGAACAGGTCGTACAACAGCCCAGTGTAATTGTCAATGTTGCTGCCACGCACCCAACCCTCCAATGCCTTCCGGGCATAATCATAAAAATCCACCCAGTTTTGTGTGTTGAGCTTGTGGCTGTTGCGGAACTTTTGGCGGTACTTCTCTGGGGTGAGGCCAAACTTCCTGAGCAGGGCCTCCTTCATGATAGGGTAGTTAGTCTGCTCCCCCTTATCCAAAGTTAAAAGTGTGTCCCTTACTGGTGGAGGTATGTACCTATAAAGGCCTCCTCCCCAGTAGCTCTCAGGAACTCTATGGGCCACCAAAGCTACCTCGTACGCCGCCAACCACTTGTCGATGTCATCACCCACACTAAAGCTGGCTATCACCTCCCTGGGTAGATAAAATTTGGGCTCCTGTGGAACCCCAGCAGGTACGCTGCCACCATTCACTTTGCCTTCCATCTCCATCTGCAAGGCTCGGAGCTCTAGTTCTTTCAGGCTAAGCTCATGTGCAAGCCTCCTTTCCTCCATGGCTAGCCTTGCCTGCTCTCGCTCCCTTTCCATCCTAGCAAGCTCTAATGTCAATTGCCTTTGCTCCCTCCTGTCCTCGAATTCCTCTGCTGACAAACTCCCCCTGACGCACTACTGCCTGCCCTGGAACGTCTTCCTGGCAACACATTCTCGCTGACGTCAATGTTCAGTAGGCTCAGTTCTCCTGGGTCGTCTGCCTCCCTCTGCTCCTCCTCCCCTCTTCCCCCGGGTGGGCCATTACCCATGCCCTCAAAGCTTTCTGAAGCACCTCCTTCCTGGCGCCTCGCTTGACGGCCACCCCCTCTCTAGGCAGAACTCCTTGAGCTGTGTCACCGTATACCTCTCTAGGTCGGCTAACTCAAACTCCATCCTCCTAGGTGGGGTCCCAGACAATTTAAGGAAGGGGTTCTAAATTGTAGGTAGCAGGTCTACCGCAGGACTAACACAATCGGCAATCACAAGAGAATTCCTAGTACTTGCATTTCACTAGGTGTCTAATTGCGGCGCACACTGAGTCACTGTAGGGTGCTGCACAAACACCAGTCCTTATCTCACCGCTGAACACCAATGTTGGAAACGGGGTTACCGAGTCCGTTACGGTAGCATGGCGCAAAGCGGGGAAGACACGCGAAGGCAATATGTAAGGCAGTTGTGCAGCACACTCTTACCTTGACTCAGAAATGCGAAGCAATAATAGGACACCACACCAGGCTTGCGTAATTAAAATCAAGTTCTTTTATGTAACTCAAGGTTGCATCAGATGAGGCATATTACTTCCTTTACATTGCAAATCATTACGTTATTCAACTGGTGCACATCCTTCTTAAAAATACCATCAACCGTGTAGGCCACTAAAAGGCCGCCGGAATCATCTTCTTAACACAGCACCCATAATGATTACGGGGGTGCAATAATAAATCAGGGCCTAAAACATAAAAACACTTCAACTCTGGCAGGGTACACTTCAATCAATTACCTTCCCTTCAGGCAAGGACACTTCCTTATAGGTAGTGGCATTAGGCCTAGACAATAAGTATGCAGGCGTAACCATAAGTTTAGGGAAGTACTAGAGGGAACCCCTCAACATGTCCGTTAAACTGGGGCTTCCCTATAATTTAGGATTCCTGTGTCTACCAGGGGAGGTAAGGGTTAAATCAGGCTTGGCCCTCTCCTCACCGGGGCCTCGCCTTGCACACAATGTTAATGAGGGCTCTTCCCTCGTTAGTTCCCCAGGGAATGCTGGCCCCCGGCCCCCAGTGGCTTGTTCTGGAGCCCTAGGGGCCTCCCGGGCTCACCTGCTGTGGTGTTGCTGGTCGCTCTTCCACGCGACGGGGCCCGTCAGGGGTCGGCCCTCATGGTAAGTCTCAGAGCCCCGACGGGGCTGTGGGGCCTTTTTCTGCAATCGCGGGTTGTTGGGGGGCCGGTATCGCACTCCTCCGGCCCCGGCGATGGTTCTGGATGCTGGGCAGGGATCGGTAATCGGAGGAAGGGAGCGGGAGCCGGCAGTCCTTCTCAGACGGCTTCCCGCTTCCCTCTGCTGCACACGGAGTCCCTCCTACCTCCGTACGCGCTGGGGGGGGCGGGCCGAGGACGCCGCCCAATCCCTGCGCGGCCTTGGAGATCTTCCGGGGGCTCCCGCTGGCAGTGGAGCCCCTCCGGCGTCGTTCCTCTGCTGGCTCCGGCAGGGACCAATCCCGTCGCGGCCTTTTCGGGGGCGCGACCGATGACGCGGTCGGCGTCCCCGGTCCCACGGCAACGGCGCTAGTGGGCCTCGAGGCCTAGGAAGGCCACAGTTCTCTTCACGCGGCCCTCCTGGGCTGCGGCGGCGTCCTTTTCGGCCGCGACTTCGGCGGTGATCTTTGGGGGCTTCCGTGAGGGCGCGGACGGCGCACCTCACCACACGCACTCGAGGGGGGGGCCTCCCTCACCTCAGCACCTCTCCTCACGCAGCGGCGGCCGCGGCGGCGATTCAGTCACGAGGTCAGTGACTGGGGTGGCAATTTCTCCCACGTGGAAATGAAGCGCGGGGCGCGCTGGCAGCCTATCCACAGGGCTGCGTGGGAAGGGTTCGTGGGGACAGTCCAGCTGCAGGCAGGGGTGGATAGGGGGGTGAAGGTCTAGCGCTTAGGACACGGCGCTTTACCTCGTGATCCCCAGTTGAAGATTCAGCTTGGGTTGATTGGCTGTCAGGTTATGGGTTCCAGTTACACTTGGTTTCAGAATCCTGTTATGAGCTTGTTGTCAGAAGTGGCTGATTATAATGTCTGTGACAAACGTTTCTTGTCAGAAAGTTCTTCTTCTGAGAGGGGGGGGGGCGTTTGTGAGTTGGTGGTTCTGGGGTTGCTTGATGTTCCTCCCAGCACGCTGAAGGTGGTTCCCTGGGTCCCCTCACACTGGGCAAGGTCAGTGGGTGGTGGGCGTTCCTCAGCTATCTTACTTCAGCAGGGCCTCAGCCCTGTCAGCAGCAGTAGTGTAGGTCTCCCCCCTAGGCCCTAAAGCCTATACTCCGGCGCAGGTTCTCCCAGGTTCAGCGGTGCCTCAACCTAACTGACTAAAAGGTTTCCCCTCCAAGCCTCTTATACCCCTAGGTCAGGTGACCCTCCTAAAGGCGGCAAAACATAACTCCTCCCACAGCCCGGAAGGTTCTGGAACCTTCCGCCTATCTAGCTATGTGGCCCAGAGGCGGGGACGGGATGGATACTGTATCCCTATGTCCCAGCCTGACCCTGGCTACTAGCGTGTGTGTGTGTAAGGCCCTTCTGCAGTAGCAGGGGCCTGTGGCAGCCATCTTTAGTGAGAGAGCACCTGCACCTCAGCACTGGCCAGCAGTGGCAAGGCGCCCGGAGACCTAGGTCCAGTAAAAATATGGTGGCAGAAATGAGGCGCAAAAGGGAAAAAAAACAGGGCAAGACCACCCTAGGGCTGACAGGTCTAACAGGAAGTGAGGCCCTAGGAATGTTGGCCTCAGCTTCCTCAGATCACTGGTCACCATGTATGCCTGTCTTTCCATGACTGAGTTGCACTTTGCTCTAAGGGTCAACCTTTGGCTGCCTACAGCTGGGGGTTGGGTCCCTTTGGATGGACTACTGGAGGGACATGGCAGGTTTGGAACCTTCTGGTCCCAGGTTTGCCCTTGCCTACCAGAGTCCTTCTGGGGGAGGTCCCTACATAAAGGTATGGGGGATCCCTCAGTGTGTAGAGGAATTTTCACCTGGCTAGGGCTACTAGACTGGGTGCCCCTAATCTGCTGATGGGGGGCTTCCTCTGGACAGGGGGCCCTGGGGGTCCACTGACCTCCCTGACCTCTGCAGCCCTGGGCTGACTGAGGCAGGGTAGAGAGGGGCAGGTTACCTGCTCCAGACGGGGTACCACCTTGGAAGGGTCCTCTGCCATCAGGGGCGTGGCCAGGCCAGGCCTGACTACCTCTGTGGCAGTTCCTTCACTAGGGGTAGGGTCAGTTCCCTGAGGAGGCTGACCCTTACCTACTGTCTGGGGGAAGAAGACTTTTCTTCAACCCATGTGCTCTCTTTTGGGGGAGAGGGGCCATTCTTTCAGGCTCCATCTCTCCAAATTCTTGGGCTGGGGCTGTGGCCATCACAGCCCCACTAACCTTTACAGGGACGCCCAACATCCTAAGATGGGTTTGGTGTTCAACTTCAGCCCAGGCTGAAATTTCCAGATCATTGCCCATCAGGCAATCTACAGGTAGGGTTGGGGACACTGCCACTCTTTTGGGCCTGTGACCCCCTCCCAGCTGAGATTGACTATGGCCATGGGGTGATCTGTTCTGACACCATCAATGTTGGTCACCTGGTATTTAAACTCAGGTAAAAGCTGGTGAGGGGGGACTAGTTTCCCTGCCACCATGGTGACCCTAGCCCCTGTGTCCCTAAATGCCACAGCTTTCCGACCATTAATTATTGGCTCCAATCTGTACCTGCCCAATGCTATGGGACCCATGGTAAAGGTGGCAAATCCTATACCACCATCAGAGTCAGAGGAGTCTGTTGAGGGGTCCCTGTCTAAACTAGGGCCCACCTCTGTTCCTCTTGCAAAAGCACCTAACTTTTGGGTGCACTACTCCCAACTGGAGGATTACTACTGGTAGTACCAGGAGGGGTGGTAGTAGTTGTGGGAGGAACATTTTCTTTATTGCCAATCCTGGGGCAACTGGGATCAGTTTTCCAGTGCCCAGGCTTTTTACAGACATGGCAATATGGTTTCTTTTCAGGAGAGGAAGGAGTTTGGGACCCACCCCCAGAAGAGGAATTTTGGGGCCCTGTAGGGGACTTATCCTTAGATTTATCCCCACCTTTCTCTTGGGACTTAGTAGAATCTTTCTTCTGGTCACCACCCTGATTTCTAGTTTTTACTCTGGTTCTGACCCATTTGTCTGCCTTCTTTCCCAATTCTTGGGGAGAGGTCAGATCAGAGTCCACCAGATACTGGTGCAAAAGCTGGTTTTGACAATTATTAAGGATCTGCTCCCTCATAATCAAATTGTACAATCCTAAAAAGTCATGCACTTTGTTGCCATGTATCCAACCTTCCAGAGCCTTTGTAGCACAATCTACAAAATCAACCCAGTCTTGAGTCTGAGCTTTTTGGGTGTCTCTGAACTTCAACCTATACTGTTCAGTGGTTAGGCCAAACCCATCTATCAGAGCACTCTTCAAGACTGTGTAATTGTCAGCATCCTCTTCTCTTACAGTGAGGAGCTTGTCTCTACCTTTGTCTGCAAAGGAGAGCCACAAGATTGCTGCCCACTGCCTCTGGGGGACCATCTGAACTTTACAGGCCCTCTCCAGTGCAGTTATCCATTTGTGGATGTCATCCCCACTCTGGTAGGGAGGGACAATCTTGTTTAGGTTTCTATGGTCATAAGACCTGTCCCTATCTCTAGGGATATTGCTGCCACCATGGGACTCTAGTCCCAACTTTCTTCTCTCTCTAAGGAGATCTAGGGATTCCCTATCTAAAGCCAATTGCTTTTTCTGATTTCCAGCTGAGTTTCCTCATACTGGACCAGTCTGGCTCTTCTCTCATGAGAGGATTCCCTCCTGTGAGAGGAGATAGAGCTCCCTATGGAGGTGCCAGAGTGGTTAGACTCCTGAGAAGGAGATCTAGACTTCCTGGGCACACTCTTAATCCTTCCTGGGGGGACAAAGAGGGCATCATTCTGATCATCCTCATCATCTTCCACAGGAGGGATTGGGTTATCCAGGTCAGGGTCATTGTCACCCTCCTGGCCAGTCTCAGAGGGGGGGCTGGGGGTATTGGTACCCCTGGCCTCCTCCTCTTCTCCTGCCCCACCCTCAGCTCCTACCCCTTCAGTCCCCAAGGGCCTACTAAGGTCATAAGCCACCAACAACTCCTTGAGGTGTTGGGTGGTGAGGCTTTGGCCTGTCCTTATTTTTCTCAAGTTGCATAAAGCTCTCAATTCCAAGAATGGGAGTGTATCATACTTGGAGGGTGGAAGCTCAATGGCTTCCTGCAAGGATTCTTTGGATCCTCCCCTTAAAGACATTACTAGTGTGGTGTGGTGTATGCACTACCTACTCTAGTGTGGCCTACTAAACTCTCTTGAGTTGTAGAAAGGGTTGTGCTATCCCTTAACACACAACTCTAAGTTCAGTAGAACTTACTGTATTCTAAGCTTAAATTATATGTACCTTAGGTACCTTTAGTGGTTTTCAGTTGATCAATTCAATTGAGATTATCTGGTAAAACAATAGCAAGCTGGAATCCCACACGCTGCACACCAATGTGAGAAGTTGGCCTGGCATATGCTGTCCACTAATTATAGTGGGCACCTTGCACCAGTCCAAACAACCCCTTATTGGAGATAGGTTAAAGACAACCTTATTGAAAGCTATCCTAGTGGTAGCTATGGAGAGCAGCCTTCAGGCTAAGTCTTGAAGGAATGTAAAGCAGCTTGTTTTACCAGTCTATAATCTCTTGAGTGATCAAATGAAAGAGCACCACACCAGGTATATATTCAAAATATATGTATTTATTGCTAAACACACCCCTCTAGTCTCTTTATGAGGCTAGAGTTCGAAATACATAAGTTAGAAGTTATTTAAACACAGTAATAGCACAAATACACGTTTGGGCCCTAGGGGCGTACCAAACCATATACCAATAAAGTGGTATGCGAACCACGACTGAACTAGACACTAGGCCTAGAGCCTCTAGAAGTGCTTGGACCACAAGGAACCACCCAAGGTAGTGACACAGGGGACCTACGGGAGACGCGTGCAGTGTAAATACACAACCGCGATACGCCGTTGACTTCTATGGAGAAAGTCGGGATCGGGAAATTATAGAAAAGGGACACCTAAAAGAGGACTAGGACAAAACCCTTTGAGATCTAGGACTTTGAAGAGTCTCTACCCACGGGAGCACCGGAGTACTCGTGTTACCTCACCCAGGGAAGCCGGGTGCATAGGTGCCTTTCGGGGTCGGGTTTCGTCGTCGATTCGAATGGCGATCTGCTGCAAAGTGCTGCTGGCGGCCAAGAGAAAAGTGTCCGGGTGGATCCAAGAGTGGATCGGAGTTCTGAAGAACCTGAAAGCAGAGGGGACAGAGTCTGGGTCACTAGCCAGTGACCAGGAAGGCGATGGACAGATGCCCACCGATGTCGAGTGCTTCAGATGCGTTGACGGTCGTCTTGACTCTTCAGCCACGAGGTCCAGGAGGCGTTGTCGGCGACCAGGAGCAGGATTCGGGCTGGTACACGATGTTTGTCGAGTGCTGATGTGTCGGCGACCGGATTGGACCCAACAAGCCTTGGCAACGGCAAGTCTCGGTGAAGATGTCGATGGTGCAGACCAGCAAGGTCTGTGGAACTCACCCAGCGAGGGTAAGTGAGGGCAGGCCTGGAGCAACCAGAATGCCAAGTAAGAAAAGGATTGGCCTTCGTTAAGGGCTACTAGCCAACGGGCTAGCGACCGCGAAGGAGCCTCGTGACGCCGCACGTGGAGCTGGCTTACAGGACACTCGTGGAGTGGGGGCCAGTGATCTTCGGTGCAGGTGGTGCTGGAGGCTAGGGCTACTCGGAGCCCAAAGCACGACTTCTTGGGAGACCCAGAAGATGGTGCACTTGCAAATGTGCTCGGTGTCCAGGGGTCACGGTCTCAAGTCACCCACGATAGCCACGGGCCTCAGCTTTGCTGGGGACTCAGGGTAGCCTCGGAGAAGTCTGAGAATCTACCTCTGGTGATGCGATGACTTCGGCATCCGACGGGAGCTTCAGAAATGCGAACCAGACAGATGCTTCTTTGGTGCCTGCCAAGCAGGGGAGTCACTCCTTGACCCCAAGGGAGATTCTTCAGTCCTCTAATCTTGTCGTAGAGTGTCGAAGGTCAAGGATTCAGTTTCAGAGTTTCGTCCAGGTATAATCTAAAGTCCTAAGGACTGGGTTCCTACCTTTATTCTAAAAATAGGGGTTGGACTACTCTGTGGCCCCACCTATGGGTGGGTCAGGGCAGAGGGGTGGCTACACCCCTTTCCCTTTGTCCAGTTCGCGCCAAAGCAGGGGCTGCAAGCCCCTGATCCGGTTTGAACTGGGGTATGCACTAGGGACACCAAATGTGCCCCCAGTGCAGGACTTCAAAGCACCCGAAAGTGCTCCCGCCCAGCCCCAATACACATTATCCTGTCTGGGGAGGTGGTCACACCTCCCTGGGACAGGAAACCTATTGTCCAGGCCTCCCCTGCCGGAGTTTCGTCCAGCAGCAGGAGGCCAGACTCGTGTCTGTGGCAGCAGCATCCATTTTGTGATGCCAGGGCTTTGGAGAGAAGTTACCGGGTTAGTCAGAGTTAACATGTCTTTCCCTCTAGAAGGGTGGAATGCTACCCCCGCCGCCAGAATTGGCGGGGGGTAGTATTCCAAGATGTTTGACACCAAACACGACATGTTTAGGTGCAGCCATTCCAAAGTTAGCGTTTTACCGCGAGGATATAATGCGCTTAAGAGTATATGGTCAGGCTGCACTACAAACAGCATCAGAGATGGTCTCCGAACGCTGCAGAGGGGCCCTGCTCATGCAGGGGCACCCTCTCACATAGGAACCATGCACTCTGCCTTTAGGATTGATAAGGCCTGCCTTAGGAGTGACTTATAGGTTTATATGTGTGTATGTATTTAGTGATATAGGTAACCTATATCACAGTAAGGAGGTGCATGCACCACCTTACCCAGGCTGCAGTAGCAGGCCTGTGGTGTCAGGTTGGATGGCCTTCCAGGGGTGGCATAATACATGCTGCAGCCCCTGGCAGGCCTCTGAGGTACCTATGCCCTTGGTACATAGTATACCATATACTAGGGACTTATAAGGGCACTCAGATTCCAATCAGAGATGTGCCTAAGGCACATGGAAACCTTTTACAGAGAAAGCAGATAGACTGGGGCCCTGAATAGCAGGATCCCAGTCCAACTAAGTCATAAACCAGCAAAACACCATAAAAAAAAGTGGGGGCAACCATATAGTCAGATTCCACCTTCCTACAACCGGTCCTAGGATGCTTGATTCCAGTCCAGGGAAGACATGGCTTGGCAGTTCGGTCTGGACTGTTCCCATGAGGCACAGGGTCAAGACTGATTTGCATATGGCTATGTCTGAACTGGGGTGGCGTGGTGAAGCAAAATAACGATGGATTAAACCCAGATCTGTGACTGGGGGTGAATGTTTGCCAATGTGCAACATTCCGTCCATCATCTTGTGTGTTTGCATTTCGCCCTAAGTGGGAAGGGTATGCCCAGACGTGGGTCCCATGCTCACTACGCCACTGGAGTCAAGCTATCCTGGCTGATGAGGGCTGAAAGCCCGAAACCGGTCCTAGGATGCTTGATTCCGGTCCAGGGAAGACATGGCTTGGCAGTTCGGTCTGGACTGTTCCCATGAGGCACAGGGTCAAGACTGATTTGCATATGGCTATGTCTGAACTGGGGTGGCGTGGTGAAGCAAAATAACGATGGATTAAACCCAGATCTGTGACTAGGGGTGAATGTTTGCCAATGTGCAACATTCCGCCATCATCTTGTGTGTTTTGCATTTCGCCCTAAGTGGGAAGGGTATGCCCAGACGTGGGTCCCATGCTCACTACGCCACTGGAGTCAAGCTATCCTGGCTGATGAGGGCTGAAAGCCCGAAACCGGTCCTAGGATGCTTAATTCCGGTCCAGGGAAGACATGGCTTGGCAGTTCGGTCTGGACTGTTCCCATGAGGCACAGGGTCAAGACTGATTTGCATATGGCTATGTCTGAACTGGGGTGGCGTGGTGAAGCAAAATAACGATGGATTAAACCCAGATCTGTGACTGGGGGTGAATGTTTGCCAATGTGCAACATTCCGTCCATCATCTTGTGTGTGATGCAATTACAATGCCTGGAGAATGGACTCCGGGGTTTGGAGGGGTGTTCCACTCATGCAGGGGCACCCTCACACTTATGACCTGTAGTCACAATTTGAGTGGTCTCTCATGGGTGGCATAATACATGCTTCTACTCATGGGGGATCCCTGGGGTACCTATGCCCTGGGTACCTTAGTACCATATTCTAGAGACTTACAAGGGTACACAAGTAGCCAACCTGGGGGGTACCGAAGTACTCACCATGGTCCAATTTAGGGAGAAAGCACAGAGACTGGGGTCCTGATTAGCAGGATCCCAGTCAGACTAGTCAGAAAAACACAATGACACCAGCAAAAAGTGGGGACAACCATGAAAGCGGATCCTACTTTCCTACACATAGCTTGTTCTGTTGTGAAACCCTTTTTTTCTCCTTTTATCTTTTTATTTGAATAAAACTTTGAGAGAAGTATCTCATTTAAAAAAATAAAAATATTTTCATTTTACAAAGTTTTTCCTGACATTATTATTCATTTACAACTTATTGTTTATTAAGAATGTTAATGATGAAAATGGGAAATATATATTCTTGCTTACATTTATGACAGAAAATACAAATGTTTTTAAAATGACATATTTGTACAGCCTAAACATTATTGATATAAAAATTGTTTAGGACATTTACATTTTGGTTCAAGCATTCATCAGGATGACAGACACTTGCACCAAAAAAACAACTGAAGTTTTTTGTTTTTTAAAGTGTTAATGCAGGTGTGTTTATTTTAACTTAATAAGTGAAAAAAGACCAACATATATGCATTACGCTTTAAAAAACAGAAATTAAAATTTAATGAAATACAGAAAATGCAAATTCAGAAAATACACTACACAAGGGGAAATGTAACTTAAATAAATATATAACATGATTTAAATTTAGAACTAAGTGATTTTACAATTCTTTAAAAAAAGTTTTACCTTGTCTAGTGCAACTACTAAATTATAATAAATCTAAATTATTCAAAATTTGTGTAATGCATATGTTTATAATTTGATAGTAATTCAACACACCTGTATGAACACATCATAAATTTTGATTCATGTCAATTTTGTGTAAGTGTCAATTATCATAAAGGTAGCTTGCACCAAATTTGTTATTAAAAAAAAATGAATACAGGTGTGTTTCCTTACATTTCTTAAACGACAACAGTACACATATATGCATTGCACATTAGAAAAATACTGCTTGTAAGAGATTTAAAAATGCACGAGTCCAGAGCTAATGTGAATAGACAATTCAAAAGGAAATAAGTGAAAAAGAAGCTTACCTTCGATTCCAGCGATGATTGGGTGGAATTGCTTTGTGGTCAAGTAGACGCAACAAAGGAACGACTAGGACGATCGGGTCCATGATGGGAATGGGAGTGGAAAAAAAGCTAAGTTTCTACCTTATATCCCTTCAACACTGCCAACACAGGTGTTGAGGTTTACCTGCCATAGTTAAGTTAACGGGAAGGCACATCGTGATTGGTCCAGAGGAAATATTTACTGAACTCCCTCCGACTGCTGCTTTTGCCTATAGTGTCTCTGACGCAGGAGGAGAATTCTGGCAAAGACGGCTCAACTTGGATGTGTAGTGTAGCTCCTATTTCCCTAATAGGCTCTGCGCATTGGAATAATATATCCTATAGGTTTGACATAGGACTAAGGTCAGTATGTCCCTATCGAGTATATTAAACTTAATTACTTGTGCCAGCTAGCTCAGAGGCCACTAGAAACTCCTTGACAACAAGAAGGGAGTAGTTTCTGGCAGCCGCAAAACATGACCACTATGTTTCCCTTTAGAATCAGAACGTGTCCCAGAGTCGTGGAAACAATAGATAACGATTTCACTCAGCTCAATCGTGCATGCTTAGTTTTCTCCAAGTTACACAGAAAGAAATAGACAGGCGTTTCAATAAAAGATTTATTGAACAGTCTTGTTTCTGGTGTAAGTTAAATGTGCTGTTACGATCACAAGACAGTATGCGAGATAAATAATGTACAGTGTGAGCAGTAGAAATAAATAATACTGCGAATGCATTATCTTTTAGTACATATGCCGTTACATAAATAACACAGACTAAAAATGCGAGTACTCATACGATGCGTTTCTAATCTAGTTCTACCCCAATGTACCTAACCTAATCCTAGGTGTAGGGAGAGGTATGAAGTAGGTGAAGTATTCCTTACTATGGTATACTAAGAGTATGTTAAGCCTAGTATGCCTAGTATGCCAAGAGTCCCTCTAGGTTCTTATCAGCTCCATACCTGAAGAATGAGAGAGGTAGGAATCTCTTTGCCAGACTCGAACTCCAACACCCCGCAAGGGAAGTCAGATCACTGGAAGCTGGATTCTCTGCGTGCAGGGATGACAGCGTCTTCTCAGTGCGTCAGGCCGGGAAACGGGCTCCTCTGAAGTCGAGGTCTCCTCTGGTTTACAAGGGCTAGGGAAGGTATATTTATACCTGAGAGTACCTAGGAATGTTTAGTATTGACATGAGTCGGACAGCGAAAGACGTCATGAATGAACCCCTAAGGAATAACGGTTCATACATAATATATGAGTTCTTGAAGAAATCAATAGTCCTGGACTAGGGAAACTCCCGCAGCCTAAGGGTCTGTTCTTCATGTACTCGTTGTGACGTTAGGGTGGACGGATGTCGGAGACCATGCCTGTATTTGGAGTGCATGGTTTAATGCCCAAAATAAGGCCTGGGATTTTATGCCTATATAAGGGCAGGGCAAATTGTGCCTATATAAGGACATGATACTGGAAAGCCCGTTATGGACACCCTAAGAGGAATACAACACCCACTCCACTTTCGTGTATACGATAATACTAAAATGCTAAACATTTAAAATGCTAAACATAAAATGGAGCACCGCATATTTAAAAAATATTTCTTAAAAATATTAAAAAACATAATATATATAATGCAAAAGGTACTGTACATTTGAAGCAAAAGCTTTTCATTTCAGGCATATAATTTTGAAAATAAATGCAATTGGAATGAAATAAGCAGTAATATTTACATGTGACAGAAAAATGATCGATAAGTTGTTCAAAAATCAAAGTCATTTCATGTTATGAAAATCAATGAATTGTATTTAGACACATAAGATGACTAAATGTCTGTGGAAGGACCGCCAAGTCTGTACTATAAGGCTAGTTCTACTTTAAGCAGATTGAAGTGCCATTTTTCGTTCGAAAAAATGGGGAAAAGTTCAATTTTGGTAGAGTTCCAAGTTTTTGTAGAATGAAGGCCAAATTGTTACTGCATCTCTGGAACACTGTATGCTGAATCAGAGTCAGTTTACGGGTCTGGTGTAAACATGAGATCATCTATTTCTATAGACAAAACATCATCCACTGTAGTTGGTGTGAGTTGGAACACCTCGTGAAGCAGGTTAATCGCACAGAGATGTGAAGCATCGCTTTCAGCATTGGTCGCCGCAGCAATGTTCGCGTCCGTTGTTACCTGTGTGCCTGTAGATCTTTCTCGTACCTCAGCAGCAGCCGGAAGCGTCTGTGAGATCTCAATGAATGCTGACATCAGGATTGGTAGCCTCTGGGGACAACACATAGCATGGGCCGTTATCTGGTCCAGCAGAGTATCGACATCCGTTGGCGTATCCGATGGAAATGTTAGACAGGTGTCCAAAACGCATTCTACACCGCATAGCAGGCATCGTAGAACAGGTAAGATGCAATCTTGCCAGATTGGTCTGAATGACAGGAACCACGTGGTATTAAGGTCCCGTAGACGATTTATGCCCAAAAGCTCTACTATTTGCTCACGGCACTTTCGTTCAAGGAGAGCTTTCTCCATTTCGCTCGGAGTGATGTCGGCGAATAGGCTGGCCATAGCGCAATAGCAGGAAGAGAAATAGAATTCCGGCAACAAGTGCTAGAATTAGTGGTATGCCACCAAACACCGAATGTGCAAAGTTCGGGATGATTCCGAGTATTGCCTGGAAAGGTGCTAACAGACCGGAGCAGATGCTCTTAAATACATGTACAATTCCGGTTGTATCAGAAATATTGAAGATTCGTCCTATCATTTCTACGAAATGTATAGGGCAGTTTGTATGTATTAAAGTCTGTATCTCAGCTGAAGTCCTTGCTAATTGTAGATCATAGGTTTCTTTGGCCGAGGTCAAAGGCATTGTTTGCTGTAAAAGCATGGCTTTCATTCTGCTTAAAGTATCAAATCTTATAAAAGAGACGTTCAGCGAAGGTCATAGAGGCGACTCCCTGACTGTGTCTATTGGGGCAAACAATACTTGCATACAGCAAGTGACCCTGGAGTTGACCGTTACTAGATATGGGATGCCTGGCAGCATGCCACAGCAACTCTGATCATTCAACATGAGGTAACTCCCATTATAAAGTTGTCCAAACATTGGATTAATCACAGCAGCTGGTGTACCCTGCTGATGGCAAGACAAATTTGCCACAGAACCATTACAAGCCCCGTGTAAGGAAATGTCCTGACATATAAGTGAACCGCTTAGTGCACGTTTACAGTTTGTACCGCTCAAAAACACTTCACGATCCCCACTCCAACATCTATATGTATACAGTAAATCCCAAGATGTCTTAATGTATTCCTTACCCAACCTTTCATATTTGCCTGCTTGCATTTGTCTGAGGCAATACTGAAACTGAAAAGTAGTCACAGGTAGTGTGATTTTGCCATGAATAAGCCATTCTGTAGCTGGTTTTTCTGCCACTGTGAATGGCAATTTATCCAGTTTTTCAATGCTCAGCACTGTATACCTTGCTCCTCTTTGTGCCAATTCGATCTGTTTATCAGTGAGATTGTATTCTGCAAACAGAGCCGTTGTGTTGATAAAACGCCAAGGCACATAGCCCGCTCGCAAAGATTGCAGCGTCCAGCTTAATAACATAATAGAACGTAATTGAGATTGGCCTTGTTGTAACATCGCCAAATCTTGTTCTAGTATGTCGATAGCAGAGGATACAATGCCGTCCAGTGAATATATTCTGGAGGACAAAGTTGTTAACCCATTGTCGACCACAGAGAGTGTTTTCTCTAAATTAATTTGATCAAGTTCACGTATTCGTTCTGCAGCCTCCATCTGTGATACTTTCCATGCATCATTATAAGCAGCATAAATGCCGGCATATATGAAACGTTTTTGACGCGGTTTTCTTGGTCCAAGCAAGAAATCCCTAAGGTCTGCATCTTTTGCAAGTAAGGTTAAGTGTTGTTTCACATCCTGTAGTGTAGACTTATGCAGCCAATCGAGGCATAATTTTCCTACACTGTATGTTGTTACTACCCCCGGATGTTGCCTTTGGACGTATCTTGGGTCTGGCCTATTAATAGTAAAGCCCTGAGTTTTATTCAGGAATCTTTCCTGACAGTTATTCGTGTCTGTGGGCCAGATCAACCATTTTTTCCAATCAGGATTAGATCTGTTTAGTTGTAGTATATTGTCAACTGTCACCACTGCCTGTGTTTCGTTATTTTTTGCAGGTGCTGGTACAGAAGGTGTGTTCATCTCTTTGATCTTGGCTAATCCAAGACAAGATGTTTGTTGGATTGTTTCATTCAAAAACATTATTTGTTCAGGGATGATACAGGCTCTAAATAAAGCTTCTATCCCCTGCACTTGCCATTCTTTAGTACCCCACACAGTTTTTGTGTCTATTGTGTCTTTCCAAAAGTTGAAACCCTGTCTAGACAGTTGGGCATTAAATAATGCAGAATAAATCTGTTTTGTATTTGCTAACATAATTTTCAGTCCTGTCTTGTTTACATTTTTATAGTAAAACATTTCTGGATCAGATGTATTGTAACCTGAAAAATATGGAAATTTACTAGCAAATGTTTTTGAACTACCTTTAGGTGGTGTAGGACAATGTTCCCATTGGTTAAACATAAACACATTTCTTGGATATGCAGTTTTATGCAAATAATGATGACCATAGTGGTTATAACAATACAGTTGTTCATAGTCTGATGAACCCTCTAAATATTCATTTTTAGAAAATGCAGCAGATTTTTCTAGGTCAAACATTATGTCATTTACAGTCTCAAAGTCCCAATCATCAGAATAGGTACTGGACGAGATTGATCACTTAGTGATATTTTAAACAAATGTGGAATGTTCAATTGTTCCGTCGGACCGAATATATCAAAATCTGTATTGTCCCACATTATACCATCGTGTATAGGAACAGCTGTGATGTTCACTGATGACAAGTCTCTTGCTTCACGATGGGAAGATTTATGAGGTTTCAAAAGTACGTCACGCCTTTTCCTTCAGTGTTCACATGGATGTATCTTCCACTTATAAGCACGCTCACAGTTGTAACCAAAGCTAGCCAGAGCAGGAAAACAAAAAGTCCAGATATAATCCAGAGTTCAATCCATGGAGAAACCAAATAAGTCTTTTTCAGAAAGTGAAGAAAGTCTTGTACTTGCTGCTTGAATTTGAATGATGCTGGCGTCGTTTCAGGTTCACTGGGATCTTCTGAGAACGTATCAAAGTCAATGAAATAGCCAGAAGCAGTCCTATCAATTGTTGGAATTGCATCAGGATTTGTAGAAATCACTGGAACCAGTCGATCACGTGCTACGTTGGTGTAGACAGGTGTATTTGGACGAACTGTTACTTGGTGTTCAAGAGGGATGAGTTCCATAGCATTGTTGCTTAGTCCTTCATCTGTTTCTGCTGAATTCTCGATGGTTATCAGTCTTTCAGTCTGAACCTCTTGGATAGTAGCGAGAGGAGTGCGTCTGCTACTAGGTCGGAGTCCACGAGGCCTACTATTTAGTATTGGCCACATACTGTGGTTTGATGAGGTCGATGGACACAAATCTTTTCTCCTTTCTTCCAGCAAGGGGCGGCAGAAGTACTGTTCTTGTTCCTTGAACTGCTAGGACAGGTACTGGTTGTCTGTAAGAAGGTCCAAATTCCTTCTTGTCCGCAATTTTTTCTCTGACTAGATCCCCAACTTTTGGAATCCAGACAGGCCTTGCTGGGACCGCCGATTTTTCCCCAGTGGTGGTTGGCTGTAGGAGTACGTTGCTTTGTTTCGTTCTTAATTTGTTTAAGTCCTGTAAAACAGCCAAACGATCTTTGATATCAAAAGGTTTATTTTCCACCACTGTGCCTACGTGTTCAAGGTCCGGTACCCACATTCTTGTCCCAAATAGGACCTCATATGGAGTGACCCCCCCTAGAGAACTTCTTGGCAGATTATTCAAAGAGCGTTGTACCCCACTAAGGTGTTTGACCCACCCGTCACCCAAACCTAATACTCTAGCTGTTATAGACTGCTTTATGTCTCGGTTTTTCCTTTCCACAACCGAATTTCCCTCAGGATGGAATGGAGAGGAGTACCGCAATGCAACGCCCAGACTGGCCATGGCTTCTTTGTAAGCCCGAGAGCTAAACGCAGGACCCTGGTCAGAATGTAGCGTGCCTATTGCGTATATGCCGATAAAGACTCGCAAATCTTTTATAACAGTTCGAGCGTCAGCTGAGCGCTGAGGCCATAACCATAGGAACCTAGATTCAGTATTTGTGGGAATGCCTTTGTCCAGTAGGACGCAGGTGCGTAGATAGTCTAATGCTGTCTAACAATGGTGTCTGCACTAGGTTGCCGCATTCGCTGCATGGTGTCTGGTGGCTCTCTCGCTGTAATTTACAGTCTAAGCAGTTGTTGATGAATATGTGAATTTCTGTATTCATTCCAGGCCACCAGTACATCTCTTTTAATGTCAAAATTGTTGTAGAGATCCCTTGATGTGACAGACCTTCCCCCAAATGTGTTTCATAAATCAAGGCTGTTCTACGTTCCATGTTTGGAATTACCCTATCCCCCACTCCAGGGATTCGAGCAAAAGGAACGTTGTTCGCATCAATTATATAAGAGTACTTGAGTGGAAACTTTTTTGGTAACGCTGCACTGCTGCCTTTGCTTGAAGCATTGACAGCCAATATTATCTCACCGTTTATTTTTGTTTTGGAACGAGTGATCGCAGCTACGGAAGCCATTTGCACAGCCCCCTTTGCGGCTTCATCAGCCAATGAATTCCCTGCAACGTGAACGCCATCACGTTGATGACTCAGTGTGTGGATCACATGAGCCTTTGGTAGTTCGTTTTTCAACTGAACTACTTGTTCCCAAAGCATTTTGTGCTTTATTGTGCCACCTTTCGCATCTTTGAAACCATTTTCAAGCCAGTTTTGTATATAGTCATTATACGACTGAACACAGTAAAAGGAATCGCACACTATTAGTGTGGGGAATTCTCGATCTGTACTTTCAAGTGCCAGTTTGAATGCTTGTAGTTCAGCTCGCTGAGCTGTACAATCTCCTAGAGACTGCGTTTTGTGACCATAGGTCTGAAGATGCCATTTCGCATGCGACCTTTAACGATTGCACATGCTGCACTGTAAGCTTGCTTACTCCCTATTGCGGGTTGTGCGGATCCGTCAGTGTAAATTATGAATTCGTACTGATCGAGAGGCAGAATTTCAGTAGGCAGGGGACATTCATGTTCATACTGTAGGAATGCTTGTGTTTTTAAATCTGGATCAAAAACATATTCAACATCTGTTGCAGCAAGAGAATTAACCCATTGTATCCATCTTGGATGTAATGCTTTAGCATTTGGAATGCTCGCTTTTGTAACCGCTTCTAAAGCTAGTACTGGGGTTACGACAATAATGCGTTTCCCTTGGGCTAAGGCTCTTTCTTTTGCTACAGCGGTTTGAACTGCTGTTAGAATTTTTTCAGTTGAACTGAAGCGCATTTCCGCTTGTGTGTACAAATGAGATTTGTACGCTATTGGTATTTTCTCACCCTCATTGAAAGTTAAGTAGGTGAATCCGCATTGACCCGAAATTATTCGGATCACCAAATTGCGTTGACTTACGCGTGTTTGTAAGTGATTTGTTGCTAACATGTTAGCTTGTAGTGAACGCAAGATTTCTGTGTGTTCCTGTGTCCAGTTTCTGATCGAAAAATCAGGTTTGATTAATGCGTAGAGAGGTTTAACTCTTTCTGCGTAATTTAGAATGTATGTTCTTCCAAAATTTAGGAAACCCAGGATGGATTGTAAATTTTTTTGCGTTTTGGAGGTTGGAGCAGCGCACACTTTTCTAAAAGTTAGCTGCCAAGCTCTTGCCTTCACTTGAAAGTTCATATCCTAAAAATAGGACATTGAGATGGGCAATTCTGGACTTTTTAAAGTTGAATTTGTAGCCCTCAGAGGCGAAACCCAATATAATGGTGCTCACCCTGTTCAAGTGTTTGTCCAGGTCATCGTCTGTCAGATAGATGTCATCGACATAGGACAATGCCTCATTGTCATAAATTTGTAGTAACTCCATTACCCTCGCTGAGAATAAACCGGGACTATTCTTGAACCCTTGTGGGAGTCGGAAAAAGTGACGCTGGGTCCCCATTATGGAGAATGCTGTTAAGTACCTGCTTTCAGGTGCTATGTTTTGACAAAAGAAACCATTTGAGATGTCTAATGTTGTTTTATATTTTTATGCACAATGTTATTCATTAATGCTGTGCTGTGTGTTTTTTGCACTGCAAAAGTTTTAGAACAAGTGTTTAGGTGTCTGTAGTCCAAAACTAGACGATATGTATTGTCTGGTTTGGAGACAGGAAGCAAAGGATTGTTCATTGAGGAGGTGCATGTTTCAATCACCCCTTGGTATTCAAGTTGATCTAAGATCTCCCTGACCTGTTTTTTAGCTTCTTGCTTTATTGGGTACTGCCGTTGTGCAGTTGGTTCATGTTTCAGATGTATTTTATGGTGAGGTGAGTCCTCATCCCATCCTACATGATTTTTATATAATGCTGGGGCCTGGGCCACTGCCCATTTCCTGGCATATGTATATTTTAGGTTTATTGGAATATGGTTGGAGAAGGCAGGCATAATAATGTCCTCGCCATGTGCGCACTCCCTGACAAATTGTGGTGGCCAGTCCTTTTCTGCTAGAAGTATGTCATAGCCCTCTGATAGTCTTTCCCAAAAAAGTGCT
This sequence comes from Calotriton arnoldi, assembly GCA_963921515.1. NCBI lineage: Eukaryota > Metazoa > Chordata > Amphibia > Caudata > Salamandridae > Calotriton > Calotriton arnoldi. Next base: position 906,720 of record CAWUFW010006508.1, on the reverse strand, counting down.
TTCACCTGTCTAGGTTTGTCTCCCTCCATCCGGAGTGTTATTTCAAATAACTTTTGTGGAGTACTAACCCTGGTGTCTACAGTTTCTACTGTGATGTACTCATTCAAGTCCACTATCTCCAGAAGTTCCCTCAGGTTCTGGCGAACTATTGTGACTTCTGCTGCACTGTCCAGCATGGTCTGAGCCCATTCTCCGTTCTTGAGTTGTGTTCTCAGTATTCTCGGCATGTCTGATTTTTAGACCTGCTACTTTCTTTTTGGAGAATTGAGGTTTTACTTTAGTTTTTGGAGCGTGTTTATCGTCTTTCGATTTCACGCGTTCTTCTCTTTGTTCCGTCCGTCCTCTTCTTTCCGAAGTCTGTGATGAGATCTGAAAGGGACGAGAGGAACGTGTATCAGTATCTTGATACCTGTCAGGCTTTCTCAAATTATCCCTATTCCTGAGGTTATACCTCCTTTCAGAGGGCTCCTTTTGAGGAGACCTACCTCGGGATTGAGAACGTTTCTCGTTTGAATTTTGTTTAGTAGACTCCCACTTCTTTTTAGAAGATGTAGGAATTTGTTTAATTGAGTCCTTCTCAGGACTTTCAGATAGCTTCGGCTTCACTGGTCTTCCACCCAAACTATCTCTGCCTAATTCTGCATAAGATTGTTCTATTATTCTGGGTAGCTCAGTTTGATGTTCTGTAACATCGAAGTCCCTTAATTTTTGGCGGATCGCAACTGCTGCTGCCTCCCCTTTAATATTAGATAATATTATTGTTGAGACCTGGTCGAAATTTTTCAGTAACTTCATACCTAAATTTAGAGCAGGCTCTGCCCCGTATTCATTTTGAATTTGTTTGAGGACATCAGGTATTACCGCAATTGACGGAATGCCATGTGTTTTAGTATAGATGGCAGCAAAGACTGAGCCCCAAGTGGTGCAGTCTTCCAGTTGTGGTGTGATCCCCATTGGTAAACTGATTGTTAGGATTCTGTGTTTCTCATACGGGCTAGTATTTGGAAATACTGCTTCGATTTGAGTAATTTTTTGAGCTATCCAGAACGGAATTTGCTCACGTTTTGTGGGCATTTTACCCATGACTGCGTATAGAGTCTGTGGTGTAATTTTTAGTGTATTCCCCTGTTGGGGAGTTGGATTTGGTAGTGTTAATGGTTGCTGGACTGTAAAAGTCCGCATGACATATTGGACCAATTGTCTGTAGATTTTTATTAACTCTTGTATTTGAGTAAGTAGTTCCTCATCTGACATTATATCCAGTTCAGGATGAGGTGTGTAGCCGGCTAAAATCAGCCATGTTGCTCCTGGTCTACCTAGTGGACCGAGCCTAGTAATGTTTTTGGGATGTTTTAGGGCACCTTTAAACCAGAGCTGATGCTCCTGGTATGTTAATGGAATTTCAATATCCTCGAAAGGAATGTATTCCTCTGGTGGATCATCTTCTTTGTAGAAGTGAAATGTGTGTGATATTGGATTGCATTCAGGAAGTATTACCCATGAATAGAATACCTCTGTCTGAAAGGATTCATGTGCCTCTATCACGAAAATTGCTCTACCTCCTCTTGGTGGTAGGCCATGTTTTATAAGTTTTAGAGTGATGGCTCTTCTTAAGTTTTGAGAGATGTCTATAACACCTTCCTCGGTTTCATTTAAACCTGTGTAGTTAAAAACTGCTGCTTGGGCTGTATCAGCCGCAGCTCCACCGTTTCCAGTGTTATTGTCGTTTTCAGGCATTTTGTTTTTTGAAAAATGTAGAACAAGTTTCAAGGAAACAAAGATAAGGTGCACAATATTTTGGAACACTGTATCCTTCAACGTTGAGCAAACCAAACAGCTAATATATAGGGTGTTTCCCTATGTAGCCGTGGTGGATACTGAACCCTGCCCACTCCAGACGTCTTTTGGAGTATATGGGTAGGGGTCTTTGAGAGAAAAAGGCACGGCTGAGTTACTCAGTATCTAACGTTGAATTACCGCCTTACCAAACCGTTGGGCGCCATGTAGTGTAGCTCCTATTTCCCTAATAGGCTCTGCGCATTGGAATAATATATCCTATAGGTTTGACATAGGACTAAGGTCAGTATGTCCCTATCGAGTATATTAAACTTAATTACTTGTGCCAGCTAGCTCAGAGGCCACTAGAAACTCCTTGACAACAAGAAGGGAGTAGTTTCTGGCAGCCGCAAAACATGACCACTATGTTTCCCTTTAGAATCAGAACATGTCCCAGAGTCGTGGAAACAATAGATAACTATTTCACTCAGCTCAATCGTGCATGCTTAGTTTTCTCCAAGTTACACAGAAAGAAATAGACGGGCGTTTCAATAAAAGATTTATTGAACAGTCTTGTTTCTGGTGTAAGTTAAATGTGCTGTTATGATCACAAGACAGTATGCGAGATAAATAATGTAGTGTGAGCAGTAGAAATAAATAATACTGCGATAGCATTATCTTTTAGTACATATGCCGTTACATAAATAACACAGACTAAAAATGCGAGTACTCATACGATGCGTTTCTAATCTAGTTCTACCCCAATGTACCTAACCTAATCCTAGGTGTAGGGAGAGGTATGAAGTAGGTGAAGTATTCCTTACTATGGTATACTAAGAGTATGTTAAGCCTAGTATGCCTAGTATGCCAAGAGTCCCTCTAGGTTCTTATCAGCTCCATACCTGAAGAATGAGAGAGGTAGGAATCTCTTTGCCAGACTCGAACTCCAACACCCCGCAAGGGAAGTCAGATCACTGGAAGCTGTATTTTCTGCGTGCAGGGATGACAGCGTCTTCTCAGTGCGTCAGGCCGGGAAACGGGCTCCTCTGAAGTCGAGGTCTCCTCTGGTTTACAAGGGCTAGGGAAGGTATATTTATATCTGAGAGTACCTAGGAATGTTTAGTATTGACGTGAGTCGGACAGCGAAAGACGTCATGAATGAACCCCTAAGGAATAACGGTTCATACATAATATATGAGTCCTTGAAGAAATCAATAGTCCTGGACTAGGGAAACTCCCGCAGCCTAAGGGTCTGTTCTTCATGTACTCGTTGTGACGTTAGGGTGGACGGATGTCGGAGACCATGCCTGTATTTGGAGTGCATGGTTTAATGCCTAAATAAGGCCTGGGATTTTATGCCTATATAAGGGCAGGGCGAATTGTGCCTATATAAGGACATGATACTGGAAAGCCCGTTATGGACACCCTAAGAGGAATACAACAGATGGACGATCATCCATAGACCCGCCAGCATCTACATTGAGCTGACGGACTGCCTCGTAGGCGGTCAGAGAAACCAACGGAAAAGTGACGGCGAGACCCAATCCGCCAAGATCTAAATCAGGACCTAAGTGATTTGTCCAGTATCACAGGATGTTGAGCCGGCTCAGAGACTCGAACCTGGTTCCCCAGGTCAAAAGTCAGCAGCTCTGGCTGTAACATCACAGCCTTTCCATGCTCAGTGTTCCAGCTAGCTACACTTTGACAATCTGATAACTGCAATGGGCATTTGTTCAAGAATATAAACTGCATATTAAATATAGGGAAAATAACAATTTTAACTTGTTTGCACGTGCATTGTTTTTACTTTCTAGCATCCTCATTCCGCTCGTAGCTTGCCCGTGCTTACCACCCCCCTCAATTCCTTCGCTGCATGCCCCTTCCCCATTCTTTGCTGGGCTGTCCCTCCCATCACCTCACTCTCATCACTGCATGCCCCTTCCCCTTGTTTATAAACTTGTTTATACCTGCATAACTTAAAGTAAAAAAAAAAACGCTATGACGTGGTCTGGTCACATCATATCAGTTTTTTTTATACTTTAAGCTACGTAGCACAGCAGCTCGCACTGCTGTGCAACATTTAATAAAAACATTATCTGATAGAGACATCTAGCCGAAGATTCCTGACCTTTGAACTTCCAGGATCCTGAACATTTTTCTTAGCAGTACCGACTCCGCCTGATGTTGCCTGCGTCGTGTTCGTCGTCATGACGTCCGCATCGTCAATGTAACCGCCAGTTGGGGGCGTTGACATTAGTTCTTTTTTTTCCACGCCAGACAGCGCAGATCCGTCGAAGAGAGCTTACTCCCTGCCATTTTTTCACAGACTTTTTTCGACTTTATGTTGACTCCTTTTGGTGTGCTAGGGATGTGTAGTAAGAAAGCCTCAGGGTTCAAGCCGCGCGGTGCCTGTCACTGTACCATGTCAGTCACGGACCCCACTTACTGTATCTCTGGTGTCTGGAGCGCGACCACGACACAAAGTTGTGTTCCGATTGCTGGGCCATGGTGCTGAAGGCTTTGAGGGAGTGGTCCCTAAAGCTGATTGCGGCCCGGCGTCCGGCACCACGGAGGTTGGCTCGCCGATCCCAATTCAAGTCTTAGTTGAGAGGAAGGTCCGAGCACCGCTCCGGTGAATTGAAGTCATCTTCGTCAAAGTCAGGTAAGAGGCACCACAAAAAACACAAGAAGTTGAAGTGTGCTTCGACTTCGCCTGTCACGCAATGAGGCAGAGGAACCTCGGCGTTCAAGGTCCCTCTTCGTGGAGCGGATGCTTGGGTCGGCTCCACGCTTCCCTTCCTTTCCGGGGCCGGGAGAGACCCCCGCCCAACTTATAGAGTTTTATGATGCCATGTGCTCCATATTTGGGCGGCCTGACCCTGCTGGCATGCCTTCGGGCCACAGGCTCAGATGATGGAGGAGTCCCCGTGGGTTCCGTGCCTTTGGCTCCGACCCCGGCATCACGGCCACCGACTGGACCCATTCCCGGGCCTGGTCCGACGCCGGTCGCACCCCCACAGTGACCCAACCCAGAACCGTGTCCCCCGCAGAGGTCCTCGGCGTCACCGGCGCCCACCGGCGGTGTCTCCCCAATCTTCATTCCCAACGACAAGGAGCCAGTTGGGCATCCTCCAGCGCCAAGACCAGCACCGACAGAGCCGTACGGCTTCATGCCTTTCACCCTGCCCTATTCTGAAGGTTTAGGAATGGATGAGGGGTATTGGAAGGGGGAGCAGGATCCCTTAGAAAGCCCACAACAACAAGATAGGACTTGTATGAGGAACTGGGTGATGCCACTGGTCTGGACACCTCCGCAGATTCTGGCATGCTGTCTCCACCTAATCTGGCTATGTAGGAGGGGGCATCATTTGCCATGCTGGTTCGTAGGGCTGTGGAGGTCTTGGACCTGCAGCTCCCTACGGTGGCAGTCAAGACTAACATCTTGACAGAAGTCTGCAGCCTGGTGTTTCCAGCTTGGAACCCTTGCTGCCTTTCAATGAGGTCTTATCGGACGTTCTTCTGGGCACCTGGTCCAGGCCCAGCACAGGGGCTCCTGTGAATAGAACAATTGCCCGCCGCCATCGCTCTGCACTGGGCGATCCAGTTTTCCTCACCTCCCACCCCACTCCACAAAGCTTGGTGGTTCAAGCTTCCACGTCACGTGGCACATTCCCTTGCGCACCTCCGGACAGGAAATCCAAGTGACTGGAAATCTCTGGAAAGAAATATTTTTCTTCGACCAGTCTATCATTGCGGTCGGTGAACACTGCATGCCTTTCAGGCCGTTACTCCCATTTGATATGGGACACGGTTGCGCAGGTGCTGCCCAGGGTCTCGGAGGAGGACCGGATCCTACTCTCCCAAGCTATCTGATACGGGAGTTCACCATCTGATGTGGCTTGGACATGACATGGAGGACGTCTGGTTTTTTGAGGGATGTCCAAGGTAATCTGATGGACATGACTTTTGATGGCACCCGTCTCTTCAGAGACAAAGCAGATGCCGCCAGTGAGCGCTTCAAGGACTCGCGTGCTATGGCCAAGTCCTTGGGCCTCACTACAACATCCCGGCCTGTATCTGCTTTTGCTCCTTTTGTGGCTACGGAAGTGGCTATCAACTGTGCCAACCCTACTCTGGCCAGAGGGCCCAGCAAGTTCAGCAGCCTCTGTGGGGCCGTGGACACGGTTCACCCTGACCCTGTGGGTCAGGAGGCCAGAAGTCGAGCCAAGCCACGATCCCCTCCTCCACTGAAAACCTTCCTAGTCCGATCCCCTACGATCATTCACAACCAGTTGGTGGCAGAATACGCCATCATCTCCACCACTGGCGAAACATCACCTCGGACAGGTGGCTGTTGCAAATATTCAGAAGGGGCTACTCCCTCCCCTTCGAGAATACTCCTCCCTCCTCACCTCCAGTGTACGATCGGCTGATGTAGTATCACCTTGCCCTACTCCGCAATGAAGTAAAAATTCTCTTGGCCAAGGGAGTGATAGAGAGGGTTCCCGGGCCAGAAATAGGCTGTGGTTGTTATTCCCGCTATTTTCTGGTTCCAAAGAAGGACGGAGGCCTTTGTCCTATCCTCGACCTAAGAGCTCTCAACTACTTCCTCAAAAAAGGAGAAGTTCAAGATGCTCACCCTAGCTCAGGTCCTGTCTGCTTTGGACCCAGGAGACTGGATGGTAGCGCTGGACTTGCAGGACACCTTTTTTCATATCCCCGTCCTGCCTGCCCATCGTCGCTACCTGCGGTTTAACGGTGGGCCACGAGCATTTTTAATTTGCAGTGCTCCCCTTCGGCCTCACCAGCCCCCTCGGGTGTTCACAAAGGTGATGGCGGTGATCGAAACCCATCTGCGGAGATCAGGGGTTCCAGTCTTCCGCTATCTCGATGACTGGTTGTTGAAGACGGGCTCACCCCAAACAGTTGTTTCACCCTAGCTCCGGTCCTGTCTGCCCTGGACCCGGGAGACTGGATGGTAGCGCTGGACTTGCAGGATGCCTATTTTCCTGCCCCCGTTGTAGGAAAGTAGGATTTGCTTTCATGGTGACCCCCACTTTTTGCTGGTGTTATTTTTCCTGACTAGTCTGACTGGGATCCTGCTAACCAGGACCCCAGTCTCTGTGCTTCTTCCTAAATTGGACATGGTGAGTACTTGGGTACACTCAAGATTGGCTACTGGTGTACCCAGATAAGTCCCTAGTAAATAGTACTAAGGTACCCAGGGCATGGGTACACCAGGGGTCTCCCATGGGCTGAAGCATGTGTTATGCTACCCATGAGAGACCACTCAAATTGTGACTACAGGTGTGCCATTGCAGCCTGTGTAAGCTGGTGCTAGCACCACTTACGACAGATGTTTCCTTATATCTGAGGTCACTGCACTTTTTAAATTTTTTCTTTTTTTTTTAGAGTTTTATATAGCGCGAACTAGACCCAAGACATCGGGTATCAGAGCGCTTTACATGAGCACCAGTTTCGTTACAGAAGGACACATTCATTTTTGTTAGGCACGGGGAGATTAAGTGATTTGCCCAGAATCACAGGATGTTGAGCGTTGTTGCCGAGACTCGAACCCAGTTCCCCAGCTTCGAGGTCGACCGCTCTAGCCGTAAGGCTACATCCTCTCCTCCTCACTTAAAACCTATTTGTCACCCCTAAGGCAGGCCTTTCAATCCTGAAGGCAGGGTGCTCGGTTCTAAGTGTGAGGGTGCCCCTGCAGGAGCGGGGCCCCCCTACAACCTTCGGAGTCCATTCTCTCGGGTTGTAAGTGCATCAGCCATTTCGACATATAGAGTGGCTATGCGTCATTACGCGATGGCCATCTCTGAACTGGCTGTAACGAACCCTGTCATGTTTGTTATCAAACATGTTGAAATCATACCCCCACACCATAAACGGTGTGGGAGGTATGATTCCATGCACTGTAAAGCTCCTCCGGGAGGCCCTCAGTGCTCCCAGTAGCAGTCTTCCAGAACCGAACAGCAAGCTAGGGCTACTGCCGGCCAGAGACATGTTTCTGCCCTCCTGGTGCTGATCCAAGCTCGAGCAGGGGAAGGCAGAACAATAGATATCCTATCACAGGGAGGAGTGACCACCTCCCAGACAGGGTTTAGTGTATTGGGGCATGGTGGGGGTGCTTGCCAGCACACTGAGACTGCTTGAAGGGCACATTTGGTGCCCTCCTGGCATACTCCAGTTCAAACCAGTTCAGGGAGCTGTTGGCTCCGGCTCTGGTGTGAAACTGGACAAAGGACATGGAAGTATCCTCCCCACTGTCCAGCCCCTCCTCAGGGAGGGACCCCTGAATCGTCCCAACCCTTTCCTAAGGGTACTTAAGGGCTTACCTGTGAGTGGGTCCCTAGAGTTGTTGTGGGACAAGATTCAGATCACATACCACTTCAACTTCGACCGTCTGGACCCTCTGGACTTCGCTTTGGGAACCGAGACTGCACCGGGGAAGATTCCTGCTACTCTTGGTCTCGTTGTCCTGCTGGTCCTAAGCAACGTCTGGGTACGTGCTCCATACAGGTTCTTCACCAGACCTGTAGACATCCAAAGACACCTGAAGGAATCTCACTTGGAGTGAAGGAGTCACTCCCCTGCATCTGCAGGCACCGCAACACAGATGACCGGTCTGCTTATCCTGTTCTCCCATGGTCTCCGAAAGGCTCAGCAACACAGGTGGTGCTTCTGCAACTCCCTCGAGGCCTGCACTGTCTTCATACCGAGTTTGAGGCCAGTATCCCTCGTCGGAACCGCTGGAACAGCACCCAGGTGCACTGCGTCGACTTGCTGTTGCCAAAGGTTTGTTGGCTCTCTCCTCCAGAGATCTTTGGGCTCCAAGAAGTTCCAACCTCAAGCAACTCCTGAAGCCTCTTGCGACTCCTGTGCCTTCTGCCCGTGGGTCCTCTTGAGGGTTTTTGGCTTTAGTGGGCTCCCCTGCTTGTTCGGGCCTGGTCTGACTTACCTGCTTGTGGGGAGTCACTTGGACCTTGCTGGTCCCGTCACTGCACCTTTTTCGTCAACCACGTTGTTTGCTGCTGCCAAGGCTTGTTGGTGCCCCTGCCGGACACTGACTCCCTGGCTCTCGACACCCGACGTGGGACAGCTCGTAAACGGCTCCTAGGTTTCCACAGTGTCGTCTGGTCCGCACAGCTGCAACTTGAAGGGCACCGTCAACCTCTACTGCATCCCCGACATCGGTGAGCATTTGTCTCCTGTGCCTCCTGGTCACTCCTGTGTGGCATAGACTCTGTCCCCACTGCTTGCAGGTACCTCTTATCTTGAATCCACCTTTGGGTTCCACCGGACTCCTTTGCCTTCTTCTCCAGCAGCCTCTTTCCTGTAGACCTCCATTGCGGTCTACGGCGTTTTCCGACGCCATTTAACACCTATGCACCCGGCTTCCCTGGTGTAGGTATCCTGGTTCCTGGGGTATCCACGGGTGGGGTGACTCTCCAACCTTCCATCTTCCATGGAGTGTGTTTAGGGTCCGCTGGGAAGGGTCCTTTTTTTCTTTAAAACTGCAACCTAAACTTACTCGTTGACTAACATTGAGTACGCTGTCGTGTTCCCACTCTGCAGACAGCCTCCGTGGGTTCCTAGATACTCACCTTGGGTGGTTCCTTGGGTCCCCGGCTCTTCTACGTCTTCTGGGTCCACTCTCATCTTGAGTCGTGGTTCGCATTCCACTATTTTAGTATATGGTTTGGCCTCCCCCTAGAGACCATTGTGTATTTGTGCTACTTACCTGTTTTATTTGCAAAGTATTATGTGCATTGTTATCTCTCGGGGTAGGAGATATTGTAATGTGTTAGTGAGTGTCTTATAATAAATATCTATTTTTATAAATCCACTGTGTGGTTCTTTTTCACTTAACCTATACCAATAAGATTAAGTTCTGGTAAAGCAAGCTGCTTTAAACTCCTTCTGGACTAAGCCTGAAGGCTGCTTTCCACAGCTACCACTTAGAGAGCTTTCTAAGGTTGTCTAAGACCACTAAAATCACCATAAGGGTTGGCTGGATTAGTGCAGGGTGCTACACTTACATAAGTGAGCACCATATACTAAGTCAGCTTCTCAAATTGGTGTACAGCTGTTGGGATTCAAGCCTGCATTGTTTTACAAGCTAATCTTGGTGTGGATTAATTGAAAAGCCATCCCTAACATTGTCATGTAGTTCCTACAAATCTATATATGATCTGCGTGTTTAGATAACATACACTAAGGGATTGGTGTTTAGACTGATTCCAGACACCCCCAAATGATATGTTAGCTCACGGTGCCACTATAAGCCCCACAAACTTACCAAGGAGCGAATAGTTTCTGGCAACTATCGAACATGACAACCCTGACCCCTCCGGGATCGTGGAAACAGTACAGTACTTTTCGCTCAGTCACTCGCGCTCACTGGTTCTCAGAGAGATATACAGAATAAACGTTGGGGGGCATTCTCAATAAGCATTTATTGACCTAGCTTCATGCTAGTATAAAATACGTGTGCTGCAACAACCATTAGACAGAAACAGACATATATGGTTATAAGCACCAGCAGAGTAAATAAAAGGTAGATTCTTCCACAGTGCTAAAACAGTGAATATATGCAGGCATATAGATACATGGCAGTAATCATGAGTACTACTACGATGCAAAACCCTAACTAGATGTACCTAAGTGTATCTAGCATGTATGTAGGTGTATAGCCAAGAATCCCCCTAGGAAAGAGCCAACCCCATTACCTGATGTGAGAGAACGAAGGACCCCATTTTGTTCTCGGGTTTTTGTTTTTTGTTGTTGATTTTATTAGCTTTATGCACAAACAATTGCACTTACAATTACACTGCAGCAAGGTGTAATGATACAAGTCAAAGTTATTACACAAAAACATGAGGTAGTCAATTGGGGGTTACCGTTAATCACTTTCTGTCCTAGGATGGATCACGGCAAGTGTTAGTGAGATGCTCAATGCGGCCTGCCAGGGTTTAACCCAAGTCCCTGCGCCCAGCAGGTGGTCTTCTCATGCTTGCTATGCATGTGCCAGTGACTTCCTTGGCTTTCTATATCCCCACCACATGTGATGTTGCCTCAAGAGAAGTAGCCTGTGGGCTCGAGGGTGTAGCGACAGTTTTGCTTGAAAGGTACGCTTGGTATGGTCCCCAGTAATTCCTTGGGCGGTTTCTGGGAGGGAGTAATGCGTTGTAGTTGTCTGCCTGCGTGTTGCAATATAACATGTCAGCGTGCCAGGCTTTAATCGACGGCAGTGGGATGCCCATCCATCGTAGCGCCACGCGGCGTTTAGCCAGTAGTAGCCCAATAGCAAGTAGCGGTTTTACTGCTTCGCTTACTTTTAGATCCCACCCAAGGAGAGCCATTCTAGGATCCGGCTCCAGGTCTGCACTAATAATTAAGCCCAGCTCATGAAACACCTTGTCCCAGAATGCCTTTATCCCCGGGCACTGCCACGCTAGGTGCCAGAATCCTGCATTGTCTGTCCCGCACCTCTGACAGCAGGAGTCTTCAGCTAACCCACACTGGAACTGACGCGCAGGGGTACAGTACGCTCTATGCAGAAATTTATAGTGGATTAGTCTATGTCTCCCATTTAGAGAAACCGACCGGGTGCGGGAACAGCAGTACTGCCACTCTTTGTCACTCAGCGGGGCGCCCAGATCCTGTTGCCATTCCTGTCTAACTTTGGGGACCTCTGATCCACGAGTAGCCTGCAAGCTAGTGTAGAATTTAGTAATCAACTTAAGAGGCTCCTCAACTTTAATAAGGTTAGTAAAGGTCGCCATGGTTTGTGGCTCCTCCAAGTCGTCACCTAGAAGAGCGCGCCATGTGTGTGTAGCCCTAAAATAGTGAAACAGTGCAGTGCATGTCGGTTTTACCTCCGGACGTTGCAGAGCCTCCCAAGATATTAATGTACCATCCCGAAAGAAGTCTCCCATTTTAACGATGCCCATGGACTGCAGTGCCTGCCTAACCCCTCCATCCTGACTCAGGGCAAACCACAAACCCCATTGGAGAGGCATCTCTGGGGAGTACAAGAAGGCCCCTGCCTGCAGGTGTAGCAACCTCTGCCATGCGTTTACCGTGACATTCAGTGAGTCAAAGACGCGCAGTCGCCTAGTGGGAGGGCGCGAAAGCAGCTGTGGTAGGGACAACGGAGCGGCCACGCATCTTTCCAGATGCAAGAAAGGTGTGTCTTGTGGGCCATGGATCCAATAATGGGCGTGGATACTATTAGCCGCATTATAATATTTTTCGAGCTCTGGAGCCCCCAGCCCCCCAAATTCTTAAGGAAGGGTGAGCGATTCCCACCGGATGCGGGGTTGCTAACCAGCCCAAGCAAGTTGTATTAACTCTGTTCGCCAAGTTTTAAATAAAGACTTAGGTAAGAGAATATGAACGTTCTGAAACAGAGAAAGAAATCTTGGTAGGATTACCATTTTCATGATAGCGACTCTCCCCATTAATGAGAGCGGGAGCTTTATCGATTTATCTACGTTGTCTATTAGACGTTGTGGGGCCTTATCATAGTTTTCCTGAACTACTAGTGTTGGGTCGGTATGAAACTGTATCCCCAGGTAACGCACGGTCTCAGTAGTCCAACGCAGCGGGAACTCCATGCTAGGTTCTGTGGTGGCTGGGGTAAGGGGGAATAAGATAGACTTAGTCCAGTTGACACGTAATCCAGAATAACCACCAAACTGGACCACCTCCCGAAGTATAGGAGACAGATTTACCTCCGGGTCGCGAACATACAGCAACGTGTCGTCCGCATAAGCGGAAATATTAAGGATGTACCCTGGGAATCCCAACCCTCTCCGAGTGTGATATTCACGAATGGCACAGGCCAATGGCTCTGCGACTATTGCATACAAGAGCGGGGACAGGGGGCATCCCTGTCGAGTTCCGCGAGTAATGCGAAATGACTGAGAGACTACGTCTCCGATCCGCACTCTGGCTGTGGGAGAAGAATACAGTACTGCTATTAAACGTAGAACAATATCTCCGACCCCTATCTTACGCAGTACCGCAAACATAAATCTCCATTCAACCGAATCAAAAGCCTTCTCGGCGTCAAGAAACACTGCCACAGCTTTGACTTCTGGATTAATGTTCTGCACTACTCCGAACAGGGTTCTCAGGTTATGGGATAGGTTACGACTTGGGACAAACCCCGCCTGTTCAGGTCGTATTATACCAGGTAGTAAGGGGGCCAGCCTGTTGGCTAGAAATTTTGCCTATATCTTCGCATCAACATTGAGTAAGGACAGGGGCCTATACGAGGAGCAGTTGTTTGGCTCCTTTCCCGGTTTCAATAAGGTAACTATGATGGCCTCGCTCATAGAGGGTGGCATAATTCCCGCCTCAGCCATTTCTTCATAAAGCATTCTGAGGTGAGGGATCAGTATATCTAAAAATTCTTTATAAAAAAAAGACCGTAAGGCCATCTGCCCCCGGGGTTTTCCCTGCAGCCATCCCACGCAGCACACCCCGCAGGTCCTCCTCTGACAACGGCGCCATCAGATATTCCCTATGTTCTGTCTCTAGCCAGGGCATTTTGATGTAGGACAAGTATTCTTCCAGGGCATCGTTATCTGTAGAAATTTGAGAGGTATACAAATTCTGGTAAAATGATCGGAAATGTGTTGCGATATCTTCCGTGGTGGCAAGCGGGCTACCGCTGTCATCAGTCATGTCTACCAATTTATTGGTTTCCCTCTTGGGCCTCAGCAGGCCTGCCAACATGGCACCTGGTCGATCCCGCTCCCCGTAGATACGTGCCGTAGCATACTTCCCCATGTGCTTAATTTCATCATTCGCAGTCTCCTGAAACTCCGCTAATTTTAGCTTGAGGAGAGCAGTGTTTTGTGTGTTCACGGCCTCGGATTGGGCAAGTTCAAGCTGCTCAATTTCCTTTTCTAAGAGATCCAGTCGGCCCCGAATGGATCTCAACACTCCTGCATGTTTAGAGATCACCACCCCCCTGATATAAACTTTAAATGTCTCCCATACGGTGGTGAATGATTGTACAGAACCAATGTTCTTGGCAAAAAACTCTTCTATGTCCGTTGCCAATTCCTCTTTAAACACTGTGTCTAGCAAAGAGTAGGGAGGGAAGCGCCATGTGAAGGCGGAGACGCGAGGGGTGCTGTAGCTCAGCGTTAGTCGGACCGGGGAGTGATCCGAGTATGTACTTGGAAGTGTACAGTGTGTACACTGTTCGCAAGTGAGTACCCTAGTCACCATCCCCCCGATATTAACCAGAAGTCTATGCGAGTGTAGGTGTGGTAGACAGAGGAATAATGTGTGTAACCGGGCTCTGTGGGGGCACCATGTCTCCAGATATCTAAGAGTCCTTCTGCATGCATGATATCCTGCAAAGCTTTTGTTGCAGCAGCTTGGCGCCTAGGAGGACCGCGTGACCGATCCAAGTTTGGGTCTAAGATACAATTGAAGTCCCCCCCCCAAACCTGTGGGGTACCTCTCCATTGCACCAGCTTGGCGGCTAGCGAAGTATAAAATCGGGGATCATCATAATTTGGACCATACACTCCCACTAGTATGAATTTCAGGTCACCTTTCTTGCAATGAGCTACAGCATATCTGCCCCGTGGGTCGCTCAATAAGCCTTTCATCTCCACCCCTGCCTGTCTATCGCACCATAACAGGACCCCTCTGGCGTGGGAGGTGAAATCGGAGGCATAGCAAGTGCCTTGCAATTTGCGTTGCACATCTCTGCTGCGTTCTGGGGCAAGATGCGTCTCTTGTAAAATTGTGACTGCAACCGAGTGCCTTTTTAAATAAGCGCCTATTTTTCTGACCTTCCTACTCTCATTAAGGCCCCGGACATTCCAAGTGAGGAGATGTATACCCTGCGGTCCTACCCTGTCAGTGGCCATGCCGTGGAAGTGAACATAATTGAAGACGGACCCCTTTACCTACAGTGTACAATGTGCAAAAACAACATAACAAAATACTACTAATGCAGTAATACATCGGAACAGAAAAAACATTCCCTCCCACGCCACGAGTACCCACAACTGACGCGGCTGTCTGCAGTCCCCCCTCCCCACCCCATTCCCTGAACAAAAACAATGACCCCAGACAAAAGAATACAAAAAGTGTGATACACTTGGGGGCAGATGTTGCCATCCGTTCTGGTTCCCTACGCCATCTTTTCATCTTTTGGGATTTTCGTCTTTTCGAGGTGTTGAACAACAAAGTGTGTATCGCCAGCGAGATACACCAGCATCTAGTATTCAGTCAATGTTCTTGGGGTTGTTAATTGAACCATCCAACCTATGTGCGCACTAAACACTCCAAGTCGTGAATTATACTTACTACCTTTGTGCAACAAGTGGCTCTAAGTACCCATCCTGTCACCTGATAGTCCACAGTGAGTCCACGGCCAGACAGTCCTGTGTGGTCACGTTTCTTGTTCTAGATCGTCATGAAGGTTGGGTGATTCTTCTGCTTGTGGTTGCGAGGCAGTCGGTGAATTACGACGTTTCAAACGTTGCTCTCTGTCCTTGATCGCACGCAGTACTGCCTTGGAGTCAGTAAAAAAGAGGGCTTTACCATCCAGTTTAATTCTTAGCTTCGCGGGGTAGAGCATGCTGTATTCTATATTCAGGTCCCGGAGCTTCTTTTTTGCTGGGACGAAGAGCCTCCGTGCCTCCTGAACCTGCATTGTGAAGTCTGGGAATAGTGAAATGGCCGCTCCCTCATTGCGCAATTCTCCCAACTCCCGGGCCTTGCGCAAGGCCGAGTCTCGGTCCCTGTAGTTCAGGAATCGCGCTATTATGGGTCGAGGGGGTGCCCCGGGGATTGGTCTAGGGGCCAGGGAGCGGTGCGCACGTACTATGATGAAAACTTGAGAGAAAGTGTTCCGGCCCAAAAGTGTGATCAGGAGTTGTTCCACGTAATGCTCCATATTGCTAATGTTGGACGACTCAGCTACTCCTGTAATGCGAACATTGTTCCGTTGCGATCTCGCTTCAAGATCTTCGGCTTTCGCCTGGAGCCCCCGTAGGATTCTGTCCCATTATTTATCAGTCTCTGCGTCTGCACCCGTGACATCTTCCATGTCAGAGACTCGTTGTTCCACAGTATCAAGTCTATCCCCATGCTTGTCCAGCTGCTCCGACATGCGGTCCATACGGAAAGACAGCGCATCTATTTTACTGTCTATTTTTGAAAGGCTCTGCTGTATAGTACGAAATGCATGTTTCACATCAATGTCCGCACCCTCTTCTGCGTCATCAGCGACATTGTCTTGTGCAATGTGAGCAGAGTCCTTAGATCTCGGGGTCTTATGCAGATCAAACTGCAACTTGGGTTGAAGCTTATCAGTTTTACCCATGGTGTGCAATGAGGGGCCCCGTAGGGTATTTTATGCGTCTTCCAGGCGCAGTTTACAAGAGGTCACTCTGGGTGAGATCGTAGTATTATGCCGGGCTACCAGAGCCGGTGCAATTCTGGTTTCGCTCTTCTTCCCGTTCTCCTGCAGAACCAACACTTGCCTCTCCCTTGTCAACCGACCCCACACTGCAGCACCACTCACATCTAGGGGCCAGCGTACAGGAGCTTAATGTATTCAGCGCATTCCTCTCACTACAGTGGCCCCCCGAATACGTTGACTTGGCTTCCCGAGCCCACTTCAGGATGGCGCGTGGATTTTCAGGGGGGCCCTCTGAGGCGCTTTCTAAGTTTTCGGAGTGTTCTAGTACTCCAGGATCGATTGAGGCCAGCAAGCTACCAGTTCATGTCCGGGGGCCTCCAGTCACAGACTCTTATGGGCCATTAATGCCAGTCAGCGTTTACAATTGAGTTGAGGCTTCCGCGCGTCTCACCAAATAGCAGGCCGCTCCTCAGCACTGTGCCGTGTCTAGGGTTCCGATCTGATGACCCTGTGTCGTTCGGGCCGTTTCTCTGCCACAAGGGAAGGCTCAGCAGCGGCCACCAGGCGAGCGCGCCGCCGGCAGGATCGGGGGTGCAGCTCGTTCCGCCCCCTCAGCTTCGTGCAGCACTTTCGGTGAATGTTGAAGAGGGAGCACGTCCGGTTTCCTCACTCTGGGGCGGGCTGCGCTGGCGATCGGGTAGGTTTAGAGGCCGCGCGCCCTGCAGGTGCCGAGATGCGTCACCGCCAGCCGACTCGCTCAATTCTCACCAAATGTTAAACCGCCAAGTGCGTTATGGAGCTCGCAACAGCGGGGAGATGATACCACCTCTCAGACTTGGCACAAAGAGGATTTTCGCACGGATAATGACGGATATTTGGTGGCGATCGGGGGAGCTGCACTAACTTGCGGCCATCTTGGAGTCAGGCAAGCTCCGCCCCGTCTTGTTCTCGGGTTGGACACCTCGCAAGGGATGTCAGAACACTGCGTGCTGGAATGTCTGCATCCAGGAACTTCAGCGTCTCGTGTCAGCATGGATGTTTCTCCTCTGGTTTGCCCAGCGAAGATGTGGTACTTATATACCCGAAAGGTACCCTCAGGGGTTCTACCTAGATGTGTCATGGTACTGTGGGCCTGTCGGCCAAGGATGACCATAGTGGTGACTTTTGTACAGAGTTATTATGCAGAAGATGGTAATCCTGCTGTGACACTAAGAATCCTCATGCATAATAAATAAGGCTAGTTTTCGAAGAAAACCACACAACATTTATTTGGCACCTAACTAGGCAAAAGGTCAGCGCCAGATCCATTATGTAGAGCAAGGTAGGAGAAATGTAGGTAAAAGGTTGTACAACTACCTAGGCCTATATTGGGGTACATTGGGGCTCATAACACTCACTCCTCATTCGACTGGACGACAAAATTAACAAATGCTAAAATTTGCCTGTTTAAAAAGCTTAAAAGACATTGCTAAAATATGAGTATAAAAACATCCAAAAACATGGTATGTGTTAAAAACGAAGCAAAAGTTAAAAAGCTCTATAAGTCCTCTAAGTCGTCAATATACTCTTAGACTAACTGAGCATGCCAAAAGCCATAGTGCCCAGTGAGAGCAAGAGAGGAAAATAAAACAAAAATGATGTTGTCGAATTCCAATTTGGGTTGTTTTGGAAAAAGGCCGAATTGTTCCCATCACACGGAGAACCAAATGTTTGTGTCCTGTGTGGGAGACACAACATCACTGCTGCTTGCCTTCGCAGACGACGATCCCTGTAACACCTCTTGGATCAAGTCAATGGAGCAAAGGTGATCTTCTCCGGTTCCCACAGCGACCGCTGAGGAAGCAGTCGATGCCTGTAAACCTGTTGTAGAGCCGGTGTCCATTCCGACAGGAGCTGAAGCATCCAGTGGTGGCTCTAAGAATACTGACATCCACATTGGAATACGCTGAGGACACTGCAATACTTGGGCCTTTAATGGGTCCAGTAGTACATCTACGTACGGAGGCGCAACCGATGGAAGTGTTAGACATATATCCAACATACATTCGTATCCGCAGAATAGGCAGCGGAGCACAGGCAAGACGGAGTCAACCCAGACTGATCTGAACGATGGGAATCAATGCTCACTTAGCTCCCGAAGCCAAGGTGTGCCCAGTTGGAGTACAATGCATTCACGGCAGCGTTGCACAAAGAGTGCTTTTTCCATCTCTTTGGAAACTGGGACGTCCATTGCGTAGCAGGAAAATTAAAACCAGGATACCCACTACAAGTAGTAGGACCAGCGGAAGCCCTCAAAAAACGCTTCCCAATACGGATTGTATAAATGATGGAATAACTCTGAAGATCGTATGAAAGGTGCTTAATAGCCCAGAACCTATGCTCTTAAATAGGTGTACCATCCCACTTGTATCAGACATGTTAAAGATACGGTGTACCATTTCCCCAAAATGGATCGGGAAGTTAGTTCGGACTAGTGCCTGTATCTCAGCCGAAGACCTTGCAACCTGGAGATCAGAAGTCTCTCGGGCTGAGGTTAAGGCCACATCCTTCTGTAAAATGATGGCTTTCAGTCTGCTCAGAGAATTAAACCGTATAAGGGAAACATTCAATGAAGGGCATAGCAGCGCCTCCCTGACTGTGTGGCTCGGTGGAAACAATACTTGCATACAACAAGTAACCCTGGAACTTACTGTGACCAGATATGCGATGCCTGGCAGCATCCCACAACAACCCTGATCATTCATCATCAAATAACTCACTTTCGAGAGCAGTAGTTTGAACACTGGATGAATCACGGTAGCTGGGGATCCTTTTAAGTGACATGATAGGTTTGCAACTAAAGCGTTACAAGCTCAGTGAAGCAAAATATCCTGACAAATTAGAGACCCACTTAACAAATTCTCACAGTCTGAACTGCTGAGAAAGACTTCAGTGTCCCCATTCCTGCATCTAAATCTGTAAGGTAATTCTCAAGATTCATGTATGTATTCCTTACCCAACGCTTCATACCTGCCTACTTGGTGATACTGTAGACAATATTGAAATTGGAATGTCGCGACTTGCAGTGTAGTATAGCCATGGATTAACCATTCTGTGGAAGGTGACTCAGCCACGGTGAAAGGTAATTGGTCCAATTTTTCAATGTGCAGCATTGTATATTTTGCATCTCTTCATGCCATTGTTGTCTGTCCTTCTGTTAGATTGTATACAGAAAATAGAGACATACTGTTGAGATACCACCAGGGCACCTGACCAGAGTGCAATGATTGTAGCGTCCATCTTAATAATAGAATGGATCGCAATTACGATTGTCCATGTTGAAGAATAGACAAATCCTGTTCTATTATATCTATTGCAGAAGACACAATGTTGCCCAGTGAATAAATCCTGGATGTTAGTGTGGTCATGCCATTGTCGACCACTGCCAAAGCCTTTTCTAGGTTAAACCTGTCAATCTCACGCAATCTCTCAGCAGCCTCCTGCTGGGAGATCTTTCATACCTCGTTGTAAATTGCTTAAAGGAAGCGCTTCTTATGTGTTTTCTTGGGACCTATCAAAAAATCCCTAAGATCCATGTCTTCGGAGAGTAAGGACAAGTGTTGTTTCACCTGGAACAGTGTTGAGGTTCTCAGCCACTCTAGGCATAAATTCCCAACACTGTAAGATGTAACTACCCCAATGTGTTCTGACTGTACATATGGGTGATCTGGGTTATGGATACTAAACCCTTTGGCGGTACCCTTAAATCTTGACTAACGCCTATGTGTGTCAATAGGCCAAACCAACCATCCCTTCCAATTGGGGTCTGAAGAATTGTATGAACCATCATGTATAATGCCATCTAGCGTATCCTCACTATGTTGTGTATAGTTACGCCACCCCTCAAAGTGTGTGTGTGTGGGAATGCAAGGTGTGTTCAAGTCCTTGATCTTGGCTAGTCCAAGACAAGAAGTCTGTTGCACTGTGTTGTTCGGGAAAATATTCTGCTGTGGTATGAGGCATGCTCTAAATAATGCTCATTTCCCTGAACTTGCCAATCTTTAGTCCCTCAGGCAGATTTTGTGTCTATGGTGTCCTTTCAAAAGTCGAAACCCTGTACGGACACCTGGGAAATAAAGGAAGCAGAGTATATCTGTTTCGTGTTGGTGAGCATATTTTTCTTCGCAGGTCTAGGCGTAATCTTCTAATAATAAGATGCCGGGTCTGAAGTGTTAAACCCAGAAAAATACACAAACTATTGTGCAAACGTTTGTGAACTACCTTTTGGTGGTGTCGGGCAATGTTCCCATTGATGGTAAGTGGAAACATTACGTGGGATACTTGCATTGTGCAAGAAATGATGACCATGGTGTTGGTAACAATACATGATGTCAAGATCAGATATATTATCATACAATTTGCTACTAGAGAATGCAACAGATTGTTCTAAATCAGACAGCATAGAATTTACAGTTTCAAAATCCCAATCATCAGAGAAAGTACTGGAGGTGATGATATCATTCAAATAAATTTTAAACAAATGTGGTATTTTCAAAGGTTCAGTGGGACCAAATACATCATATGAAACCCTATCCTAATCTATTTCTTCAGAAACGGGAACTGCTGTTATGTTCACGAATGACAGGTCTCTTTGTTCACGATGAGATGATGTATGTGGTTTCATGACCAAGTTCACATGTTGAACTGCGGAGCATTCTGGGAGATAATATCCATTCAAGAGCAGGAAAAAGACAGTCACTACACCTATCCAAAGGACTAGGAAAAGTAGACCAGTTGCAATCCAGAGCTGTAGCCAGGGAGAAACAAAGTAAGTCTTTTTCAGCCAAAGGTAGATATTTATATTTTTTGGGGGGGAAACAGAAGCTGGCGGTTACTCAGGTTCACTAGGATCCAGAGAAAAGGTATCAAATTTGAAGAAGTAGCCAGACGCTGTTCGATCTCCCTTTGGTAGCTCAGCAGGTTGTGCAGAACTGGCTGTTGACTCGTTTCGAGACATATTCACATGGATGTCAGTATTAGGCCGAATTGAGATCTGTGTTTCATTTGTATTTCGTAGCTGTTCAATTTCAACAGTTACGAGTTCCATTCCATTGTTGGTAACTCCATTACTTCGTATAGTCGAATCTTCCAACATTATTAGTCTTTCTGTCTGATCATCCTGTATGGTAGCGAGAGAAGATCTGTGGCTACCCACGAGCCCATGCGGCCTGCTATTCAGTATCGGCCACATAGTGGGTTTGATCAGATCGATTGAGACAAATCTTTTTTCTTTTTTGCCAGGAAGGGTGGAAGAAGTACTGTTCTTGTTTTTTCGACAGCCAGGACAGGCACAGGTGTTCTGTAAGATGGCCCAAATTCTTTTTTGTCCACAATCTTTTCTCTGACCAGGTACCCAATCTTCGGGACCCAGGCAGGTCTTGCCGGAACAGCTTTCACTTCCCCAGTGGTGGTGCGTTTTACTTGGACGTTGCTTTGTAATGCCCGGAATTCATTGAGTTTCTGTAAAACAGCCAAGGAACATTGATGTCAAATGCTTTTTCATCCTCCACTGTGCTGCAACAATCGAGGTCGGGTACCCACATTCCAGTCCCAAACAGGACTTCGTATGGAGTACGGCCTCCTAGGGAACTTCTTGGCATGTTATTAAGTACCCTCTGGACCCCATATAGGTGATTGACCCAACTGCCACCCAAACCAAATACTCTCGCTGTTAAGGATTGCTTTAAGTCCTGGTTTTTCCTTTCCACAATCAAATTTCCCTCGGGATGATACGGAGAGTAGTACCGCAAGACCTTACCCAAATCTCCCATGGCTTCTTTGTAAGCCCGAGAGCTAAACGCAGGGCCACGGTCCGAATGTAATGTGCCAATTGCATATGTCCCTATGAAGACTCGCTCGTACTGTTATAAAGGATTTGCATCAGCCGAGCGCTGGGGCCAAACCCACAGGAATCTAGAGCATGAATCCACTGCCACCAAGATGTACTTGTAAGCCCCGTCAGATTGTAAGGGTCCGCAGTGGTCCAAATAGACACATGCGAGAGGTCTGTCTGATATCAGTAGTGGTGTCTGTAGTGGACGTGCTACGGTGGAACCTTTCATCTGCTGACAGATGTCGTACTTAAGGACAAAGCCCTTGGTCTGCTTGGTAAGACCTGGCCACCAATAACGTTGTTTCAATAATTAAACTGTCGCAGTAATACCTGCGTGTGCTGAACCCAGACCCTCGTGTGCAGCTAGTATTAAGCCTAATCTGCGCGCCATGTTTGGTATTACTCTATCACCCACTCCTGGAATTTGAGCATACAGAATATTTTGTGCATCTAACTAGCAGGAGTACTTGAGTGCAAAACCTTTTGGTAAGGCTGAGCTGTTATTATGCATAGCGTTGACAGCTGCTATTATCTGTTAGTCTATTCTCGTGCTAGAATAAGTGATTGCAGCAATGGCAGCAGTTCTCACTGTTGCCTTGGCGGCTTTATCAGCCAATAAATTCCCTTCAACGTGCACACCAACATGCTGTTGACTCAACGTATGAATCACGTGAGCCCGTGGCAAGCCTTTTTTCAGCTCTGCCACTTGTTCCCAAAGCAACTTGTGCTTTTTTGTGCAACCTTTGGAGTCTCTAAACCCATTCTGGCCCCAATAGTGAAGGTATTCTTTGTAAGACTGTACACAGTAAAATGAATCACACACAATAAGTGTGGGAAATTCCAGATCTGTGTTTTTTAATGCCAGTATCATAGCTTTTAGTTCTGCCAGCTGTGCTGTGCAATCTCCTAGAGACTGCATCTACATATTGCTAGAACGGAACTTACTGTCCCGCATACGTCCCTTTACAATTGCACATGCGGCGCTGTATTGCTGTTCACTTCCTACGACCGGCTGGGCAGATTTGTCAGTGTAAATTATGTATTCATACTGATCTAGAGGCATTATTTCATTTGGGAGAGGATATTCTTGTTCGTACTGCAAGAATGCTTGTGTCTTTAATGTAGAATCAAATTTGTTATCTACATCTGTTGCAGTGAGAGAATGATCCCATTGTGTCCATCGTGGATGCAGTGCTTTTGCGTTTGTAATGCTTGCTTTTGTAACAGCCTCCAAGGTCGGTACTGGAGTCACGACAGTTATGCATTTCCCCTGAGCTAGTGCTCTTTCTCTAACTACAGCTGTTAGTATTTTTTCTGTTGATGCAAAATCGCATTTCAGCGTTTGTGTACAAATGGGATTTGTATGCAATGGGTACAGTTTCACCTTAATTGAAGGTGAGGTAAGTGTACCCGGACTGACCCGCGGTTACACGGATCACCAAATTCGTAGTGTTTACATGTGTGTGGAAATGTTTGGAAGCTATCATGTCTGCTTGTAGGGATCAGAGAATTTCTGTGTGTTCCTGTGTCCAATGTTGAACTGAGAAATCAGTTCGAATTAAGTCGTAGACAGGTTTTACTTTTTCTGCGTAATCCAAAATGTATGTTCTGCCAAAATTTCGGACTCCTAATATGGACTGTAGATTTTTCAGAGTCCTTAGAGGTTGGAGCAGCGCACATTTTTTCCAAAAACAAATAGCTGCTAGGCTTTTCACTTCACTTGAGAGCTCATATTCTAAAAATAGGACATTGAGATGGGCCATTTTTGATTTTTCATAGTTACATTTATAGCCCTCAGAGGCAAATCACAGAATTATGTTGTTCACCCTGTTCAAATGATCCAATAATTCACAGTCCGTCAGATAAATATCATCTACATAGGACAATGCCTCCTCATCAAAATTTGGAAGTAACTCTGATATTCTTGCTGAGAACAACCCGGGGCTATTCTTATACCCTTGGGGCAGTCTACAGAATTAGCGTCGAGAGCTGAGGGCCGAAAATGCTGTCAAATATTTGCTTTCAGGTGCTATATTTTGGCCAAAGAATCCATTTGAGATATCTAGTGTTGTTTTGTATTTCTTCCGCACAATGTTATTCATTATTGCGGCACTGTGCGCATTTTGTATTGCAAATGTTTTCATGCATGTGTTCAAATGCCTGTAGTCTAAAACTAGACGTATGAATTGTCGGGTTTCATTATGGGAAACAAAGGATTATTCATGGAAGAGGTGCAATTCTCAATCACACCTTGATATTCAAGTTGATCTAAGATCTCCCTGACTTGCTTTTTCGCGTCATATTTTATTGGGTACTGCCTCTGTGGTGTAGGAGTAGTTTTTACTGGGATTTCATGGTGAGGTGACTCCGCATCCCACCCTACATGATTGCGGTATACTGCAGGAGCTAGAGCTACCACCCAATTCTGTGTGTATGATTGTTTTAGTGATTCTGGAACGAGGTCGGGGAAGGCTGGTAATATTACGGCTTCTCCTTTTGGGCAATCCATAACGAACTCAGGTGGCCAATTGTTTTCAGTCAAAAGTATATCGTATCCAAAAGTCAGGTTCTCCCAAAAGAGCCTTTTCACTTTCCTTGGTATGTCCCCTTCCATTTGGAGTGTTATTTCATGTAACTGATGTGGGGCGCTTAACCTTGTATCAGGTGTTTCCACCGTGATATGGTCATTCAATGCTGCTGTCACCAGAAATTCGATCAGGTTCTGGCGAGCTATTGTTACTTCTGCAGCGCTGTCTAGCATCGTCAGAGCCCATTCCCCATTCAGAAGTTGAGTCCTCAATAGCCTGGGCATTTCTTATTTTAAGGCCAGCTACCTTCTTCTTTTTAAATTGAGGTTTTGATTTTAGTTTATCTTTTTTTTTGATAATGTAGTCTGAAGTGTGATATGTGTCTGTTGGCTTTGCTCGCTCTTCTGATCTGTGTTCTGACTATCCTTCCCTCTTGGAGTTTTTGGATGAACCCTGCTAGGAACGAGAGGAACATGTATCAGTATCCTGAAACCTGTCAGGTTTCTTACTATTGTCACGGTTTCTAAGGTTATATTTCCTGTCGGAAGTCTCCTGTTGAGGAGACTCACCCCGTAATTGTGATGTATTCTTCTTGTTTTTTTATTGTTTATTATCCCATTTCTTTTTAGAAGAATCGGGTGCTTGCTTGGAGTTATCCTTTTCAGGATTACCCATTAATTGTGGTTTCACAGGTCTAGCTCCCAGATTATCTATTCACAGCGAAGCATAGGTCCCTTCGATAATTTTAGGTAACTCCCGCTCCTGTTGTGCAGGAGTGCATTCCCTCAGGTGTTGGCGTATAGCCACCGCTGCTGCCTCCCCTTTTATTTTTGCTAACATAATTGTAGATACCTGGGAAAAATTGACTATCAATTTCATCCCGAAGTCCAGGGCAGGTTCCGCCCTGTACACATTCTGTATTTGTTTTAATACTTCAAGTATTATTGCTATTGAGGGGATACCATAAGTCCTGGTATAGACGGCAGCGAAGACTGTCCCCCAAGTGGTACAATCCTCTATCGGGGGAGCTATCCCCATTGGCAAGCAAGTTGTCAGTATTCTGTGTTTTTCTTGCAGGCCTGTGTGTGGAAACACTGCCTCAAGCTGTGCTATCTTCTGTGCTATCCAGAATGGCATTTGCTCACGTTTAGTGGACATTCTTCCCATAATCGCGTTCAGCGTTTGCAGAGTGATTTTAGTTGGGGTCCCTTGTAGTTGACCTGTTTGAGTAACCCTTGTAGGTTGAAGTGTGAGTGTTCACATTACGAACTGTGTAAGATTTCTGTAAAGTTTTATTATTTCTGTGTGAAGTGGGCGTAAGTCTGCTGCTGGCAATGTGTCAATCTCTGGATGCGGTGTGTAAGCAGCTAGAACTAGCCAAGTCGCTCCATCTCTGCTGAGCGGACCGAGTCTCACTTTATCTGTGGCATGGGAAGGGCACCTTTAAACCAATTTATATGCTCTTGGTAAGTTAACAGGACTTCTATGTCCTCGTATGGAGAGTATTCATCTGGTATTTCATCCAGAGTGTAGGAATGAAATGTATGTGTGCGTGCATCTGCAGGTGGGAATCTAACCCAAGAATAGAACACCTCTGTTCTGAATGCCTCGTGTGCCTCAATCACGAAGGTAACAGTACCGCCTAACTCTGAGAGACCAACATTTTCTAATTTTATAGCAAGTGCATTTCTGCAATTTTCTAAAATGTTTATAGCACCTTCTTGCTCAGCTTCCTCCCTACTTGCACCACTAGCACCCGTGTCTGCTGTTTGAGACATTATGGGTGGAAGTTTATAGAGAAAGAGATAAGAGATTGCACAATGTTGGAAACTACAATCCTTCAAGCTTGAATAAACCTACAGCTAATACATAGGGTGTACCTACTCAGCTGTGGCGGATTTTCCCTCCCCACTCCAGACGTCACTGGGTAAATGTGAGTAGGAGTCTCTGAGAAAACACAACTGAACTACTCAAATTTGACTGTTAAATAAGAACCAAACCAACGTTGGCGGAGCCATGTCGTGCCAAGGCTTGGTGGCTCTCTCCCCCAGAGATCTTCGGGCTCCAAGAAGTTCCAACCTCAAATAACTCCTGCTGCCAAGATCATCGCCCTCACCGCTTCCTCTGCACCGTGGGCCTTCTTCATTGGTGAGCTGCTCGAGGTCCTCTTGCAACTCCTGTGCCTTCAGCCCGCGGGTCCTCTTGAGAGTCTTCTTTGGCTTCAGTGGGCTCCCCTGCTTGCTCCGGGCCTGCTCTGACTTACCTGCTTTTGGGGAGTCACTTGGACCTTGCTGGTCCTGACACTGCATCTTTTTTGTCAACCACGTTGTTTGCTGCTGCCAAGGCTGGTTGGTGCTCCTGCCGGACACTGACACCCTGGCTCTCGACACCTGCCGTGGAACAGCTCATAAATGGCTTCCACATTGTTGCCTGGTCCGCACAGCTGCAACTTGAAGGGCACCGTCAACCTCTACTGTATCCCTGACATTGGTGGGCTTTCATCTCCCGTGCCTCCTGGTCACTCCTCTGTGGCATAGACTCTGTCCCTTCTACTTGCAGGTACCTCTCATCTTGAATCCACCTTTGGGTTCCACCGGACTCCTTCGCCTTCTTCTCCAGCAGCCTCTCTCCTGAAGTCCTCCATTGTGGTCTACGGCGGTTTCCGACGCCACTTGACACCTATGCACCTGGCTTCCCTGGTGTAGGTATCCTGGTTCCTGGGGTATACACGGATGGGGTGACTCTCCAACCTTCCCTCTTCCACGAGGTGTCTTCAGTGTCCGCTGGGAAGGGTCATTTTTCTTTAAAACTGCAACCGCGACTTACCCATTGACCCATTGAGTACGCGGTCGTGTTCCCACTCTGCACACCACCTCCGTGGGGTTCCTAGATACTCATCTTGGGTGGTTCCTTGGGTCCCCGGCTCTTCTACGTCTTCTAAGTCCACTCTTGTCTTGAGTCATGGTTCGCATTTCACTATTTTAGTACATGGTTTGGCCTCCCCCTGGAGACCATTGTGTATTTGTGCTACTTACCTGTTTTATTTGCAAAGAATTATGTGCATTGTGTTATATCTCCGGGTTGGAGATATTGTTATGTGTTAGTGAGTGTCTTATAATAAATACCTATTTTTATAAATACACTGTGTGGTTCTTTTTCACTTAACCTATACCAATAAGATTAAGTTCTGGTAAAACAAGCTGCTTTACACTCCTTCTGGACTAAGCCTGAAGGCTGCTCTCCACAGCTACCACTTAGAGAGCTTTCTAAGGTTGTCTAAGACCACTAAAATCGCCATAAGGGTTGTCTGGATTAGTACAGGGTGCTACACTTACATAAGTGAGCACCATATACTAAGTCAGCTTCCCACATTGGTGTGCAGCGGTTGGGATTCAAGACTGCATTGTTTTACCAGCTAATCTTGGTGTGCATTAATTGAAAAACCATCACTAACATTGTCGTCTAGGATCTGCCGTTTAGACAACATAAACTAAGGGATTGGTGTTTAGACTGAATCCAGATACCCCCAAAGAATATGTTAGTCTGTAGACCAGCTGGCTCACAGTGCCACTATAAGCCCCACAACCTTAGAAAGGAGCGAACAGTTTCTGGCAACTATCTAACATGACAACCCTGACCCCTTAGGGATCGTGGAAACAGTACAGTACTTTTCGCTCAGTCACTTGTGCTCACTCGTTCTCAGAGAGATATATGGAATAAACGGTGGGGAAGTTCTCAAAAGGCATATATTGAACCAGCGTAATTCTAGTATAAAATACGTGTGCTGCAACAACCACTAGACAGAAACATACATATATGGTTATAAGCACCAACAGAGTAAATAAAAGGTTGAATTCTTCCATGGTGCTAAAACAGTGAATATATGCAGGCATATAGATACATGGCAGTAATCATGAGTACTCGTACGATGCATAACTCTAGCTAGATGTACCTAAGTGTACCTAGCATGTATGTAGGTGTATAGCCAAGAATCCCCCTAGGAAAGAGCCAACCCCATTACCTGATGTGAGAGAATGAAGGACCCCGTCTTAGTCTCGAGTTGGACACCCCGCAAGGGATGTCAAGCCACTGTGTGCTGGAGTGTCTGCATGCAGGAACTTCAGCGTCTCGTGTCAGCATGGAAGTTTCTCCTCTGGTTTGCACAGAGAAGATGTGGTACTTATATACCCGAAAGGTACCCTCAGGGGTTCTACCTAGATGTGTCATGGTACTGTGGGCCTGTCGGCCAGGAATGACGATAGTGGTGACTTTTGTACAGAGATATTATGCAGAAGCTGGTAATCCTGCTGAGATACTTAGAATCCTCATGCATAGTGGAGAGGTGTGGTGCAGCGGCCAGGGCAGCTGACTTCGGAGCACAGGGTTCACGGTTCGATCTCCGGCGGCAGCTCAGCTCAGCACCATGTGACTCTGGGCAATAGCTCACTTAATTTCCACGACGGCCCCCAGCGCCTTGAGACCCGTAAGGGTGGGTAGCTGCGCTATATAAAAACGGACTTACATTTACATTTTACTTACATAATAAATAAGGCTAGTTTTCGAAGAAAGTCACACAACATTTATTCTGCACCTAACTAGGTAAAAGGTCGGCGCCAGAGCCGTTATGTAGAGCAAGGTAGAACAAATGTAGGTAAAAGGTCGTGCAACTGTCCAGGCCTATATTGGTGTACATTGGGGCTCATAACATTAGGCACATATAATATCGTCATAATACCTCCATCGTCAGACAGCACCGCCATCGTCAGACAGCATGGACTCAGCATAGTATCCTACACCATCGACACCCAGCTCATCCGTTCCCTCACGAAGGACCCCGAAACCACCAGACTCAGCTTCCAGGAGGGAATGAAAGACGTTGCAGCTTGGATGAGCAGCAGCTGCCTGAAGCTCAACTCGGAGAAGACAGAAGTCCTCGTCCTTGGACCCACCCCCTTAGCTTGGGACAACGCCTGGTGGCCCACCGCCCTCGGCAACCCCTCCAACCCCACAGACCACATCCGGAACCTCGGCATAATACTCGACTCCTCCCTCACCATGATTCGCCAGGTCAACGCCGTCACCTCCACCTGCTTCAACACCCTCTGCATCCTCCGCAAGACCTTCAAGTGGATCCCCCCGAAGCCAGAAAGACCGTCACCCACGCACTCCTAACAAGCAGACTGGACTACGGAAATGCCCTCTACACTGGAATCAACAAATCCCTGCTATGCAAACTCCAGACCATCCAGAACACTGCAGCCAATCCTCTGCATCCCACGACGTGAGCACATCACCCAACACCTGTGAGACCTCCACTGGCTCCATGTCGAGAAGAGAGTGACCTTCAAGCTACTCACCCACGCCTTCAAATCCCTCCACAACAGCGGACCCAAATACCTCAACGTAAGAGTCTACTTCCACGTACCCAAAAGAAACCTCTGCTCCGCCGACCTCGCCCTAGCAGAAACCCCACGCATCCACAGAACCAGAGCGGGTAGAAGGGCCTTCTCCTACATCGCAGCCAAGGCCTGGAACAAGCTCCCAGTCAACATCAGACGCTCCCCTACTCTGCACACCCCAGGAAGTTTTTTGGCTTACCCGGAGGTGCCCTCCCCCCTCCCCCCCCCCCCTTCAGCACCTTGAGACCCTCTCGGGTGAGTAGCACGCTTTAAAATTCCCTGATTGATTGATTGATATAATACAGCTTAGAATAAGTAAGTTCTACTGAATTTAGGGTTGGGTAGTTAAGGGTCTAGCACAACCCTTTCTCCAACCTTAGAGAGTTTAGTTTGCACTAGGTTAGGTAGGTGCAACACCACACTACACCTAGTAACCATGTCTTTAGTTTGGGATGCTAGTGTACCCCAGTCTTCTAGATACAGTGGTCTTAAGTACCAGGAACTAAGGACCCTGGGTAACTTTAGAAAGTTAAAGACAGGTAGCAATCCAACCACTAAGCATCTCTTAGAGCTGCTTATCCTAGATGATCTCCAGAACTCTGACAGGATGGGGGATTAGGACAAAGTGGGTGGGGATGCTCCAAAAGATGGGACAGGAGGGGTAACCCCCAGTGGCCCTCATTCTGAGCATGACCAAGAGGAGTCTGAGGACTCCACCTTGGTGAACTCTGATCCAGGGAATAGTGCAGATGGCACAGAGGGTGTCCCTAGAAGTAGGTCCCCTTGTATTCCTCCTGGGAGGGTTCATAGCAGACAGAGGACATCTAGGTCTCCCTCTGCTGAGTTCAATGCTTCAGGACAGTCCATAGGGACCTCTATCTCTAGTCAGAGAGAGGAATCCTTGGAGAGGGAATACCACCTGATCAAACTTGAGAGAGTTAGACTCAAGCTCAGGCAAGATCAGTTGGCCCTTGACAAGGAGGCCTTGGAAGTCCAAGGAGCTAGGAAAAATCTGGGAATAGAGTCCCATGGTGGCAGTCCTAGTGTCCCTAGAGTCAGGGAAAACTCTTTTGATACTAGGAACCTGCATTAGAGAGGGCCTGTAAAGTTCAGAAGGTCCCTCAAGGGCAGTGGGCAGCTATCCTGTGGCTCTCCTTTGCTAAAAGGTAGAAATAAGCTTCTCCCTGTTAGAGAAGAGGATGCAGACAATTTTCAGTTCTGAAGAGTGCACTCATTGATGGGTTTGGCTTAACCACTGAACAGTACAGGATTAAGTTCTGAGACACCCAGAAAACACACACCCAGGACTGGGTAGACTTCATTGATAATGCTATTAAGGCTCTGGAAGGTGGGCTTCATGTAAGCAAGGTACAGGACTATTAAGGATTATACAATTTGATAACTTTTGCAACAGTACCTGGTGGACTCTGATCTGATCTCTCCCCAAGAATTGGGAAAGAAGGCAGACAAATAGGTCCGCACCAGGGTAAAGCAGAAAAACCTTGGCAATGGAGGTGACCAGAAGAAGCTAGATTCTTCTAAATCCCAAGATAAAGGTGGGGACAAGGGTAAAGATAAAAGGGAGTTTCTCAAGGTCTACAACAACCTGCATCTGGGGGGGGAGTCCCAAAATACCAAGAAAGGCAAAAGGAAACCTTGGTGTTATTTATGTAAAGTAAAGACCCATTGGACAAAGATGCTGATTGTCCAAAGGCCAAGGAACTTACTACCACTGCCCCTAAGGCAACTGCGCCCCCTAGCACCAGTAGTCAGAACTCCAGCTCAGGTTCTTCTAGTCTGGGATGGTGGCATTGATCCTGCCACCTTACTAGTAAGTCCCCCTAACTTGGGCAAGTACAAGCACCCACCTTTGATCAATGGAAAGGAAGCAATGGCTTTCAGGGACACAGGGGCCAGTGTCACCATGGTGACAGAGAAACTTGTGTCCCCTGAACAAATCATACTTGGACAAATGTACCAAGTAACCAACGTTAGCAATGTCAGAACTGATCATTCCATGGCAATTGTGAATCTCAGTTGGGGAGGGGTTACTAGACCTAAGAGAGTTGTGGTATCTCTAGACCTAGCTGTAAATTATCTGTTGGGCAATGATTTAGAAACTTCAGCCTGGTGTGAAGTAGAGCTCAGGACTCCTGCAGAAATTATGGGCATTTCTGCCAGTGTTTTTGCTGTAACCAGGGACAGCTCATCACTGAGGGATCACTGGATCCTGGACAAATGGACCAGATTGCTCCTAAGAGAAGGAGCAGGAAGGGTAAAGAATTAACCTCCTCCCAAACTCCCAGTGAGGATCAGTCTCCTGAGAGAGATGATCTCAGCCTCTGTGAAGGAACTGTCCCAGAGGAACTTGGGCCTGACCAGGCAGAGTTCTTGGGGGCAGGGGACCCTTCCAGGGCAAACTTGAGTTTGGAGCTGCAATCCTGCTCCTCTCTTGAACCCCTCAGACTGCAAGCTGCTACTTAGGAAGCAGGGAATGTCAGTGGGTCCCATAGGATCTATTGGGAAGATGGGCTTCTGAATTCTGAAGGTAGAGACCCCAAGCCTGGTGCCTCCAGGAGGTTGGTAATACCTCAGAAGTTCAGGGGTTTTCTTATCTCCCTGGCACATGACATTCCCCTTGTAGGACACCTTGGTCAAAGTAAGACTTGGGACAGGATTGTCCCTCATTTTCACTGGCCCCATATGTCAGAAGACACCAAGGAGTTTTGTCGCTCCTGTGTCACTTGTCAAGCCAGTGGTAAGTCAGGTGGCACTACAAAGGCCCCCTTAATTCCACTTCCAGTGGTTGGGGTTCCCTTTGAGAGGGTAGGGATTTACATTGCTGGTCCCTTGAACCCTCCAACAGCAACTGGACACAGTTGCATCCTAGTGGTGGTGGACCATGCCACTAGATATCTAGAGGCAATTCCCCTTAGAACCACTACAGCTCCTGTAGTGGCCAGGGCCCTCCTGGGAGTCTTTCCTAGGGTGGGTTTCCCTAAGGAGGTCTTAACAGACAGATGTACCAACTTCATGTCTAGTTACATCACTGCAATGTGGATAGAGTGTGGAGTAAACTATAAGTTTACCACACCCTACCATCCACAGTGCAATGGGCTTGTTGAAAGGTTCAACAAGACCCTTAAGGGTATGATCATGGGACTCCCAGGAATGCTCAGGCGAAAATGGAATGTCTTATAACCCTGCCTTCTCCTTGCCTACAGAGAGGTTCCTCAGAAGGGGGTTGGCTACAGGGGAAACGGGACAGCCTGCCAGTAAAGAAACAAGTTACAGACAGTCTGACCATGTCAGAGATTGCATTAGGATAGAGGTCCAAAAGATGCTGGAATTGGGAGTCATTGAGCCTTCCAATCGCCCCTGGGCTAGTCCAGTAGTCCTGGTACCAAAACCTCACACCAAGGGTGGAAAAAGAAGGATGAGGCTTTGTGTGGACTACAGAGGCCTCAATGCAGTCACTAGGACTGATACCCATCCTTTTCCAAGGGCAGATGAGCTCATAGATACTTTGGCCTCAGCCAAGTTTTAGAGTACATTTGACCTGACTGCTGGCTACTGGCAAATCAGACTAGCTGAGGATGCCAAGCCAAAAACAGCATTTTCAACCCCTAGTGGGCATTATCAATTTATTGTGATGCCCTTTGGTCTGAAAAATGCACCTGCCACATTTCAGAGGCTGGTGAACAAAGTCTTAATAGGTCTGGAAGCCTATAGTGCAGCATTCTAGATGATATTGCTGTCTTTAGCTTTACCTGGGAGGATCACCTGGTCCACCTCAGAAATGTTCTGGAGGCCCTGCAAAAGGCAGGCCTCAATATCAAGGCCACCAAGTGCCAGATAGGGCAGAGTAAGGTTGTATACTTGGGCCACCTGGTAGGTGGAGTCCAGGTTCAACCCTTGGAGAGCAAAATCCAGACCATCATGCACTGGGTTGCTCCCATTACTCAGACTAAGGTCAGAGCTTTCTTGGGCCTGACTGGGTACTACAGGAGGTTTGTTAAGGGATATGGGTCAATTGTGACTCCCCTGAATGTTCTCACCTCCAAGAAAATGCCAAAGAAGGTTCACTGGACAGTTGGCTGTCAAAAGGCATTTGATGACCTGAAGCAGGCTATGTGCAATGCTCCCATTCTGCAAAGTCCTGACTACTCCAATACATTCATTGTCCAGACAGCTGCATCTGAGAAAGGGGTAGGAGATGTTTTGTCACAACTGAATGCAGAGGACCAGGACCAACCAGTAGCTTTTATAAGCAGAAGGTTGACTCCTAGGGAGAAACGTTGGTCAGCTATAGAGAGGGAGGACTTTGCTGTGGTCTGGACCCTGAAGAAGTTGTGTATAATATAATGTAAATATAAGGACCCCCTGTTGCTATCAGGCATTCCTAGGACAAGGAAAATACAATCGTTTATAAAGAGTTCCCAGGCAACCATGAGGTCATAGGCTATAACAAACCATCAACCTACAAAAATAGCACTATACTCAATGTACCGTGAATGTATAATAAATCAATTTTATTAATATAGAACTATGATTAAAATAACTGCAAAATTCATGAATTCATAAAGTTCAATATTAATCAACAATGGAAATGCATCAAGTGACAGGACAATATTGCACAGTATCTAACAGAAAATATAAAAAGATTATATCACAGTGAATAATATAACACCACAATAGATACAGACACATCCTAGAACACATGGGAAACAATACAATAGGTGAGAGGAAGAGACACAATAATGTTCAATAGGAACAATACAATGTTGGTTTCTTTCAATGTATCACAATAATTTTCAATAGGAACAATGCAATGTTGGTTTCTTTCAATGTATCGACGCGTGTTTCTGCGAACTTTTTGCCTTCATCAGGAAAACCACATTGAAAGTCAGATGCCAGGACCATATAGGAACTGTCTAATTAATAGCACTTCCAGGCGAATCGCTGGAAAGCATCCAAACATGCCAAAAGAACGAATGTCTTGGAAAAATGCAGAAAATAGGGACTTATAAATAGTCAACATGGACAGCAAATGAAAATAGATGGTGGCCCAAAGGGATGGGGGCAGACAAATGTATTGATAATATCTACCTTATGGATAAAATGATGGACCCAACAAATAAGGTATTTAGAGATATCTGATGAAATGGGATAACAGCGAACAATAAGGAGAGATCTTTAAAATGTATCTTAGTCTGACTCTGGTGTTGAAACATCAAGACGGAGCATTCTCATCAAATAGATATCCGGTAAAGTCTTGATTATATATGTATGATACAAGGCAGAGAGTCTTCAGAATAGCGTCAGCGTTTGAAATTACCCATGGGCTGAGTGTCTCAACGGGTGCATGAGTCCTCGAACGATATATTGGGAGACTTCAAGAAGAAGTGGTGACCATACATGTTTGGTGCTCACTTCATTGTTCAGACAGACCATAAGACCCTCTTACGGCTTAAACAAATAAAGAGTGAAAATCCCAAACCTTTGAGGTGGTCCATTTCCCTTCAGGAGATGGACTATTCAGTGGAACATAGGCCGGGGAGTAACCATGCCAACGCAGTTGGACATTCCAGATGCTTTCACTTAGAAAATGAAGCCTCAACAGGGCAAGGTTAGTCTCATCTCCTTACATTTGGGGAGGTCTTGTGTAGGAAAGTAGGATCTGCTTTCATGGTCACCCCCACTTTTTGCTGGTGTCATTTTGTTTTCCTGACTAGCCTGACTGGGATCCTGCTAACCAGAACCCCAGTGTCTGTGCTTCCCCCCATAAATTGGCCATTGTGAGTACTTGGGTACACTCCAGATTGGCTACTGGTGTACCCAGATAAGTCCATAGTATATGGTACTAAGGTACCCAGGGCATAGGTACACCAGGGGTCTCCCATGCGCTAAAGCATGTATTATGCCACCCATGAGAGACCACTCTTATTATGACTACAGGCCTGCCATTGCAGCCTGTGTAAGCTGGTGCTGGCACCACGTATGACAGATATAAGTTTCCTTATATCTGAGGTCACTGCACTTAAAACCTACAAGTCACCCTAAGGCAGGCCTTTCAATCCTGAAGGCATGGTGCTCGGTTCTAAGTGTGAGTCTATTCTCCGGGGTTGAAAGGGCATCAACCATTACGACAAAGAGTGGCCATGCGTCATTACGCGATGACCATCTCTAAACTGGCTGTAACAAACCCTGTCATGTTTGGTATCAAACATGTTGAAACATACCCCCACACCATAAATGGTGTGGAAGGTATGATTCCATGCACTGTAAAGCTCCTCCAGGAGGCTCTCAGTGCTCCCGGTACCAGTCTTCCAAAGCCAGACAAGAAGCTAGGTCTGCTGCCGACCAGAGACATGTTTCTGCCCTCCTGCTGCTTAGCCAAGCTCGAGCAGGGGAAGGCAGAACAATAGATATCCTGTCACAGGGATGTGTGACCACCTCCCAGACAGGGTTTGATGTATTGGGGCAGAGTGGGGGCGCTTGCCTGCACCACTGAGACTGCTTGAAAGGCATATTTGGTGCCCTCCTTGCATATTCCAGTTCAAAACAGGTCAGGGAGCCATTGGCTCCCGCTGTGGCACGAAACTGGACAAAGGACATGGGAGTATCCTCCCCACTGTCCAGCCCCTCCTCTGGGAGGGACCCCTGAATCTTCCCAAACCTTTCCTAAAGGTACTTAAGGGCTTACATGACCTGTGGGTGGGTCCCTAGATTTGTCATGGGACAAGATTCAGATCACATACCACTTCAACTTCGACCATCTGGACCCTCTGGACTTCGCTTTGGGAACCGAGACTGTACCGGGGAAGGTTCCTGCTGCTCCTGGTCTCGTCATCCTGCTGGTCTTCTGCAACGTCTGGGTCTGTGCTACATACAGGTTCTTCACCAGGCCGGTGGACATCCAAAGACACCTGAAGGAATCTCCCTTGGAGTGAAAGAGTCACTCCACTGCATCTGCAGGCACCGCAACACAGTTGACCAGTCTGCTGATCCTGGGCTCCCACAGACCCCGAAAGGCTCAGCAACACAAGTGGTGGTTCTGCAACTCTCTCGAGGCCTGCACTGTCTTCATACCAAGTTTGAGGCTAAGATACCTCGTCAGAACCACTGAAACAGCACCCCTGTGCACCTCGTAGACTCACCGTTGCCAAGGCTTGTTGGCTCTCTCCTCCAGAGGTCTTCGTGCTCCAAGCAGCTCCAACCTCAAGCAACTCCTGCAGCCAAGATCTTTGCCCTCACCGCTTCCTCTGCACTGTGGGCCTTCTTCATTGCTGAGCAGCTCGAGGTCCTCTTGCGACGGTTGTTCCTTCGGCCTGTGAGTCCTCTTGAAGGTCTTCTTTAGCTTCAGTGGGCTTGCCTGCTTGCTAGGGGCCTGCTTTGACTCACCTGCTCGTGGGGAGTCACTTGGACCTTGCTAGTCCCGACACTGCACCTTTTTCGTCAACCACCTTGTTTGCTGCTGCCAAGGCTTGTTGGTGCCCCTTTCCTGACACTGACCCCCTTTCTCTCAACACCCACCATGGGACAGCTCGTAAACGGCTCCTGGTCTTCCACATGTCGCCTGGTCTGCACAGCTGCAACTAAAAGTCAACCTCTACTGCATCCCTGACATCGGTGGGCATTCGTCTCATGTGCCTCCTGGTCACTCCTGTGTGGCATAGACTCTATCTCCTATGCTTGCAGGTACCTTTCATCTTGAATCCACCTTTGGGTTCCACAGGACTCCTTCGCCTTCTTCTCCAGCAGCCACTTTCCTGAAGTCCTCCTTTGTGGTCTACGGCGGTTTCCGACGCCACTTGACACCTATGCACCCTGCTTCCCTGGTGTAGGTATCCTGGTTCCTGGGGTATACACGGGTGGGGTGACTCTTTAACCTTCTATCTTCCACGAGGTGTCTTCAGGGTCCGCTGGGAAGGGACCTTTTTCGTTAAAACTTCAACTGCAACTTACCCTTTGACTAACATTGAGTACGCGGTCATGTTCCCACTCTGCACACAACCTCCGTGGGGTTCCTAGATACTCACCTTGGGTGGTTCCTTGTGTCCACGGCTCTTCTACGTCTTCTGGGTCCACTCTTATCTTGTTATGGTTCGCATTCCACTATTTTAGTATATGGTTTAGCCTCCCCCGCAGACCATTGTGTATTTGTGCTATTTGCCTGTTTTATTTGCAAAGTATTATGTGCATTGTGTTATATCTCCGGGTAGGAGATATTGGGGCAGATGTATCAAGGATTGCATTTGCGATTCCTTAATAGCGAATTTTAGCGAATTGCTATTAAGGAATCGCAAAATGTTATGTATGTAGGAATCGCAATAATAATTGCGATTCCTTAATATTCCTTAATTGCGAATTGCAAATAGCGATTCGCAATTAAGGAATACCTTCCCATTCATTCCTATGGGCGTAGAGGCCCATAGGAATGAATGGGAAGACATTCTCAATTTGCGAATCGCAATTAGAGAATCGCAAATTGAGAATGCAATTTCAAGGGTGCCAGGGTGTCCTTTTGACACCCTGTTGCACCCTGAAATATGTATGTGTGCACATGTGGCGCACATACATGCCCTAAGGGCATGTATGTGTGCCACATGGCACTTTGAAAAATGCTAAAAAGTGCATTTGTCAAAGAAATCGCATATTACCACCAACTTGAAGTTGGTGGTAATTTGCGATTCCTTAAGGCCAAATTGCACTTTTTTGGTGCTTCTTACATTAGATTTAAGGAATCGCAATTTGCTATTCCTTAAATGCAATCGCAAAATAGGGAATCGCAAATTTTGCGATTCCTTATTTTGCGAGGCAGTTTTGCCTTAATACATACCACTAAGCAAAATTGCGTTCGCAAACGCAATTTTGCTTGATACATCTGGCCCATTGTTATGTGTTAGTGAGTGTCTTATAATAAATACTAAGCCTGGGCGGTGAACTCAGCTTCGCTTGCTGAGTTTGCAGAGTTTTCCGCACTCCGCGTTACGCGGAGCTCGCAGAGTTCTGAAAAACTCTGCTCCGCGTAGCTGAGTTTTTTTTCCTCACACGCACTCGTCAACATCAATTTGGCGAGCAGGGAAAATCCACCTCCCGTCGAGATTTTTCCTCATTCGTGCTCGTCAAGTTCAAGTTGGTGAGCGAGGGAAATCAACCTCCCGCCGAGATTTCTCAACGCGGGCAGTCCGATTTCTCAATGCGAGTGGCGGCGTATGCTCGCGACTGCTCGCTTTGAGAAACCGTCTATTCTCGTTGAGAAAGCTGCCACTGGAGTAGAAAATCTACTCGAGTGGCAGAAAGGAAGCAGCGCCCGCTTGAGCTGTTCACGATAATTTCACAGCGCCGACAAACACCCGGCGCTAAAAACTACAGCGAGCTGCATTTTTCTAACGCACTCTACCACTTGCGGAGCCCTGCGTAGCGCGGCAGAGTTTTTTGCAAACTCTGCCCAGGCTTAATAAATACCTATTTTTGTAAATATACTGTGTGGTTCTTTTTCACTTAGCCTATAGCAATAAGATTAAGTTCTGGTAAAACAAGCTGCTTTACACTCCACAGCTACCACTTATGGTGATTTTAGTGGTCTTAGACATCCTTAGAAAGCTCTCTAAGGGTTGTCTTGATTAGTGCAGGGTGCTACACTTACATAAGTGAGCACCATATACTAAGCCAGCTTCTCACACCCGTCCTGCCTGCCCATCGTCGCTACATGCGGTTTTTCAGTGGGCCACAAGCACATTTTTAGTTTGCCATGCTCTCTTTCGGCCTCAACAGTGCCCCTCGGGTGTTCACAAAGGTGATGGCGGTGGTCGCAGCTCATCTGCGGAGATCAGGGGTTCTAGTCTTCCCCTATCTAGACGACTGGTTTTTGAAGGCGGGCTAATTTCAGGCAGTCGTCTCCCACCTCCAGACTATGGCGAACTTCCTGTATTCGCTGGGGTTCACTATCAACGTGCCAAAGTCACACCTAACTCCCTCTACGGCGAGTCCAGAATATTCAGGCTATGAGACCGATGTTTCAGCCTCTATCCTGAATTTTGGTGAGAGTGACTGAGGCTTTTGAGCCTCATGGCCTCCTGCATCCTGCTGGTGGACCATGCACGGTGGCGCATGTAGGCTCTGCAGTGGGACCTGAAGTTCCAGTGGGCACAGCATTGGGGAAATCTCACCGACCTGGTTCAGATATCCGAAGGCACTACGAAAGACCTGCAGTGGTGGCTGACAAACTGCGATTGGGTCAGAAGCAGACCCCTCTCCCTTCTCCACACAGATCTCACAGTAGTGAGATCTTCTGGGATGGGGCAGTCATCTGGGGGAGGTGGAGATCAGAGGATTCTGGTCTCTGGCGGAAGCCAAGCTTCACATCAACCTCTTGGAGCCTCAAATGATACGATTGGCACTGAAGGCCTTTTTACCATCCACAAGGGAAGGCTGTTTCAGGTGTTCACGGACAACCCTACCGCCATGTGGTACTGCAACAAACAGGGCGGGGTGAGGTCGTGGACCCTCTGTCAAGAGGCCCTACGCCTCTGGACTTGGCTGGAACAACAGGGCATTTCCCTGGTGGTTCAACATCTGGTCGGTTTTCTGAACACCAAAGCAGACGAACTCAGCCGAAGGTGCCTTGTGGATCACGAGTGGTGTCTCCATCCGGAGGTGGCACAAGGTCTCTTTTAGCAGTGGGGAGAGCCTTGGTTAGATCTGTTCGCCTCATATGAGAATGCGCAATGTCAGCAGTTTTGCGCGTTGGAGTTTCCAAGGTGGCTCTCGCTCGGCAATGCTTTTCGTCGCAGGTGGAGCACAGGCCTCCTGTACGCCTTTACGCCCATACCACTCCTGCCCAGAGTTCTCAAGAAGATCAGGAGCGACTGGGCACAAGTCATTCTTGTGACTCCGGATTGGGCATGGAGAGTTTGGTATCCCAAGCTTCTGGCTATGAGCCTCGATCCTCCGGTCAGGCTGCCCCTTCGGGAGGATCTTCTGTTGCCGCAGCAGGGGAGCGTCCTCCACCCAAACCTGTCCACTCTCTGCCTCCTTGTGTGGAGATTGAGAGGTGACAGTTAACAGGTTTTGACCTTCCTCCTGAAGTCTGCAATGTTATTCTGGCAGCCAGGCGTCCCTCCACGAAATCGGTTTATGCCTCCCAATGGAACAAATTTTGTAAATATTGTACAGAACGGTCCATTGACCCCTTATCTGCTTCTCTAGCAGATATTCTCCTTTTTATCCTTCCCTTGGCCCAGCAGGGCTCTGCTCTGGGCACTCTGAAGGGCTACCTTTTGGCCCTCTCAGCCTTTCTTCGGCTGCCAGATCAGACTTCGCTTTTTAAGTTTCCTCTGGTGCAGAGGTTTTTGAAGGAGTCAACCCACTTGTTTCCTCCTTCTCCTTTTCTAATGCCAGAATGGAACCTTAATTTGGTCCTTACTTTTTTGATGTGCGCACCGTTTGAGCCACTACACAACTCCTCTCTACGGTTGCTCACTATCAAAACAGTCTTTTTGGTGGCAATTGCCTCTGCCAGGAGGGTGAGCGAACTACAGGCACTGTCATCACAGCCTCCTCACCTGACAGTTTTCCCGGACAGAGTGGCACTGAGAACTAGAGCATCTTTTTTGCCCACGGTTGTTACTCCCTTCCATCTTGGACAGTCCATTACTCTACCCACTTTCTATGCACCTCCACACCCTTCAAAAGAAGAGGAGCGTTCCCACTGTCTGGACCCAAAAATAGCATTATCGTTCTACCTTAATCGCACTAAAGAGCTCCGGGTGTATGGCGAACTCTTGATAGGGTACATGGGAGCAAAGAAGGGGCGTGCTGTCCAAAAGAGGAACATTTTTCAATGGGTTATCCTCTGCATCAAAATATGTTATGCCTTGGCAAAGAAGCAGCCTCCCGAAGGCCTTCGGGCCCACTCCACCAGGGCAAAAGCAGCTACCACTGCTCTTCAACTTGGTGTATCTGTTTCTGATATCTGGCAAGCGGCCACATGGGCATCTCTGCACACGTTCACCAGATACTATTGCCTGGATTCTCAGGTTCGCAGGGGCCTGTTTGGCCTCTCTGTTTTACAGGACTTCCTGGTTTAAAGCTTTTCCTCAGTCCTACCTCCGGGGTAGGTATTGCTTGGATATTTGTTCAAAGGTAAGGAATCTGCGGCTGGATGTCTCTATCAGATGAACCAGTTACTTACCTTGGGTAATGCCTTATCTGGTAGAGACATGATCTAGCCGCAGATTCCTTACACACCCACCCATCCTCCCTGCACTGCGGACTAGCCTTTTAGTGTCAGGGCTGCTTCCCTTCAGGGCCCTAGTAAATTTTTTTTTCAAACCATGGTCAGTCACTTCATGGCTCCGCGCTGCTGGCGTGGAAAATCGTGAAAAGTACTGACATCAGCGCACCGGAGTGGTGGTTATATTGAGGACGCGGATGTCATGACGACAATGAACACGACGCCGACGACATCACGCGGAGTCGACCGACATCACCTACCGGCGCGCAGGGGTATTGCTTACAAAAATCTTCCGGATTCAGCCTCACTCCTGGAAGTTCAAAGTTAAGGAATCTGCGGCTAGATCATGTTTCTACCAGATAAGGCATTACCAAAGGTAAGTAACTAGTCCGACAAAGCCAATAAATCTCGCACAGGCAAAATCTATTGGCTTTGCCTGTGGTTGTTAACGTTTTTACTCAGGGTGATTATATCCCTTTATTTTCAAAATGGAGGAAGAGCTGTTATGGGACCCCGAGGGCCTGGAGCATACACCAACAAATTATTTTCCCCCTTCGCAAGAAACATCTTCTTTCTATAAAACCAAGAAGTCCGCGGAGTCAGCATTGGTCGGGCCTAGCTCAATGGAGGCGACCACTACTGTGCCTCAGAAAGTCAACTCAATGATGCTCCCACACTAGATACTATTTACAGTCTCCTTCAACTCCATAGAGCTGAGAAAGTTGTCTGGAAACATGGATATTCTTCACACCCTGTTGGGGAACTTAGAGGTATGTCAACTCGATCTTCAAGAAACGGTCAGAGAGAACAAGTCTGTTACTCAGAAGCGCGAATCTCAGTTGGAGGGACTTTCCTCTAAATTAGAAGACCTGGAGAATCGATCTCGGAGGAATAACCTTAGAGTTTCAGGTATTCCTAAGTGCAGCAAGAGTGATGATCCAAGATGTTATATTGTTCGTCTCTTCAGAGAAGCCTTCCCAGCATTAACCTATTGGGACTTTGATTCCATGGTTCAAAGGGTGCACAGCTTTCCATTCAGCAACCTAGGAAGGGGGAGACACCTGTTATCCTTGGGCTG
Organism: Calotriton arnoldi; assembly: GCA_963921515.1. Lineage (NCBI taxonomy): Eukaryota > Metazoa > Chordata > Amphibia > Caudata > Salamandridae > Calotriton > Calotriton arnoldi. Next base: position 863,413 of record CAWUFW010006508.1, on the reverse strand, counting down.
TCATAATCTATGTGGGAAATTTAATTTTGCAGCAGGTGATCTTCCAGGTGGCTTGTCCTCTGTCAGAGCTTGTGGTGCAGATGTTTTGTCTGATCAGACTTTCGTCACAAGACATGTGTGCGCCGTTGGTGGCTACGTGTGCTTATTCTGGTGCTACAAAAGATCGGAGCAATGGTCTCCCTAATGAAATCAGCTTGAGGATCAATTTAAAAGGACATACATATTGTTGCCAAAATGCCTCTAAAGTTGAAGAACTGCTAAATAAATGGCAATCAGTAAAATGACCTGTTTGCTTCTGAGAGGCTTGGAGCAATTTAATGCTAACGCAGGCATCTGCTCTTTATCTGGAGTACCTCCTTCTCTCTAGTTTTGGTAATCTGTGCTGCTCTGTCCTATTTCCTTCTTTATTCTTCCTCTCCCTCTCTCTCTGCTGTACTCTTTGGATATATCAGTCTGTCTTAATCACTGATTATCTCTGTACACTTCGGGGGGGGGGGAGTTCTCAGATGTCTAACTTTTTGGTTGGTATCAGCCTATAAGGATTGGTGGGTAATGGCTCAGGGTTTGGGCATAGAGGTTGGGGGTGAGTTAGATCTTGTGGAAGGGTAGATTGGGTGGGTTTAAGTGCTGGGAGGTAGGATCTAGGCTTAAGTGGATCTTTTTTGCTATTTCTCTTTCAAGACTGGTTCTGGAATCACATTAGCTGCTAAGTGAAGCATCGGGCTCAAGGGTATGGTGGCAAGAATTTTTAAATGTCTTTTCTCTTTAAATGCCCATCCTAGAAAGTGATAGACGTCGATCTAGATCATATTTTGGACCCACTTATAGTGTGGATGTCCGAGGTCTTGGCTGGTCATGATCCACCACTGGTATAACATATGGTATGACATGGGTTTTTTTCTGATAATGCAATATTTTTATGTATTTTTATCTGATGCACATTGCACTTTATTATTCTTAACATTTTGTCGCTCTTGCTGACTGGTAATAGTACCTCTATAATTGATGGAATTTATTTTTGTCTTTGGTGATGAATTTGTATTTTGTGATGTTTTTCCAATAAAAAAACAGATGCCTTGTATCAATAGATATGTTACACATTATACACCTAATTTCAACAGAACTTACACCTCTTTGCAAGGAGGTTCCAATTATACATTCACTGCCTTTTTAAGTAGCGTGCAACTTTATGGAGATAGGTTAGACATTTTACAGCACCTTATATCATTAGAACTCACAGCCAGATGGGTGAGACGTTGTCTTACTTTGCTTATGCTGACTACATGAAATTAAAATATAGTTTACAAATGTATTGTATCCCAAGGTTGGGGAAGCTTTTTTTTTTTAAATCTACAAAATGTTTTAATGGAGAAACTCCACTTAAGGCCTACATGTAACAGAAAAATTCTTGTACTAACACATATTTTGGTATGAAATGCCTCCAATAGCCAAAGCGATGCAAAGTCCTCAAACATACCACATTCATGAAGTTGTTATCCTCAGACAACTTTTCCAGCTGAATATCAAATCTGCACAGTGCTGCTGAGGGTATTTTGCAGACAGATCACACAACTGAACAACATGTTTGGGACACCTCCTAGGAAACCTCTGCCTGGAAACCTAGAAAATCTTTCATGTTCTTTAGTGCACTATTTCTCTTTCAGTCATCTCTGCATCCAGATGGAGAAACAGGAGACATTCATACCACGAAACCCGCTAACGATCATCCAAGGGGTTCCGTTCGTCAAGTATTTTGCTGATGGTTGGGCCAAAGTGGAGAGTTTCCAGGCTCAGCCAGATGATCTGCTTATCTGTACCTATCCCAAAGCAGGTGAGTGCCTCCATGGTAATCGGAGTAAAGCCCAGTCGGTAATATGAAAGTTCATTCTTTTGTATATTTTGAACCCCAGGAATTCTGATAACAACCTCACTCAGAGTCTCAGCATGGTTTTTCTAAGTGGCGTAGCACTGGTTCTTACTCACTGAGATGTTAGACTCTAGCTTTTCAACACCGTAGTAGTCCCAATTTAAACTGGATTGCTTACATTTAAATTTTGGATGTGTGACCATGCTGCATTATGTTAATCTGTGAGTCTTACTTTTTACCCAGTTAAGCACCAAATTCTGTAGATAACCTGGGACTCTGCTACAATAGGTCTTACGCATAGTCTTTTTACATTGAGGCTCAGTCTGTGGCCAGGTTTTGTATCAGCTGAAGCTTGTTCATGAGTTTTTGGGTGGTGAGGCGATATTGCAATAATCCAGCTGAGCTACCGGCAATGCCTTTGCTAGGTCCACCCAGTGGGTGTTTAGAAGATGTAGAATTTTTAGTATGGATAACTGAAAATGTGTTTCTTTGACTTCTTCCTATACTTGTTGTGCAAATATGAGGGCTGCTTTGAAAATGATGCCTAGACTTTTATCTTTCTATGAAGTGACTGCAAAATGTTCCAGAGACTATTTTGAAAGGGACAGGTAATTCCTTAGTGCTGGCAGCAATGATGATCTCTCTTCCGGTAGTGTTTAGGTAGGTTTACTCCATCTAGAAGTTAGTATAGGATATACACTCAAAAATATTGTAAATTTACCTAAATAGACTTGTGACTGCATTTTGTTTTTGCCCAGTATCCTGGAGAGCTGCAATAGTCACATATTTCCGGTAGTAGTTCTCTGTTTGTTTGTGACTGATCACTGCAAACCATAGGGATTGTTCTCTCCTCAAAATTGCACCAGACAAACCCAGATTAAAAAAACAAGTACAAAGACAAACAATTTAAGTAATGTTCAATATCTACGTAAAAGATGGACAGACTGTATCAACACCATCACCAGCCAAATCATACAAGCTAAGACCTATAACTTATCTCACCTCCCACCGGTAATTATCAATCTGATAGAGACATCTAGCCGCAGATTCCTTACCTTTGAGCTTCCAGGCGTCAGGCTGGATCCTGAAGATTTTTGATAGCAGTACTCCCGGGCGCTTGTGACGTCGTAGGCGTCGTGTTCATCGTTGTGATGTCCGCGTCGTCAATATAACCGCCTGTAGGAAAGTAGGATCTGCTTTCATGGTCACACTCACTTTTTGCTGGTGTTATTGTTTTTTTCGGTTGAGCCTGGGCAGCGCGCATGCGCTGCACTGCGAGGTATGTAGTATTGAGTTAGGGATGTGAAGCTCTGCCCACTCTCCCCCCATATTTTTCATTGGCTTGTGTCATTGTCCTTGGTAAATGCTAACTTCTGATTCGTTAATAGACTTGGTAGTCCCTCCTTAGTACCGCCTTGTCTTCATTTGTAACCTCCCATGGCAACACCCCCGTTACGTGTGTTGTTGCTCGGTAGGCTTTAATTACAGCCTCCGAGCACTCTTTTGCTAAAAGCTTTTCACCTGCCTGCAAACAGGCAGGATGCGCTCTCTGGTAAGGCTTAATTTTTTTTCTATAGCACAGCATGCCACAGTGGCGCCCGTGACTTTTGTTTTTTTGTGGCGCCGAACACGGCTGCATTTTTTATTTTCAATTATTTAACTTTTGTTTGTAAAAGCGCCCTATGCGGTGCTTTCACTTTAATGGCGGCCACGCCCTTTCTTTAGAAGAGCCGCTTCTGAGGAAAGGGGCACAGCCGCCATTAAAGTGAAAGCGCTGCACGGGGTGCTTTTGCAAACAACCATTTGCAATGCAATAGGTCTCGCATTTTTGAGAGTTTAGTAAATGCAAGACCTATTGCATTGCAAATGCTTGTGTTTTCCTGTTTCCAAGTTCCAATGCCCAGGGAGCGACGTCAGTAATGCATAGGGATCCCGGCGTTATTATCCCAAAAAGAGTCCTGAGTATTAAAGTTACTGGTCTCCGGACTTCATAGCGCAAACCATGGAGAGGAATGCAGGGGGGTTCCAGGTGCAGCGTCTGCATCCTGCTGGTAACTTGTGACCCTATCAAACTGCCTATTACCATAATTGTATTTACTCCGATTTAGGGGTGCCTGGAGCCATGGATGGTAGAAATGTCATTTGAAAAATGCAGAACAAAAGAGTAGCTCTAAGCCTGCAAATGTTTACTTGAGGGTGCCGTTGGACTGCTTATTCAGTTTTAAAGATCAATTGAACTGGCCTGCCATGAATATTTTAGAAGATCCTGGAATAAACTGGTCTTCTCTCTTTTTTTTTATAACCCCTTATCTGCTTTCTAATCCCTGCCCTCCCGTTGACATGGTAAATTTCTTCCTGCCCCCACTCACGTTGTCCATGCCGTATTTACTCCCGCCCCCACTCCCGTTGTCCGTGCCATCTTTACTACCACCCCTCCCTCCCGTTGTCCGTGCCGTCTTTACTGCCGCCCCTCCCTCCTATTGTCTGTGCCGTCTTTACTCCAGCCCCCCCCTCCCGTTTACTGCGGAAAGTACAAGAAAAGGGTCCAGGCATCTTGCGCTTATCTTATACCCTTAAAGTTACCCCTTTTACCTTTAGATCTTGTGCATTGGTAGACTCGATCACCTCTAAGTTCAAGGTAATTTTATTTTCCTTGAAGTTTCATTTTAAGGCACAGACTTACCATTGTGATTTGAGCAAATAACCATACTCTGGATGTCACCCATACACGGGGATGCTTTTGAGTGCAGCACGCTCGGCTGTAAAGCAGCTGCTTCTAACACTTCTCACTCACCAAACACTCTTGCTGCCTCTGCTAAAATTGTGTGTGACCGATTAAGCAGCAGATGTGACAAAACAGTTAAAAGGCCCCAAAGGCGAGACCTATTGGCTATGCCAATGCTTGTCTAACTAGTCTGACTGGGATCCTGCTAATCAGGACCCCAGTCTTTGTGCTTTTTGCATAAATTGGACATGGTAAGTACCTAGGTACCCTCCAGATTGGCTACTTGTGTACCCTTGTAAGTCCCTAGTATATGGTACTAAGGTACCCAGGGCATAGGTACATCAGGGGTCTCATATTGGCTGCAGTATGTATTATGCCAACCCTGAGAGACCACTCAAATTGTGACTCGAGGCCTGCCATTGCTGCCTGGGTAAGCTGATGCTAGCACCATTTATGACCGATCATAAGCAAGTCCTCTGACCTCTTGGTCGAGCAAGACCTCTGACCTCTTGGTCGAGAGACTGCTCTCCCCCGCGCAGCTCCGCAGTAAGTGTCCTGCCTCTTGTCCTCTTGTGCTGCCGTGACTGGTGTTCGAGGCCCCTGTGCCTTGGTGCCGCCTCGTGCTTGTCCGTGGCTTTTGCTTGTACTGAGCTGTTTTTGCCTTATTTTTTTCATCCTTTGCTCCGTTTCTGCTTTTTGCACTTGGCTTTTTTTCTGTTTGCCTCTCTTTTCTGGTCGTTTTTCTGCCGCTTGAAGGAAGTGACCCGATTAGGGCCACCCGGGACACTCGTGACCACCTCTCAGCCTTCCATACAAATGAAGAGTCGGTCAGACAGTAGAGAATACAAACCAAGTATATGTTTATTCAGAATCACTCGAGCGGAGCCCCGTCTGCCCAGTCGCTTAGAGGTGCTGCAGAGAGGACTGACTTCAGCAAAACATAGAGACACATTATGTACATTTCAGAACCAAGGAAGACCCGCCCATAATGGAATTTTACAAGCAGGTGCAGCTAAAACAAAGAAGTACAGAAGGATGAGCTTCGACTCTGAGGCCGGGCACACATTATCTCTATGCCAAGGTCATTCTGTCCGTGCCTACCACTAGAATTGTGGGAGAAGGCCTCTATCTAGTGGGAAAGGTATGCGCTAATAAGAACAGTGTATTTATTAGCAGAGCAAGGCCTAACCTTGGAGAAATTAAACTTCCCACAGCCTGCTTCTCGAGGAGGGAATACGCAGTTAATGGCATGATTCAAAATGGCGGCTAAACATAAAATGGTGCTGCGAATGCTAACTTACATGGAACAATGCATGAACAAAATAGCAAAAACGTATTCATTTCATCAGACCCTCCTTTTAGCATTCGCTAACTAATTTTATATGGTGGGCGGAAAAGACATAACATTCTAATAAGCAAAAGGACATCAGTACTCAGAACAATCCATAAACTCAGTATCAGGAATAGAAGCTGCAAGGGATGATGTAGAATCAAAGATGCCCTCATCAATCTGCATCATTTCATCAATCTGTTTTTGTAACATAACTGCTGCATTAGTATCATGAACTGTCATTTTCGGCTTGGGAATAAGGATAGTGACACAATAGGAACAACAAGCTGGGAGATGTATACAGAGGCAGCACGTGAAGAAGATACCGGCAACTACAGCCAGAAAAGTGAGGATCTTCCAACCCCAGGAGGTGAGTGTGTTCCAGACCACCCTGATAGGGTCCCAGTACCTGTCTCTTGGTGTATGTCTGACGAAAGTCTATGCAATTTTTGTATAGCTGCATACAGGTTGGGAGCGTGATCAGGTATGTAAACACAACAGCTGCTACCAATGACGCGACAAGCCCTACCCCTATCTGCAAGTACGACGTCTAACACCATCCTGTTCTGCAAAGTGACTAATCTCGTAGCCTGAAGCTCAGCTGTGATGTTTGTCAGTATTCCAGCAGTTGTATTAATAACCCCCTCCACAACTCTTGTTAGCCGACGAAGTTGAAGACTATTAGCCATGGAGCCCCAAAAAGGTAGGAGACCCTTTATGGCATCCCCAAACTGTTGTGCAGTGGTATCTTTCGGATCTATATCCTTTGTGTCAACAACCCTTCTGACTTGGGGCAAGTATGTACTCCTGCGCTGCAGCTGATGATCTTTATGATAATTGGACGGGGCAACATACACAGGGGGAAGGAGGAAAGAGAGGTAACATCTGCCTGACCATCCCCATGGAAGCCAGACATGAGCTTGGGATCCACAGACAAAATAGACATTATGGGGTAGGATCAAAGGCGGACTATTAATTGTTCTCAGTCTGTAGGTGAAATTGCATTTAATCTCCCCCACCTTTACCTCCCCAGTCAACTGGACACAGAAACTAGCTATTGTGTTGACCACAGACACCGGTATCGGTTTGTCCTTAGTAATATTGCGAGCTTGGAAAAATTGAAAATACTCAGAGGTGTTGAACCTTTGGAAATCAGCCATTTCCATTCGAAGCCATGTTTCGTTCTTCACTTTTTCATATGTGCTCATACAGGATTTTGGGGACAATGTACCGAAGGTCTCTTGTCCTGCTGGTCCTATGGGAGTAAACCCATGATGAAAATGTACATACTCTACCACAGTGCGATAATCAGCAGGTGTCATAACCAGAGTAGAGAGTTGGAAATGGTAGTGCACCATAATGAACAATTGAAACCAACCTTCACAGCTACCAATATATGACAATGGCATGGACAACAAATGTTGCTCTTATGAGTAACTGAGGGGAACAATCCACAAACCCAACAATTAGTTGTATTGGACACATTATGGGCTTGATGCAACATTTGTATAAATACATTGTCTGTAAGACTTTCTATGCTCTTCTTTGTGAGGGGCCAAAGTAACAAAAATGTGCTCAGGGGAGTGGTTGTTGTACCAACTAAGGAATGGACAGGATACTTCTCCTCTAGAAACCCGGATATTCCAAGTATTGTTATTAGCGTAATCACAACAATTAATATGCAAACTATTTTACTATTTGTTGACCAACCCCTTGCTAAGCGCAGTGGTGCAAATGGCTGCTCCTCCTCCTCAATAGGTCGACCAAACGGATGCATTATGAAGCAAGAAGAGGAATGCAAAAACTGATAGCAAAGGTAAGTGTTCCCAGTGTCCGTCTGAGCCTCACTGGTACAGGCTCCTATTGCTCATCAACGTTGGCGCTCTTGAGCACCGGAGGTGGAGCTTGCTCAGTCCTAAGCTCACGATGAATCCCACGTCACACAGGATAATGTCCCCCCCCCTACTAGGGAGCACGTTCGATTTATCCTGTCCAATGTCAGAACAGTGCACCAATCTCATGACACCCTAAACTAACACCGTTGGTACTATAGCAAAGTACACCCTAACTTACACAGTCCATCCCTAACTAATCTGACTTCTCCTTTGGTGCACTATTCCTCAGCCGAGGACGCAAATTGTACCTGGTGACTCCAGGCACAGAGGGGTCAATAAACAGCGGCTCTTTAATGTTTTCACCCTTCATCTGTTTTAGCCACAAGAGGGGCTTATGGTCTGTCTGAACAATGAAGTGAGTGCCAAACAAGTATGGCCTCAGCTTCTTCAAGGCCCAAACCACAGCAAAGGCTTCCCTCTAAATAGCTGACCAACGTTTCTCTCTGGGGGTCAGCCTTCTGCTTATGAAAGCTACTGGCTGATCCTGACAATCTTCATTCAATTGTGATAACACAGCCCCTACCCCCAATTCAGATGCATCAGTTTGAACAATGAATTGTTTGGACAGGACTTTGCAGAATGGGAGCAGTGCACATGGCCTGCTTCAGGTCATCAAATGCCTTTTGACAGCTAACTGTCCACTGAACTTTCTTAGGCATTCTTTTGGAAGTTAAGTCATTTAAAGGGGTCACTATGGATCCATATCCTTTGACAAACCTCCTGTAGTACCCATTCAGGCCCAAGAAAGCTCTGACCTGAGTCTGGGTAGTTGGAGCAACCCAGTCCATGATGGTCTGGATTTTGCTCTGCAATGGTTGAACCTGGCCTCCACCCACAAGGTGGCCCAGGTACACAACCTTACTCTGCCCTATCTGGCACTTGGTGGCCTTGATAGTAAGGCCTGCTTTTGCAGGGCCTCCAAAACATTTCTCAGGTGGACCAGGTGATCCTCCCAGGTGGAGCTAAAGACAGCAATATCATCTAGATAAGCTGCACTATAGGCTTCCAGACCTGCAAGGACTTTGTTCACCAACCTTTGAAAAGTGGCAGGTACATTCTTCAAGCCAAAAGGCATCACCACAAATTGGTAATGCCCACTAGGGGTTGAAAATGCTGTTTTTGGTTTTGCTTCCTCAGCTAATCTGATTTGCCAGTAACCAGCTGTCAGGTCAAATATGCTTAAGAACTTGGCTGAGGCCAAAGTGTCAATCAGCTCATCTGCCCTTGGAATAGGGTGAGCATCAGTCCTAGTAACTGCATTGAGACCCCTGTAGTCAACACATAACCTCATCTCTCTCTTACCACCCTGGGTGTGAGGTTTTGGTACCAAGACTACTGGACTAGCCCAAGGGTTATCTGAGGGCTCAATTACTCCTAATTCCAACATTTTCTGGACTTCAGTCCTGATACAGACCCTGACATGGTCAAGTTGCCTGTAAATCTTATTTTTAACAGGCAGACTGTCACCTGTGTCCACCTCATGGGTGCACCAGGTAGTCTGACTTGGAGTCAGTGAAAGCATGTGTCTGTACTGATTCAGGACCTTCCTGCAATCAGTTTGCTGCTGGTCAGTGAGGCTGCCTGCCAAGGCTACACCATCTACTGAACCATCATCAGGGTTCTGTGAGAGCAGGTCAGGGAGTTGATCACTCTCGTCCTCCTGTCCCTCATCAGTAGCCATGAGCAAGCCCATGTCTGCCCTGTCCACATATGGCTTGAGCCTGTTCACATGGGGTACCCTGTGGGGGCTCCTGGGAGTACCAAGGTCCACCAGGTAGGTAACCTCTCCCTTCTGCTCAAGAATAGTATGGGGCCCACTCCACTTGTCCTGGAGAGCTGCTGGGGCCACAGGCTCCAACACCCATACTTTCTGTCCTGGCTGATACACAGTCAAAACAGCTTTTTGGTCATGCCAGGCCTTTTGAAATTCCTGGCTAGCCTCAAGGTTTTTGGATGCCTTCTTCATATACTCAGCCATCTTGGAGTGGAGACCAAGTACATAGTCCACTATGTCCTGTTTAGGTGGTTTGAGAGGTAACTCCCATCCCTCCTTCACTAAACATAAGGGATCCCTAACTGGATGTCCAAACAGAAGTTCAAAAGGGCTGTAGCCAACCCCCTTCTGAGGAACCTCTCTGTAGGCAAAGAGAAGGCAGGGCAAAAGGATACCCCATCTACGCCTAAGCTTTTCAGGGAGACCTTTTATCATGCCCTTGAGGGTTTTGTTGAATCTCTCAACTAACCCATTGCATTGTGGGTGATAAGGGGTGGTGAAGTTGTAATTCACACCACACTCCTTCCACATTGCAGTCAAGTAACCAGACATAAAGTTTGCACCACGGTCTGATACTTCCTCCTTAGGGAAACCCACTCTGGAAAAGATTCCCAGGAGGGCTCTAGCCACAACAGGAGCTGTGGTAGTCCTTAGGGGTATTGCTTCTGGATACCTAGTGGCATGGTCCACCACCACTAGTATGAATCGGTGCCCAGATGCAGTTTGAGGATCCATGGGACCAACAATGTCAATCCCAACCCTCTCAAAGGGAACCCCCACCACAGGTAGTGGTATCAGGGGGGCCTTTGTAGTACCACCTGCCTTACCACTGGCTTGGCAAGTGATACAGGAGTGACAAAACTCCTTTGTGTCCTCTGACATGTGAGGCCAATGAAAGTGAGGGACAATTCTGTCCCAGGTCTTGTTTTGGCCTAAGTGTCCTGCTAATGGGATATCATGTGCCAGTGTTAATAGGAAACCTCTAAACTTCAGAGGTATAACCAACCTCCTGGTAGCACCAGGCTTGGGGTCTCTACCCTCTGAGTATAAAAGTCCATCATCCCAGTAGATCCTATGGGACCCACTGGCACTCCCAGCAGCCTCAGCAGCAGCTTGCTGTCTGAGGGGTTCAAGAGAGGGGCAGTTCAGCTGCTCCTGGCTCGGATCTGCCCTGGAAGGGCCCCCTGTTTCCAAGAACTCAACCTGGTCAGGTTCAAGTTCCTCTGAGACAGTTCCTTCTTCAGGACTAAGATCAGCTCCCTCAAGAGACTGATCCTCACTCTGAGGCAGGGGGGAAGACACTGCCTTACCCCTACTGCTCCTTCTTTTGGAGGGCACCTGGTCCATTATTCCAGGATCCAGGGCCTGTTCAGCGGAAGACATTTTTGCCTGTGACCTAGTCATGGCAAACATCTGCAGGGATGCCCAGCATTTCTGCATGTGTCCTGAGTTCTACTTCAGCCCAAGCTGAAGTTTCCAAATCATTGCCCAATAAGCATTCTACAGGGACGTCTGAACTTACCACAACCTTCTTAGGGCCAGTTACCCCTCCCCAGGTGAAATTCACAACTGCCAAGGAATGGTCTGTCCTGACATTGCTTACATTGGTCACTTGGTACATCTTACCAAGTATGATATGGTCAGGCCCCACAAGTTCTTTTATCACCATTGTGACACTTGCACCTGTGTCCCTGTATGCCATGGCCTCCTTGCCATTGATTAAAGGCTGTTGTCTGTACTTGGCCAAGTTAATGGGGCTTACAAATAAGGAGACAATATCCATGCCTCCATCACAGACTAGTATAGCCTGAGTTGGAATTCTGTCTAGGCCACTATCCATCTCAGATCCCAAGGTGAACCCCACTATACCCTTGTTCTGTGTACCACCACTTGAAACTGAGCTAGGGGGAACAGTTGCCTTAGGGGCAGTGGTGGTAGGAGTAGTATCCTTGGCCTTTGGACAATTGGCATCCTTTGTCCAATGGGTCTTCTCTTTACAGATATGACACCAAGGTTTCTTTTTGCCTTTACCCTTGTTTGATTGTGACTCCCCCCCAGATGCAGGTTTTTGGGGCCCTTGTGAAGACTTCTGGCCTTTACCCTTCTCCCCACCCTTATCTGAGGTCTTAGCATCTTGCTTCTTAGAGTCACCACCTTGGTTCTGAGCTTTCTGCTTCACCCTGGTTCTGACCCATTTGTCTGCCTTCTTTCCCAATTCTTGGGGAGAGGTCAGATCAAAGTCCACCAGGTACTGATGCAACAACTGATTTTGGCAATTATTAAGGATCTGCTCCCTCATAATTAAATTGTACAATTCTTTAAAATCATTCACTTTACTGCCAAGTAACCAGCCTTCCAGAGCCTTAGTAGCACAATCTACAAAGTCTATCCAGTCCTGAGTCTGTGTCTTCTGGGTTTCTCTGAACTTAATCCTGTATTGTTCAGTGGTTAAGCCAAACCCATCAATGAGAGCACTCTTCAAGACTGAGTAATTGTCAGCATCCTCTTCTCTAACAGTGAGGAGCTTATCTCTACCTTTGTCAGCAAAGGAGAGCCACAAGATAGCTGCCCTCTGCCCCTGAGGGACCCTCTGTACTTTACAGGCCCTCTCCAGTGCAGTTATCCATTTGTGGATGTCATCCCCACTCTGGTAGGGGGGCACTATCTTGTTCAGGTTCCTATGTTCAGGAGTATACTCCCTACTTCTAGGAACACTGTTGCTGCCACCATGGGACTCTAGTCCCAATCTCTTTGTAGCTCTCTGGAGCTCTAGGGATTCCCTGTCTAGGGCCAACTGCTCCTTCTTGAGCCTAAGCTTGATTTTCTCAAGCTCCAGAAGTTGGCACTGTCTATCATAAGAGGATTCCCTCTTATTTGATATGGAAGTCCCTACAGAAGTTCCTGAGTGATTAGACTCCACAGAGGGAGTTCTGGATCTCCTAGGAAAACTCTGTACTCTTCCTGGTGGAGTAAAGAGAGGGCCACTGGGGCCTTCTCCCCCACCTAAAGGAAGTTCTGTGTTTTCCAGGTTAGAATCATCTTGATCCTCCTGGCCAGGGTTTGAGTCCAGATCAAAGAAGGTTTCACTTCCTGGCCTTTCCTCATTCCCTGCCCCACCCACTCTTTCTACTTCATCAGACCCTGGGGTCTTTCTGAGGTCATCCAAGAGCAACATCTCAATGAGACATTGGGTGCTTGCACTTTTCCCTGTCCTCAGCTTCCTAGACATGCACATAACCCTCAATTCTTGGAATGAGAGGTCATCATACCTAGTTGGCAGAGAGCCACTGGCTTCTCCTCTAGAAGACATACTAGTGTTATGTGGTGTAGGCACCTACCTAACCTAGTGGAGACTAAACTCTCTTGAGTTGGAGAAAGGGTGTGCTAGACCCTTGGCTTACCCAACTCCAAGTTAAGTAGAACTTACTTATTCAAATCTTGATGTATTATATGTACCTAATACTTTAGTGGTTTTCAGTTAATCATTCAGTGACATTTATCTGGTAAAACAATAGCAAGCTTGAGTCCCAACCGCTGCACACCAATGTGAGAAGTTGGCCTGGTATATGCTGTCCACTAATTAAAGTGGGCACCTTGCACCAGTCCAAACGACCCTTATGATGTATGAGGTCAAAGATAACCTTTAGAAAGCTATCCTAGTGGTAGCTGTGGAGAGCAGCCTTCAGGCTTAATCTTGAAGGAATGTAAAGCAGCTTGTTTTACCAGAATCTCACTTCTTGAATGATCAAATGAAAGGAGAACCACACAGTAGTTATGTAAAAATATGAATTTATTACTATAACACTCTCTACTAATCTCTACACGAGATTAGAACATAAAGCACACAATACTTAATCAATAGAACATACGTAAGTAGCAAAATGTACAACGGGCTCCAGGGGGAGACCGAACCATATACTAAAAAAATGGTATAATAATCACGACTTCAATAGACACTGTGCCTAGAGCACGTAGAATCACTGGGACCCCAAGGAACCACCCAAGGTAGTGGCACAGGGTGCCCACAGAGGACGAGTGCAGTGAGGAAACATGACCGCGTACTGCGTGCAACTCTATGGGAAAGTCACGGTTGGAAAATTACAGTTTAAGGGCACTTCTACGTGGACTTCAAGCAAACCCTTTGGAACATAAGAGGTTCTAAGGCAAGCACCCTTGTGAGTACCAAGGTACCCGTGTTACCTATCCCAGAGGAGCTGGGTACATAGGGGTCAAGTGGTGTCGGAAACTTCAGTCGTTTTCAATGGAGAGATGCGAAGAAGTACTGCTGCCAGGAAGGCGAAGAGTGTCCGGTGGAATCCAAGCCTGGATTCTAGGTGAGAGGAACCTGAAAGCAGAGGGGACAGAGTCTGGGTCACTTCAGGTGACCAGGGGCTCGGTAGTCGAATGCCCACCGATGTCGGGTTCTTTAGGTGAAGAGAAAGGATGTTTGTCTCTGCAGCCACGGGGACCAGGAGACATCGACGATGACCAGGGTCCAGAGATGAGCTGTCCCACAAAGGATGTCGAGAGCTGAGGGGTCAGTGTCCGGCTGGAGCACCAACAAGCCTTGACAACGGCAACCCACACAGGCAGAGGAAATAGGTTACGGTGTGGACCAGAAAGGTCCAGGGGACTCTCCAAGCAATGGAGAGTCAGGGCACATCTGGAGCAACCAGGAAAGCCCACGAACAAACAAGATGACCCTCGCCAGGACCCACAGGCCAACGGACCAGGGATCGCGAGGAGACCTCGAGCAAATTCACAAAGCACCAGCCCACAGAGCACTCGTGGAGTGGAGGCCGAATATCTTCAGTGCAAATGTTGCTTGGAGTCGGGACTACACGTAGTCCAATGCACAAGCTCAGGGATCGCCAACAAGCATATGCACTTGCAAATAGACGCGGTGCACAGGGGTACGGTTTGCATGACCCCCACGAGGGATACTGGTCTCAGAATCACTGAGAGGTCAGATCTACCTTGGGGACCTTCGGGAACCCACCTCCTGTGTTGCAGAAATCTTCGGAGTCCGCAGGAGCTCAGGAGTTGCAAGCCGATCAGATGCGCTTAGGTGCCTGCTGCTGCAGGGGAGTAACTCCTTTACTCCAAGGGAGATTCTTCTGTCGTCCAGTGAAGTGTAGACCGTCGAAGTACTTGGTTTCTTTGCAGAGTCTTGTCCAGGTATAATCTAAAGTCCTGTGGACAGGTTTCCCACTTTATACCCAGGGAAGGGGTTGGACGGACTCTGGGGACCCTCCTAGGGGAGGGGCAGGACAGAGGGTTGGCTACACCCATGTCCTTTGTCCAGTTTCGCGCCAGAGCAGGAGCCAATGGCTCCCAGAACTGGTTTGAGCTGGACTATGCACAGGGACACCAAATGTGCCCCCAGTGCAAACTTTCTGGCACTCTCAGAGTGCACCCACCCAGCCCCAATACACTAAACCCGGTCTGGGAGGTGGTCACACCTCCCTGTGACAGGATACCTATTGTCAGGCCTTCCTCTGCTCGAGCTTGGCTCAGCAGCAGGAGGGCAGACTCGTGTCTGTGGCTGGCAGCATCCATTTTGTGCTGCCCAGATCGAGAAAGCTGGTACCGGGTAGACCGGTGACCCATAGTAGTAGTTCTACAAGGGTGGAATCATACCTTTCACACCAGTTACTGGTGTGGAGGTATGATTCCAAGGTGTTTGACACCAAACACGACATGTTTCTATGCAGCCGTTTTAAAGTTAGCATTTACCGCGAGGTTATAATGCACTTAGACCTATATGTCTGGCTGCATCACAGACAACCCCAGAGAATGGTCTCCGAAGGCTGCAGAGGGGCTCTGCTCATGCAGGGGCACCCTCTCACGTAAAACCCAGCACCCTGCCTTCAGGATTGATAAGGCCTGCCATAGGGGTGACTGATAGGTTTGTAAGTGTAGTGATTTAGATAGATATAGTGAACCTATATCTAAGTAGATGGTGCAAGCACCAGCTTACACAGGCTGCTGTAGCAGGCCTGTTGTGTCATTTTGAATGACCTCTCATGGGTGGCATAATACATGCTTCAGCCCATGGGAGGCCTCTGGGGTACCTATGCCTAGGGTACATGGTGTACCATAAACTAGGGACTTATAAGGGTATCCCAGTATCCAATCTGGAGTGTGCCTAAAGTACATGTATTGCAATTTACAGGAGAAAACAGATAGACTGGGGTCCTGAATAGCAGGATCCCAGTCAGACTAGGCCAAAAACAGTGAGACATCAGCAAAAAGTGGGGGTAACTATAAGAAGCAGATCCTACTCTCCTACACCAACATCGTCAGTAACTTTCCGATGGGCACTACACTTTACTATTGCCAATTTCTTAGGCAGTGTCAAAGCAGACAGAAGCCTATATATAAAATGACCCTGCTGAATCTTTGTCCCATGGGAAGTAAGGAACCCTCTCTCTGCCCAGAGTCGCCCAATATTATGGGCGACTCCAAAGGCGTACTGGCTGTCAGTATAAATATTAACGATCAGTCCCTCACTCAATTTGCAGGCTCGTATTTTGGCAACGAGCTCTGCAGCTTGGGCCGACTGATAGGGAACTCGTGACGTCTCAACCACTGTACGCAATGTAGTAATAGCGTACGCGGTAGTTGTAGTGCCATCTGGAAATTTAAAGCAAGAGCCATCGACATAGTTCCCCCTGAGGGTCAGATAAGGGAAAATCAGTCAGGTCTACCCGTCCTTTCATCTCTTCTTCCGTCCGGAAGATACAATCATGCATGTCAATCTCCTCATTCTCAGAAGGGAGGAGTAGTAACATGGATGGATTCAGAGTGGCACATCGTTTGATCGTAATATGTTTGGCGAACAGCGTTAACTCATAACCTGTCAGACGTGCACTGGTGAGGTGCTGTGTCTTTGTCTTATTCAAAAGTGTATCTACATCATGGGGTACCATGACTGTGAGTTCAGTATCAAGTAGAAGTCCAGCCGATTGCCTTATTGAGACAGCCACAGCCGCGACCGCTCTTAGACAGCTCGGGAGGCCTTGTGCATCTGGGTCAAGCACTGCAGAGAAGTAAGCACACAGCCGTTGCTTATCTCCAAATTTTTGTGTTAAAACAGAAAGTGCTCAACCAGCAGTCTCATGGACGTACAACACAAACTGCTTAGTATAGTCTGGGGTGCCGAGTACTGGAGCCGAACAAAGCGCAGTTTTCAATTGCTCAAAAGACTGCAGACATTCAGGCGTCCAGGGCAGGGGTCCATGCCCATCTTTTAGTGTTAAAGCAAGCAGGGGTTTGATTAACAGCGAATAGCTAGGTATCCACTGCCTGCAATAGGAAGTGATACCTATGAAAGCACGCACATCTCTCTGAGTTTGCGGAATGGGCATTTTAACACTGGTACTGATACGCTCAGGGGTAAAATGTAAATGTCCAGTATTTGTAAAGCGCACAGCTACCTCCGGAGAGGTGTCCCGGCGCTGGGGGCCGTTTGGAAGATTAAGCGAGCTATTGCCCAGAGTCACATGGTGCTGGGCTGAACTGCTGCCGGCGCCGGGGATCGAACCGTGAGCCCCAGGATCCGGAGTCAGTTGCCCTGGCCGCTGCGCCACACCTCTTCCCTCAATCTCCTACCCTCCTTTGACAGTAGGTGACCTAAGTAGGTGACCTCCTGTCGACAATACTGAAATTTGGAAAGGGATACTTTATGGCCATGTTGAGCTAAATGTAACAGTAATTTAACCGTACTGTCTCTGCAAACTTGTTCTGTATCCGAGGAGATGAGCAAGTCATCGACATACTGAAGCAATACATTACCTGTAGAGAGCGGCAAGGAATCCAGCTGACCTTTCAATGCCTGACTATAGATACTCGGACTCTCTGTATAGCCTTGAGGAGCGCGACAGAAGCTTCTACCAGCTAGGGTGATACCTGCTGTCAGGATGAATGGGAATACTGAAGAACGCGTTTTTCAAATCAATTACAGAAAAGTATGTAGCAGAAGAAGGGATCATTGTCAAAAGAGTTGTAATGTCAGGGACCACCGGAAACTGGGGAATCACTATTTTATTAACTTCCCGCAAGTCAATCACAAAGCGATAAACATCTGCATGATCATCTGAGGAACCCGAAGGTGTCCGTTTAAGAATGGGAAGAATAGGCCTATTACAAACATTAGCAGTCGTCTCCTCGACCACTCCTTTCTCAATCAAGTCCTGTATAATTTGCAATAAAGCTCGCTCGCCTGCCTTCGGTATTTTATACTGAGGGATGCGAGGTAAAATAGCATTGCCTTTAACTTGCATTGAAACTGGCAGTATCGGTAATAATCACATATCTGTGTCAGCTGTCGCCCAAAGAGTGGGCGGTACATCTTTAAATTCTGCAGGAAGAGGCGCATCTTTAGACAGGCACTGCATAGCACGCACGACATCCGGACCCATTGTCATGTAAACACCCGCCGGGGAGCAGTAAATCGTGGCATGCAAATTTTTCAACAAGTCCAAACCCATTAAATTTTCTCCACAATTTGACATCAACAAGAATGGCGAATCCACAGTGAAAGGACCAATAGTCAACGCAAGGGGTTTTGAAATGGGGCTCACAACCGGTACACCGGAAAAACCTACCGAAACATTATTATGCCCAGGGACCAAGGAACGAGAAATAGAACTGTTTGTTGCACCTGTATCCACCAAGAACTACTTAGTCGAACCATGCACATCTGCACTACCGTACGGACCACGTTGATCTACAGGTATCGGAACTGGTCCCTCACTCTGTCCCTGGCTGTCCTAGCTGTAAGACATCCCTGTCACCTCATCCGTATCAATCATCATGATAATACTGTCCTCCCGGAGGGTCATCAAAATAATTTTGATCAGCACGACCCTGCGAGGCCACAGCATTCTGAGCCCTGTCCTGGCCGCCAGCTCCATGACCCCGTCCACGAGAACCCCGTCCTCTGGGGACCACCACCTTCTGCAAAAGCACAGGACACTCGATACGCCAATGTCCCTCCTCTTTGCAATACGCACTACAGGCGTAGTATTCCTGCTAGTACGTGGAAGCTTCCGGGCCAAACCACCGCGTCCTCTACCATTCCCACTGGAAGCCTGCTGCAACAACACCTTCGTCTTCAAATCCTTGTGCTTCTTCTCCGTCCTCTCCTTATCCTCATTTTCCCTGTGCTCTTAATACTGTGCCATATACCACAGCACGGAGACTGCCCTCATCGCCGCCACCGACGACATCAGGACCCTGCTGGACAATGGTGAGACCGCAGCCCTCATCCTGCTGGACCTCTCCGCCGCCTTCGACTCTGTCTGCCACCGCACTCTACGCGCACGCCTCCACGACGCAGGGATCCGAGACAAGGCCCTGGAATGGGCCACCTCCTTCCTCACCGGCAGAACCCAGAGAGTCCGCCTCCCACCATTCCGATCCGAAGCCTCCGAGATCATCTGCGGCGTACCCCAGGGATCATCCCTCAGCCCAACACTGTTCAACATCTACATGGCCCCGCTCGCACGCATCGCCAGACAGCACGACCTCAACATAATCTCCTACGCCGACGACACTCAACTGATCCTCTCCCTCACCAAGGACCCCCTCGCCGCCAAATCCAACCTCCATGAAGGAATGAAGGCCGTCGCCGATTGGATGAAGATCAGCCGACTAAAGCTGAACACGGACAAGACAGAGGTCCTCATCCTCGGCTCCAACCCCTCAGCCTGGGACGACTCCTGGTGGCCTACGACACTGGGAGCAGCCCCGACACCCACCGACCACGCACGCAACCTGGGAGTCATCCTCGACTCAACGCTCTCCATGGCCAAGCAAGTCAACGCAGTCTCCTCCTCCTGCTTCAACACCCTCCGCATGCTTCGCAAGATCTACAGGTGGATCCCGACAGACACAAGAAGAACAGTCACCCAGGCCCTCGTCAGTAGCAGACTTGACTATGGGAACGCCCTCTACGAGGGAGCCCCGGCCAAGCTCATCAAGCGACTGCAACGCATACAAAATGCCTCCGCACGCCTGATCCTCGACGTACCACCCCACAGCCACATCACCCCCCACCTGAGGAACCTGCACTGGCTCCCCGTCGACAGGAGAATCTCCTTCAAACTCCTCATCCACGCACACAAGGCACTCCACAAAACTGGCCCAGCCTACCTCAACAGACGACTCTTCTTCTACGTCCCCAACCGCCAGCTCCGCTCCGCCGACCTCTCCCTCGCCACCGTCCCTCGCATTCGAAGAACAACCACCGGCGGCAGATCCTTCTCACACCTCGCCGCCAAGACCTGTAACACCCTTCCACTAAGCCTACGACAGACCCAAGGCCTGCTGACCTTCAGGAGGCTACTCAAGACCTGGCTGTTCGACCAGTAGCAGCAACCCTCCCCCCTCTCCCCAGCGCCTTGAGACCCTCGCGGGTAAGTAGTGCGCTCTACAAATTCTGTGATTGATTGATTGATATTCAAAATAACAGAAGAAAAGAGGTGGACCAGGTGCTCTCGGAAGCCTGCAATCGAGTCGCAATCTCGGGAAGCAAATTTGAAACAAATCTATTAACAAACAATCGAACTCCACCTTTGATCGACAAATCCTGCCCACTATAATATAGAAACACACCTTCAAACCGAGTGAAAAAATCAGACACACTCATCTTTCTTCTGACGACAAGCCGATAACTTGTCCCAATCAACCTTCCTCGGGGAATAAAAGAATGCATATATGTAATGATACGGCCGGGCAAAGCAAGTATCTCTGGTCTGGGCTTATCACCGGGCTTCCGTTCCTGATCCCATACCCTAATTTTGTCCCAGGTACCACCCAATTCCGCAACGTGATCCTGTGTGTGTACTTTTCTCCAAATATCAACCGGAACTAGTAAGCCAAAGAACATTTCAATATCAGCGAGTGTCATCACTGTCGAAGAGGCAGCTTCAGTCAATTCCTTATA
The DNA here is from genome assembly GCA_963921515.1 of Calotriton arnoldi. Lineage (NCBI taxonomy): Eukaryota > Metazoa > Chordata > Amphibia > Caudata > Salamandridae > Calotriton > Calotriton arnoldi. The sequence goes on along the minus strand of CAWUFW010006508.1, from coordinate 842,871 downwards.
ATAAGCAGTTGGATTCTTCCTAGGATCAGGTAACTGAGTCTTAAGAGACAAGACCTCGCTCCTTTTCCATGGAGTATAAACCCATTGCTCTTGGAAACGGGCCGCTACCCCTGGTCTAGTAACAATATTATGCTGATCCCTCAGCTCTGGTATTTCGGGATGATAGATAGGATGAACCTCCCACATCGGAAACTGAGATACCGGGGTGGGGCTCTTCTCAAGCAGTCTACCCCGATTTGCAACCAAGGTCGCAACATTACCAAAGACTTGACCAGGCGCCATATCAGTAACATATACATGATCCTTAATATCATATATAATCTGCGGTGCTGCATAGTTGAAACACTGCTCCCAAAGACCGATCAAAGTAGCCCACATATGCTTAAGGGCATGCTGTTGTACAAAAGGCTCATAATCTTTCATCACACTCCACACATCCTCCACACCATAAATGTGGTTTTGGGCCCACTGCGCAGCCTGATTGGCCACTACCTTTTTCTCTGCATCTCCCATCTCCGATCGCACATACGGACCCATTCGCTCCTTGAACTTCGTCCAGTCTCTATCCTCAAATCCACGTACTGGTGTCCCACTACTATGTGATGTCGGGGAATGGAAGAACACAGTGGGAGTGACAACAGAGACAGTAGGCAATAATGTCGCTGCTGGCTGTGTCGCAGGTGTAAGAGCTGGCGAAAGAGATGCTGAAGCAATAGGTGTTGCAGGAGTACTAACAGTCATAGTTGCCACAGACGGCGAGGACAAAGAAAGGACAGGAGGTGTCGTGGCCAAGGCAGTCCGATCAACAGTAACAGAAGCAGAAACAGCAGAGACAGAAGAACTGGGTAGCTGGGCCTGTGAGGGTAGAGCAGGATATATCCTCTGCGGGGCATATGGGGGGGTCGAGTATCTAACAATTGTTCCACAAACATATCATTTTCTTCTTGGGTCACATAAGATTTATGAATATTCAATCGAAACCACCTATCTTCACGTTCAATTCCTATCTCTTGTTTCTCTCTATCATGTGCTACAGCCTTCTGAGTCAATGTTTGCATTCTCCCCTTCCGGGCCTCTTTCTCTGCTTTCATTTGCCTCTGTTTAGCCTCCTTTTGCCACGTTCGAAGAGAATCAAACATAGACTGTCTACTTCTTTTCACAAACAACTTCTCCTTCAAAAACACAATTTTTTGTTCATCAAAAGTGCCCGTCAACGACCACTGCAACTCGGCATTGTCCCTCGTATATTTGTGCCATAGCGTACTAAACATAATAGGGCCAAGGCCATGCTTCACATACATATCAAAGTTCGGAGTGCCTTCTGGAGGCGCCGGCTGACTTTCTTCCAATCGAGCATCTGCAGAGCAACAACGACAACAAGAAACCAAACCAAGAACCTACTTAATCCAGGCATTTGCAAAAGAGAGCCAAATTAGTTATGTTGCCTGGCAAAGTGTTCACAAACACCTCATATCAAAATTGGTCCTCAGACCGTGCCAAATACAAACCAAAATGGTACCATATCCACAAAGAACCAAAACAAACTTACCTGGTGCACACAGGTCAAACGAATTCATTCTCCACTGCTGACTCTTCGGACCAAACGGTCAGATCCAAGGGTTTCACCGTTCTGGACCCCAGTCGGGATGACCGCTGGGCGAGGCACCGTCTGGCGGGACAGAAGGGGCAGCTGCGAGTTCAGAAACTCTCTCGTGCAGGGATCCCTGGTCTGTCCGTCCAACCCGACGGCGGCCTCGACCTCCCCACCCGTCCTCAGGAGGGGATGGGCCACTCGCCCGATGAGGTCCCTGTTCGGGCACCAACTGAAGGAAGTGACCCGATTACGGCCACCCGGGTCACTCGCGACCACCTCTCAGCCTTCCATACAAATGAAGAGTCGGTCAGACAGTAGAGAATACAAACCAAGTATATGTTTTTTCAGATACACTCGAGCGGAGCCCCGTCTTCCCAGTCGCTTAGAGTTGCTGCAGAGAGGACTGACTTCAGCAAAACATAGAGGCACATTATGTACATTTCAGAACCAAGGAAGACTCGCCCATAATGGAATTTTACAAGCCGGTGCAGCTAAAACAAAGAAGTACAGAAGGATGAGCTTCGACTCTGAGGCCGGGCACACATTATCTCTATGCCAAGGTTGTTCTGTCCGTGCCTACTGCTAGACTAGTGGGAGAAGGCCTCTATCTAGTGGGAAAGGTATGCACTAATAAGAACAGTGTATTCATTAGCAGAGCAAGGCCTAACCTTGGAGAAATGAAACTTCCCACAGCCTGCTTCTCGAGGAGGGAATACGCAGTTAATGGCATGATTCAAAATGGTGGCTAAACATAAAATGGTGCCACAAATGCTAACTTACATGGAACAATGCACGAATAAAATAGCACAAACATATTCATTTCATTACGCTTTCCTTTTCCCTTGTTTGCCTCCTTTTCCTGCCACTGCTGCCCCCACGGCACCTCCCCCCCCCACGCTGTCCCGAGTCCCACTCCCACCTCCCAGCTGTCCCGCCCTCCCCGACCCCTACTTAATGGCGGCGCGCAGTAGGCATGCCGAAGGCGCACCTAAGGCAAGCCCATCTGCGCCCGTCTGTGACCTGACCGCAACCAGAGCCAGGAACCCTGGTCCTCTGACCCGCCAACGCTACACCTCCTTGGCTCTCTACACACTCAACGCCAGCAAAAACAACTGCAAGCTCGCCTCACCCTCGACACCCAAAGACCCTTCACCTGCCAACACTGCCACCGCTCCTTCACCTTTGCTGAGACACAGGACCCTCCTCCACCCTCCAGCAGCAACTCCCTCGCACCCCAAACCCTGCAATGCATCCTCCTCAACATCCGCTCCCTCCACTGACACGCCACGGAAATCTGGGACCTCCTCGACAGCACCAATCCTGACATAGCCTTCCTCACCGAAACCTGGATGAATGCTGCCTCAGGACCAGACATCGCGATCGCCATCCCCGAAGGATACAAAATCACCCAGAAGAATAGCCCCAACCACCCCGAGAGAGGCATCGCCATCACCCACAAGGCCAACCTTCGCCTGAGCACCTACACCGATGGGCCTACAGATCTGATGGAACACCTCCACTTCAAGATCCAGACCAACCCGTCCACCACCCTCCAAGGCACCCTCATCTACAGACACCCCGGACCCCGCGCACCTTTCTCCGACTCCATTACCGACATCACCCCGCATGCCATCACCTCCACCAACTACACATTGCTGGGAGACCTCAACTTTCACCTCGACAACCGCAAAGACCCCAACTCCACCTCCCTCCTGGACAACCTCCACAACATTGGACTCAAACCAATCGTACCAGAACCAACGCATTAGCAGGACACACCCTTGACCCCATATTCACAGCAGGGAACTCCATCACCTTCAGCTACACCACCGAACTCCCATGGACAGACCACCTCTGCGTACACTTTAACTTTAAAGCTAACATCTCCTGCAGACGTCCACACCAGCTGTAACGCAGAAATTGGACCAGGATCTCCAACGACCAGCTCGCCGCTGAAGGAAGTGACCCGATTCGTGTCACCCGGGTCACACAAGACCACCTCTCAGCCTTCCATACCAAATGAAGAGTCGGTCAGACAGTAGAGAATACAAACCAATATCTGTTTATTCAGCGTACGCTCAGAGCGGAGCCCTGTCTGCTCAGTCTGCGATACATTATGTACACTTCGAAACCAATGAAAGCACGCCCACTGTGGAATGTTCCAGGGAGATGCAGCTGGACAGTAAATTACAAAGGAGTAAGTTTCGATTCTGAGCATGGTGCTGACTGATGCTGTGGTGCTGAGTCATGCGGAGATGGTGGTGCTGCACTGGTGCTCGGGGGTACTGAGTGATGCTGAGTTGGTGCTGTGCTGAGGTAATGCTGAGGTGGTGCTGCACTGATGCTGAGGTGGTGCTGCGTTGGTGCTGAATTGCTGCTGAGGTGGGGCTGCGCTGGTGGTGGTGCACTGATGTGGAGGTGGTGTTATGCTGATGAAGAGATGGTGCTGCGCTTGTGCTGTGATGGTGCTGCGCTGGCGCTGCGGTGGTGGTGCACTTAGAGGAGGTGGTGCTGTCCTGATGCTGAGATGGTGCTGTGTTGATGTGGTGCTGAGTGATGCTGAAGTGGCACTGAGTGATGCTGTGGTTCAACTGAGTGATGCTGTGGTGGTGCAAAGTGATGATCTGGTGGCGCAGAGGTGGAGCTGAGTGATGCTGAGGTAGCACTGAGTGATGCTGTAGTGGCGCTAAGTGATGCTGAGGTGGTGCTGAGTGATGCTCAGTTGGCGCTGAGTGATGCTCAGTTGGCGCTGAGTGCTGTGGTGGTGCTGAGTGATGCTGTGGTGGTGCTGAGTGATGCTGAGGTAGTGATGAGTGATGCTGTCGTAGCACTGAGTGATGCTGTGGCGGTGCTGAGTGATGCTGTGGTAACATTGAGTGGCACTGAGGTGGCGCTGAGTGATACTGAGGTGGTGCTGAATGATGCTGTGGTGGAGCGGAGTGATGCTGTGGTAGCTCTGAGTGATGCTGTGGTGACGTTGAGGTGGCACTGAGTGATGCTATGGTGGCACTGAGTAATGCTGTGGTGGCGCTGAGTGATGCTGTGGGTGGCGCTGAGGGATGCTGTCGTGGCGCTGAGGTGGCACTGAGGTGGCACTGAATGATGCTGAGGTGGCACTGAATGATGCTGAGGTGGCGCTGAGTGATGCTGTGGTGGTGCTGAGTGATGCTGTGGTGGCGCTGAGTGATGCTGTGGGTGGCGCTGAGTGATGCTGTCGTGGCGCTGAGGTGGCACTGAGGTGGCACTGAATGATGCTGAGGTGGCACTGAATGATGCTGAGGTGGCGCTGAGTGATGCTGTGGTGGCGCTGAGTGATGCTGTGGTGGCACTGAGTGATGCTGAGGTGGCCCTGACTGATGCTGAGGTGGCCCTGACTGATGCTGAGGTGGCGCTGAGTAATGCTGTGGTGGCGCTGAGTGACGCTGAGGTTGCGCTGACTGATCCTGTGGTGACGCGGAGTGATGCTGAGGTGGCGCTGAGTGATGCTGAGGTGGCGCTGAGTGATGCTGAGGTGGCGCTGAGTGATGCTGAGTTGGCGCTGAGTGATGCTGAGTTGGCGCTGAGTGATGCTGTGGTAGCGCTGAGGTGGCACTGATTGATGCTGAGATGGCGCTGACTGATGCTGTTTGTGGCCCTGAGTGATGCTGAGGTGGCGCTGAGTGATGCTGTGGTGGCACTGAGTGATGCTGAGGTGGGGCTGAGTGATGCTGTGGTGGCACTGAGTGATGCTGGGTGATGCTGTGGTGGCGCTGAGGTGGCGCTGAGTGGTGCTGAGGTGGCGCTGAGTGATGCTGAGCTGGAGCTGAATGATGCTGAGGTTGCACTTAGTGATGCTGAGGTTCCACTTAGTGATGCTGAGGTTCCACTTAGTGATGCTGAGGTTCCACTTACTAATGCTGTGGTGGCGCTGAGTGATGCTGTGGTAGTGCTGAGTGATGCTGTAGGGCACTGAATGATGTGGCGCTGAGGTGGCACTGATTGATGCTGAGGTGGCGCTGACTGATGCTGTTTGTGGCGCTGAGTGATGCTGAGGTGGCGCTAAATGATGCTCTGGTGACACTGAGTGATGCTGTGGTAACGCTGAGTGATGCTGAGGTGGCGCTGAGTGATGCTGAGGTGGCGCTGAGTGATGCTGAGGTGGCGCTGAGTGATGCTGAGGGCGCTGAGTGGTGCTGTAGTAGTGCTGGGTGATGCTGTGGTGGCGCTGAGTGACGCTGAGGTGGTGCTGAGTGACGCTGTGGTCATGCTGAGTGATGCTGTTGTGGCGCTGAGTGATGCTGTGGTGACGCTGAGTGATGCTGTGGTGACGCTGAGTGATGCTGAGGTGACACTGAGTGATGCTGAGGTGGCGCTTAGTGATGCTGTAATGGCGCTGAGATATGCTGAGGTGACACTGAGAGATGCTGTTGTGGCACTGAGTGATGCTCAGTTGGCACTGAGTGATGCTGTTGGCGCTGTGTGATGCTGTTGTGGCACTGAGTGATGCTGTTGTGGCACTGAGTGATGCTGTTGTGGCACTGAGTGATGCTGTTGTGGCACTGAGTGATGCTGTTGTGGCACTGAGTGATGCTGTTGTGGCACTTAGTGATGCTGTTGTGGCGCTGAGTGATGCTGTTGTGGCGCTGAGTGATGCTGTTGTGGCGCTGAGTGATGCTGTTGTGGCGTTGAGTGATGCTGTTGTGGTGCTAAGTGAGTGATGCTGTTGTGGCGCTGAGTGATGCTGTTGTGGCGCTGAGTGATGCTGTTGTGGCGCTGAGTGATGCTGTTGTGGCGCTGAGTGATGCTCACGTGGCGCTGAGTGATGCTCACGTGGCGCTGAGTGATGCTATGGTGACACTGTGTGATGCAGAGGTGCCGCTGAGTGATGCTTAAGTGGCGCTGAGTGATGCTGATGTGGCACTGACTGATTCTGTTGTGACGCTGAGTGATGCTGAGGTGGCACTAAGTCATGCTGAGGTGGCGCTGAGTCATGCTGTAGTGGCGCTGAGTGATGCTGATGTGGCACTGACTGATGCTGTGGTAGCGCTGAGTGATGCTGAGTTGGGGCTGAGGGACGCTGAGTTGGCGCTGAGGTGGGTCTGAGTGATGCTGAGGTTGCACTGAGTGATGCTGTGGTGTCGCTGAGGGATGCTGTGGTGTCGCTGAGTGATGCTGAGGTGGCGCAGAGTGATGCTGAGGTGGCGCAGAGTGATGCTGAGGTGGCGCTGAGTGGTGCTGAGGTGGCACTGAGTGAAGCTGAGGTGGCACTGATGTGGCGCTGAGTGCAGCAGAGGTGGCGCTGAGTGCAGCAGAGGTGGCGCTGAGTGCAGCAGAGGTGGCGCTGAGTGCAGCAGAGGTGGCGCTGAGTGCAGCAGAGGTGGCGCTGAGTGCAGCAGAGGTGGCGCTGAGTGCAGCAGAGGTGGCGCTGAGTGCAGCAGAGGTGGCGCTGAGTGCAGCAGAGGTGGCGCTGAGTGCAGCAGAGGTGGCGCTGAGTGCAGCAGAGGTGGCGCTGAGTGCAGCAGAGGTGGCGCTGAGTGCAGCAGAGGTGGCGCTGAGTGCAGCAGAGGTGGCGCTGAGTGCAGCAGAGGTGGCGCAGAGTGATGCTGAGACGGCGCAGAGTGATGCTGAGACGGCGCAGAGTGATGCTGAGACGGCGCAGAGTGATGCTGAGACGGCGCAGAGTGATGCTGAGACGGCGCAGAGTGATGCTGAGACGGCGCAGAGTGATGCTGAGACGGCGCAGAGTGATGCTGAGACGGCGCAGAGTGATGCTGAGACGGCGCAGAGTGATGCTGAGACGGCGCAGAGTGATGCTGAGACGGCGCAGAGTGATGCTGAGACGGCGCAGAGTGATGCTGAGACGGCGCAGAGTGATGCTGAGACGGCGCAGAGTGATGCTGAGACGGCGCAGAGTGATGCTGAGACGGCGCAGAGTGATGCTGAGGCGGCGCTGAGTGATGCTGTGGTGGCGCTGAGTGATGCTGTGGTGGCGCTTAGTGATGCTGGGGTGGCGCTGAATGTTGCTGTGGTGGCACTGAGTGATGCTGAGGTGGCGCTGAGTGCAGCAGAGGTGGCGCTGAGTGCAGCAGAGGTGGCGCTGAGTGCAGCAGAGGTGGCGCTGAGTGCAGCAGAGGTGGCGCTGAGTGCAGCAGAGGTGGCGCTGAGTGCAGCAGAGGTGGCGCTGAGTGCAGCAGAGGTGGCGCTGAGTGCAGCAGAGGTGGCGCTGAGTGCAGCAGAGGTGGCGCTGAGTGCAGCAGAGGTGGCGCTGAGTGCAGCAGAGGTGGCGCTGAGTGCAGCAGAGGTGGCGCTGAGTGCAGCAGAGGTGGCGCTGAGTGCAGCAGAGGTGGCGCTGAGTGCAGCAGAGGTGGCGCTGAGTGCAGCAGAGGTGGCGCTGAGTGCAGCAGAGGTGGCGCTGAGTGCAGCAGAGGTGGCGCTGAGTGCAGCAGAGGTGGCGCTGAGTGATGCTGTGGTGGCGCTGAGTGATGCTGTGGTGGCGCTGAGTGATGCTGTGGTGGCGCTGAGTGATGCTGTGGTGGCGCTGAGTGATGCTGTGGTGGCGCTGAGTGATGCTGTGGTGGCGCTGAGTGATGCTGAGGTGGCGCTGAGTGATGCTGAGGTGGCGCTGAGTGATGCTGAGGTGGCGCTGAGTGATGCTGAGGTGGCGCTGAGTGATGCTGTGGTGGAGCTGAGTGATGCTGAGATGGCGCAGAGTTATGCTGAGGTGGCGCAGAGTTATGCTGAGGTGGCGCAGAGTTATGCTGAGGTGGCGCAGAGTTATGCTGAGGTGGCGCAGAGATATGCTGAGGTGGCGCAGAGTTATGCTGAGGTGGCGCAGAGTTATGCTGAGGTGGCGCAGAGTTATGCTGAGGTGGCGCAGAGTTATGCTGAGGTGGCGCAGAGTTATGCTGAGGTGGCGCAGAGTTATGCTGAGGTGGCGCAGAGTTATGCTGAGGTGGCGCAGAGTTATGCTGAGGTGGCGCAGAGTTATGCTGAGGTGGCGCAGAGTTATGCTGAGGTGGCGCAGAGTTATGCTGAGGTGGCGCAGAGTTATGCTGAGGTGGCGCAGAGTTATGCTGAGGTGGCGCAGAGTTATGCTGAGGTGGCGCAGAGTTATGCTGAGGTGGCGCAGAGTTATGCTGAGGTGGCGCAGAGTTATGCTGAGGTGGCGCAGAGTGATGCTGAGGTGGCGCAGAGTGATGCTGAGGTGGCGCAGAGTGATGCTGTGGTGGTGCTGAGGGATGCTGAGGTGGCGCTGAGTGATGCTGTGGTAGCGCTGAGTGATGCTTAGGTGGCTCTGAGTTCTACTGAAGTGGCGCTGAATGATGCTGTGGTGGTGCTTAGTGATGCTGAGGTGGCGCTTAGTGATGCTGAGGTGGCACTGAGTGATCCTGTGGTGGCGCTGAGTGATCCTATGGTGGCGCTGAGTGATTCTGTCGTGGCGCTGAGTGATGCTGAGGTGGCGCTGAGGTTGCGCTGAGTAATGCTTTGGTGGCACTGAGTGATGCTGTGGTGACACTGAGTGATGCTGTGGTGACACTGAGTGATTCTTAGGTGGTGCTCAGTGATGGTGAGTTTGCACTGAGTGATGCTGTGGTTGCTCTGAGTGATGCTGTGGTTGCTCTGAGTGATGCTGTTTTGGTGCTGAGTGATGCTGAGGTGGCGCGCAGTGATGTTGAGATGGCGCGCAGTGATGCTGAGGTGGCGCTGAGTGATGCTGTGGTGGCGCTGAGGGATGCTGAGGTGGAACTGAGTGATGCTGTGGTAGCGCTGAGTAATGCTTAGGTGGCGCTGAGTTATACTGAAGTTGCGCTGAATGATGCTGTGATGGTGCTGATTTAAGCTGGGGTGGCGCTGAGTGATGCCGAGGTGGCGCTGTGGTGGCGCTGAGTGATGCTGAGGTGGCGCTGAGTGATGCTGAGGTGGCGCTGAGTGATGCTGAGGTGGCGCTGAGTGATGCTGAGGTGGCGCTGAATGATGCTGTGGTGGCGCTGAGTGATCCTATGGTGGCGCTGAGTGATCCTGTGGTGGCGCTGAGTGATCCTGTGGTGGTGCTGAGTGATCCTGTGGTGGCGCTGAGTGATGCTGAGTTGGCGCTGAGGATGCGCTGAGTGATGCTTTGGTGGCACTGAGTGATGCTGTAGTTACGCTGAGTGATGGTGAGGTGGCACTGAGTGATGCTGTGTTGACGCTGAGTGATGCTGAGGTGGTGCTTGATAATGCTGAGATGGCGCTGTGGTGGCGCTGAGTGATGCTGAGGTGGCGCTGAGTGATGCTGTGGTGGTGCTGAATGATGCTGTTGTGGCGTTGAGTGATCCTATGGTGGTGCGGAGTGATTCTGTTGTGGCACTGAGTGATGCTGAGGTGGCTGAGGTTGCGCTGAGTGATGCTTTGGTGGTACTGAGTGATGCTGTGGTGACGCTGAGTGATTCTTAGTTGGTGCTCAGTGATGGTAAGTTGGCACTGAGTGATGCTGTGGTTGCTCTGAGTGATGCTGTGGTTGCTCTGAGTGATGCTGTGGTTGCTCTGAGTGATGCTGTGGTGGCGCTGAGTGATGCTGTGGTGGTGCTGAGTGATGCTAAGGTGGTGCTGAGTGATGCTGTTTTGGTGCTGAGCGATGCTGAGGTGGCGCGCAGTGATGCTGTGGTAGCGCTGAGTGATGCTTAGGTGGCGCTCAGTTATACTGAAGTGGCGCTGAATGATGCTGTGATGGTGGTGAGTTAAGCTGGGGTGGTGCTGAGTGATGCCGAGGTAGCGCTTAGTGATGCCGAGGTGGCGCTATGGTGGCACTTAGTGATGCCGAGGTGGCGCTGAATGATGCTGTTGTGGTGCTGAATGATGCTGTTGTGGCGCTGAGTGATCCTATGGTGGCACTGAGTGATTATGTGGTGGCGCTGAGTGATGCTTTGGTGGCACTGAGTGATGCTGTGGTTACGCTGAGTGATGGTGAGTTGGCACTGAGTGATGCTGTGGTTACGCTGAGTGATTCTTAGGTGGTGCTCAGTGATGGTGAGTTGGCACAGTGATGCTGTGGTTGCACTGAGTGATGCTGTGGTGGCACTGAGTGATGCTGTGGTCGCGCTGAGTGATGCTGAGATGGCACTGAGTGATGCTGAGATGGCACTGAGTGATGCTGAGATGGCGCTGAGTGATGCTGAGGTGGCGCTGAGTGATGCTGAGGTGGCGCTGAGGGATGCTGAGGTGGCGCTGAGGGATGCTGAGGTGGCGCTGAGGGATGCTGAGGTGGCACTGAGGGATGCTGAGGTGGCACTGAGTGATGCTGAGGTGGTGCTGAATGATGCTGTGGTGGTGCTGAGTTAAGCTGGGGTGGCGCTAAGTGATGCCGAGGTGGCACTGAGTGATGCCGAGGTGGCGCTGAGTGATGCTGAGGTGGCGCTGAGTGATACTGAATTGGACGCTGAGTGATGCGGCGATGTGGTGGCGCTGAGTGGTGCTGAGGTGGTGCTGAGTGATGCTGAGGTGACGCTGAGTGATGCTGAGGTGGCGCTGAGTGATGCTGAGATGGCGCAGAGTTAGGCTGAGGTGGCACTGAGTGATGCTGTTGTTGCGCTGAGTGATGCTGTCGTTGCGCTGAGTGATGCTGTCGTTGCGCTGAGTGATGCTGTGGTGGCGCTGAGTGATGCTGTGGTGGCACTGAGGGATGCTGAGGTGGCACTGAGTGATGCTGTGGTAGCGCAAAGTGATGCTTAGGTGGCTCTGAGTTCTACTGAAGTGGCGCTGAATGATGCTGTGGTGGTGCTGAGTTAAGCTGGGGTGGCACTGAGTGATGCTGAGGTGGTGATTAATGATGCTGAGGTGGCGCTGTGGTGGCGCTGAGTGATGCTGAGGTGGCGCTGAGTGATGCTGTGGTGGTGCTGAATGATGCTGTTGTGGCGCTGAGTGATCCTATGGGGGTGCTGAGTGATTCTGTGGCGGCGCTGAGTGATGCTGAGGTGGCGCTGAGTGATGCTGTGGTGACGCTGAGTGATTCTTAGGTGGTGCTCAGTGATGGTGAGTTGGCACTGAGTGATGCTGTGGTTGCTCTGAGTGATGCTGTGGTGGCGCTGAGTGATGCTAAGGTGGTGCTGAGTGATGCTGTTTTGGTGCTGAGCGATGCTGACGTGGCGCGCAGTGATGCTGTGGTAGCGCTGAGTGATGCTTAGGTGGCGCTGAATGATGCTGTGATGGTGCTGAATTAAGCTGGGGTAGCGCTGAGTGATGCCGAGGTGGCGCTTAGTGATGCCGAGGTGGTGCTGAGGTGGCGCTGAGTGATGCTGAGGTGGCGCTGAGTGATGCTGAGGTGGCGCTGAGTGATGCTGAGGTGGCGCTGAGTGATGCTGAGGTGGCGCTGAGTGATGCTGTGGTGGTGCTGAATGATGCTGTGGTGGTGCTGAATGATGCTGTTGTGGCGCTGAGTGATCCTATGGTGGCGCTGAGTGATTCTGTGGTGGCGCTGAGTGATGCTGAGGTTATGCTGCGTGATGGTGAGGTGGCACTGACTGATGCTGTGGTTACGCTGAGTGATTCTTAGGTGGTGCTCAGTGATGGTGAGTTGGCACAGTGATGCTGTGGTTGCTCTGAGTGATGCTGTTGTGGTGCTGAGTGATGCTGAGGTGGTGATGAGTGATGCTGAGGTGGTGATGAGTGATGCTGAGGTGGTGCTGTTTTGGTGCTGAGTGATGCTGTGGTGGCGCTGAGTGATGCTGAGTGTGAGAAGTTGGCCTGGTATATGCTGTCCACTAATTAAAGTGGGCACCTTGCACCAGTCCAAACGATCCTTATGATGTATGAGGTCAAAGATAACCTTTAGAAAGCTATCCTAGTGGAAGCTGTGGAGAGCAGCCTTCAGGCTTAATCTTGAAGGAATATAAAGCAGCTTGTTTTACCAGAATCTCACTTCTTAAATGATCAAATGAAAGGAGAACCACACAGTAGTTATGTAAAAACATGTATTCATTACTAAAATACTCTCTACTAATCTCTACACGAGATTAGAACATAAAGCACACAATACTTAATCATTAGAACATACGTAAGTAGCAAAATGTACAACGGGCTCCAGGGGGAGACCGAACCATATACTAAACAAGCATTTGCAATGCAATAGGTCTCGCATTTGCAAAGTTTAAAGTTATTGGTATTGTAAATGGCAATGTCTTTTGTGTTTAAACAGCGTAGGCCCACCCAAATACCACACCTATACTTGTTCACTTTTCCGTCCGCCCCCACTTAAGCAGTACATGCTGCATCTGTCTGCCTCATGTTGATATCATATTTAGCCCACAAAAACGCATGTCAAACTAAGCCCATCTGTTTAAACAGCATAGGCATGGACATACACTGTGTTTAAACGGCGTAGGCCCACCCGAATGCTAGACCTTTACTTGTTCACTTTTCCGTCTGCCTTCGATCTGTTTAAAGAGCCCCTGGGGTTAGCTAGCTCTGCCTTGAGGGCAAAGCTCTACTACAATGGAATGCCAGAGCAGGGGGTGAAGTTGTAAACTATGCTCATCAAAGGAGGAGGGGAGGCCTAGTGTCAGTTGGCCTTTACACTCTTGAACCAGAGTCAGGGATGGTCTTAAGGAAGGAATGTGGACATTACTTCCGTCTGGCAGACAAATAATAAATAAATAAATTAAACAGTACCTGCTGCACCTCTGTGCCTCATGCTGATATTATATTTGCACCACAGAAGACGCACGTTAAATTAAGCCAATCTGTTTAAACAGCGTAAAACGCACATCAAATTAAGCCCATCTGTTTAAACAGTGTAGGCATAGACATACGCTATGTTTAAAGAGCGTAGGCCCACCCAAATATCAGACCTTTACTTGTTCACTTTTCCATCAGACTTACGCTTAAACAATACCTGCTGCATTTCTGTGACTCATGTGGATATTATATTTGCACCACACAAGACGCACATCAAATTAAGCCGATCTGTTTGAACAGCATAAGACGCACGTGAAATTAAGCCCATCTGCTTAAACAGCGTAGGCATAAACATGCGCTCTATTTAAACAGCGTATGCAAAAATGTTTTACTGTCAATTTTCCAACACTGATCCTTTCCCTTTAACTTGTTCACTTTTCCATCCGCCCCCACTTAAACAGTACCTGCTGCATTTGTCTGCCTCATGTCAATATCATATTTAGCCCACAGAAAACGCACGTCAAATTAAGCCGATGTGTTTTAACACCATAGGCATGGACATAAGCTCTGTTTAAACAGCGGACGCCCACCCAAATAATAGACCTTTACATGTTCACTTTTCCGTCCACCCCCACTTAAGCAGTACCTGCTGAATCTGTTTGCCTCATGTCGATATCATATTTAGGCCACAAAAGACACATGTTAAATTAAGCCAATCTGTTTAAACAGTTTAAGACGCACGTGAAATTAAGCCATCGGGTAAAACAGTATAAGCATACACATCGCTCTGTTTAAACAGCGTGGGCAAATTATTTATACTGTAAATTTTGCAACACTCATGCTTTCCCTTTAACTTGTTCACTTTTCCGTCCAACCCCCAACCAAATACCAGACCTTTACTTGTTCACTTTTCCGTCCGCCCCCACTTAAACAGTACCTGCGGCATCTGTCTGCCTCCTGTTCATATTATATTTGCACCACAGAAGACGCACGTGAAATTATGCCAATCTATTTAAACAGCGTAGGCAAAACATGCGCTTTCTTTAAACAGCATAGGCAATTTTTTTTACTGTCAATTTTGCAACACTTATACTTTCCTTTTAACTTGTTCGCTTTTCCGTCCGACCCCTATCCAAATACCAGACCTTTCCTTGTTCACTTTTCCGTCCGCCCCCACTTAAGCAGTACGTGCTGCATCTGTCTGCCTCATGTTGATATCATATTTAGCCCACAAAAACGCACGTCAAATTAAGCCCATCTGTTTAAACAGAATAGGCATGGACAAGTACATGAAATACTTATCACAAGGACGTTTCTTTGAACATAAATATTGTCAGGATTGCATAACGCGATGCCTTGGAGTACGCTGTGTTGAAAACAGCACTGGTGTCTCCAAAAACATGACACTTTTAACGCATTCCCATGGTCCCCTCCGAATACAAAGTGCCAGCTTTCATGTATGTACTATATGTTACGCTACCCATGACAGACCCCCGGCTTCATAACGAGTCTGCTTTTCGGTTGATTTGTTTGGTAACATAAAAATTATGTTATACCCATGGTCTAGGGACCAGAAAATATAGAGAGGTGGGTGGAAGGGAGAGATAAGGTTGAAATAGTGTAAAAGAGAAAGCGAAAGAGAGGCAAACCGCTACAGTAGTCCGCTCTGCATTCATGCAGGACACTGAGGGGCAGGGTGCTGGGAACAGGCGCCCTCGGAATGCCTGTGCGCCGTGGCTCTCTGCTTCACAGCCCTCGTGAAGACTTTTCTTATCTGCTTGTTAAATAAACAAGCAGATAAGAAAAGTCTTTGCATCTGGGCTGAGTGAAAACAGATGCGCTTGTCACGGGCGGCATCGGAAAACTGCAAGGGCGTCAACAAAAGTGACAGCCAGCAAACCAGAAGCACAGAAAATACATTAATCACTACCTAAGCCAATGGAAAAAGGTTGTGACAGAGGGGCGTGGATTAAAGTCCTTTTCTTCATACTGTTTACTATAGCTCTCGCAGGCGAGGAGCGCATGCGCGCTCCAACGCCAGGCCGAGACCTAAAAAATGGTATAACAATCACGACTTCAATAGACACTGTGCCTAGAGCACGTAGAATCGCTGGGACCCCAAGGAACCACCCAAGGCAGTGACACAGGGCGCCCACGGAGGACGGGTGCAGTGAGGAAACACGACTGCGTGCTCCGTGCAACTCTATGGGAAAGTCGCGGTTGGAAAATTACAGTTTAAGGACACTTCTACGAGGACTTCAAGCAAACCCTTTGGAACATAAGAGGTTCTAAGGCCAGCACCCTTGTGAGTACTGAGATACCCGTGTTACCTATCCCAGAGGAGCCGGGTGCATAGGGGTCAAGTGGTGTCGGAAACCTCCGTCGTTTTCAATGGAGAGATGCGAAGAAGTACTGCTGCCCGGAAGGCGAAGAGTGTCCGGTGGAATCCAAGCCTGGATTCTAGGTGAGAGGAACCTGAAAGCAGAGGGGACAGAGTCTGGGTCACTTCAGATGACCAAGGGCTCCGTAGTCGAATGCCCACGGATGTCGGGTGATTCAGGAGAAGAGACAGGATGTTTGTCTCTGCAGCCACGGGGACCAGGAGACGTCGACGATGACCAGGGTTCGGAGGTGAGCTGTCCCACGAAGGATGTCGAGAGCTGAGGGGTCAGTGTCCGGCTGGGGCATCAACAAGCCTTGACAACGGCAACCCATGCAGGCAGAGGAAACAGGTTACGGTGTGGACCAGCAAGGTCCAGGGGACTCTCCAAGCAATGGAGAGTCAGGGCACGTCTGGAGCAACCAGGGAAGCCCAAGAACAAACGAGATGACCCTCGCCAGGACCCACAGGCCAATGGACCAGGGATCGCGAGGAAACCTCGAGCGAATTCACAAAGCACCAGCCCACAGAGAACTCGTGGAGTGGAGGCCGGATATCTTCGGTGCAAATGGTGCTCGGAGTCAGGACTACACGTAGTCCAATGCACAAGCTCAGGGATCGCCAACAAGCATATGCACTTGCAAATAGACGCGGTGCACAGGGGTATGGGTTGCACGGCCCCCACGAGGGATACTGGTCTCAGAATCACTGAGAGGTCAGATCTACCTCGGGGACCTTCGGGAGCCCACCTCCTGTGTTGCAGAAATCTTCGGAGTCCGCAGGAGCTCTGGAGATGCAAGCCGGTCAGATGCGCTTAGGTGCCTACTGCTGCAGGGGAGTAACTCCTTTACTCCAAGGGAGATTCTTCGGTCGTCCAGCGAAGTGTAGACCATCGAAGTACTTGGTTTCTTTGCAGAGTCTTGTCCAGGTATAATCCAAAGTCCTGTAGTCAGGTTTCCCACTTTATACCCAGGGAAGGGGTTGGACTGACTCTGGGGATCCTCCTAGGGGAAGGGCAGGACAGAGGGGTGGTTACACCCATGTCCTTTGTCCAGTTTCACGTCAGAGCAGGAGCCACTGGCTGCTAGAACTGGTTTGAGCTGGACTTTGCACAGGGACACCAAATGTGCCCCCAGTGCAGACTTTCTGGCACTCTCAGAGTGCACCCACCCAGCCCCAATACACTAAACCCTGTCTGGGAGGTGGTCACACCTCCCTGTGACAGGATACCTATTGTCAGGCCTTCCTCTGCTCGAGCTTGGCTCAGCAGCAGGAGGGCAGACTCGTGTCCGTGGCTGGCAGCATCCATTTTGTACTGCCCAGGTCGTGAAAGCTGGTACCGGGTAGACCGGTGACCCACAGTAGTGGTTCTAGAAGGGTGGAATCATACCTCCCACACCAGTTACTGGTGTGGAGGTATGATTCCAAGGTGTTTGACACCAAACACAACATGTTTCTAAGTAGCCGTTTTAAAGTTAGCATTTACCGCGAGGTTCTAATGCACTTAAACATATATGTCTGGCTGCATCACAGACAACCCCAGAGAATGGTCTCCGAAGGCTGCAGAGGGGCTCTGCTCATGCAGGGGCACCCTCTCACGTAAAACCCAGCACCCTGCCTTCAGGATTGATAAGGCCTGCCATAGGGGTGACTGATAGGTGTTTAAGTTTAGTGATTTAGATAGATATAATGAACCTATATCTTAAGTAAGTGGTGCAAGCACCAGCTTACACAGTCTGCTGTAGCAGGCTTGTCATGTCAATTTGAGTGGCCTCTCAGGGGTGGCATAATACATGCTTCAGCCCATGGGAGGCCTCAGGAGTACCTATTCCCTGGGTACATGGTGTACCATATACTAGGGACTTATAAGGGTACCCCAGTATCCAATCTGGAGTGTACCTAAAGTACATGTATTGCAATTTACATGAGAAAGCAGATAGACTGGGGTCCTGAATAGCAGGATCCCAGTCAGACTAGGCCAAAAACAGTGAGACATCAGCAAAAAGTGGTGGTAACTATAAGAAGCAGATCCTTCTCTCCTACACACCCCCCCCCAAACGTAAGGACATTAAACTAACCTTGACCAGTTGAGTCTTCATGTTCTAAGTGGAAATATCTGGACAGTCCATCTGCATTGGCATGGTTACTCCCAGGTCTATGTTCCACTGTGTAGTCCATCCCCTGTAGGGAAATGGACCACCTCAAAAGTTTTGGGTTTTCACCCTTCATCTGTTTTAGCCATAAGAGGGGCTTATGGTCTGTCTGAACAATGAAGTGAGTGCCAAACGAGTATGGCCTCAGCTTCTTCAAGGCCCAAACCACAGCAAAGGCTTCCCTCTCAATAGCTGACCAACGTTTCTCTCTGGGGGTCAGCCTTCTGCTTATGAAAGTTACTGGCTGATCCTGACCCTCTTTATTCAATTGTGATAACACAGCCCCTACCCCCAGTTCAGATGCATCAGTTTGAACAATTAATTGTTTGGAATAATCAGGACTTTGCAGAATGGGAGCAGTGCACATGGCCTGCTTCAGGTCATCAAATGCCTTTTGACAGCTAACTGTCCACTGAACTTTCTTAGGAATTCTTTTGGAAGTTAAGTCATTTAAAGGGGTCACTATGGATCCATATCCTTTGACAAACCTCCTGTAGTACCCAGTCAGGCCCAAGAAAGCTCTGACCTGAGTCTGGGTAGTTGGAGCAACCCAGTCCATGATGGTCTGGATTTTGCTCTGCAATGGTTGAACCTGGCCTCCACCCACAAGGTGGCCCAGGTACACAACCTTACTCTGCCCTATCTGGCACTTGGTGGCCTTGATAGTGAGGCCTGCTTTTTGCAGGGCCTCTAAAACATTTCCCAGGTGGACCAGGTGATCCTCCCAGGTGGAGCTAAAGGCAGCAATATCATCTAGATTAGCTGCACTATAGGCTTCCAGACCTGTAAGGACTTTATTCACCAACCTTTGAAAAGTGGCAGGTGCAATCTTCAAGCCAAAAGGCATCACCACAAATTGGTAATGCCCACTAGAGGTTGAAAATTCTGTTTTTGGTTTTGCTTCCTCAGCTAATCTGATTTGCCAGTAACCAGCTGTCAGGTCAAATGTGCTTAAGAACTTGGCTGATTCCAAAGTGTCAATCAGCTCATCTGCCCTTGGAATAGGGTGAGCATCAGTCCTAGTGACTGCATTGAGACCCCTGTAGTCAACACAGAACCTCATCTCTCTCTTACCACCCTTGGTGTGAGGTTTTGGTACCAAGACTACTGGACTAGCCCAAGGGCTATCTGAGGGCTCAATTACTCCTAATTCCAACATTTTCTGGACTTCAGTCCTGATACAGTCCCTGACATGGTCAGGTTGCCTGTAAATCTTATTTTTAACAGGCAGACTGTCACCTGTGTCCACCTCATGGGTCCACCAGGTAGGTAACCTCTCCCTTCTGCTCAAGAATAGTATGAGGCCCACTCCACTTGTCCTGGAGAGCTGCTGGGGCCACAGGCTCCAACACCCATACTTTCTGTCCTGGCTGATACACAGTCAAAACAGCCTTTTGGTCATGCCAGGCCTTTTGCAATTCCTGGCTAGCCTCAAGGTTTTTGGATGCCTTCATCATATACTCAGCCATCCTGGAGCGGAGACCAAGTACATAGTCCACTATGTCCTGTTTAGGTGGTTTGAGAGGTAACTCCCATCCCTCCTTCACTAAACATAAGGGACCCCTAACTGGATGTCCAAACAGAAGTTCAAAAGGGCTGTAGCCAACCCCCTTCTGAGGAACCTCTCTCTAGGCAATGAGAAGGCAGGGCAAAAGGATATCCCATCTACGCCTAAGCTTTTCAGGGAGACCTTTTATCATGCCCTTGAGGGTTTTGTTGAATCTCTCAACTAACCCATTGCATTGTAGGTGATAAGGGGTGGTGAATTTGTAATTCACACCACACTCCTTCCACATTGCAGTCAAGTAACCAGACATAAAGGTTGCAACTCTGTCTGATACTACCTCCTTAGGGAAACCCACTCTGGAAAAGATTCCCAGGAGGGCTCTAGCCACAACAGGAGCTGTGGTAGTCCTTAGGGGTATTGCTTCTGGATACCTAGTGGCATGGTCCACCACCACTAGTATGAATCTGTGCCCAGATGCAGTTTGAGGATCCATGGGACCAACAATGTCAATCCCAACCCTCTCAAAGGGAACCCCCACCACAGGTAGTGGTATCAGGGGGACCTTTGTAGTACCACCTGCCTTACCACTGGCTTGGCAAGTGATACAGGAGCGACAAAACTCCTTTGTGTCCTCTGACATGTGAGGCCAATAAAAGTGAGGGACAATTCTGTCCCAGGTCTTGTTTTGGCCTAAGTGTCCTGCTAATGGGATATCATGTGCCAGTGTTAATAGGAAGCTTCTAAACTTCAGAAGAATAACCAACCTCCTGGTAGCACCAGGCCTGGGGTCTCTACCCTCTGAATATAAAATTCCATCATCCCAGTAGATCCTATGGGACCCACTGGCACTCCCAGCAGTCTCAGCAGCAGCTTGCTATCTGAGGGGTTCAAGAGAGGGGCAGTTCAGCTGCTCCTGGCTCAGATCTGCCCTGGAAGTGCCCCCTGTCCCCAAGAACTCAACCTGGTCAGGTTCAAGTTCCTCTGAGACAGTTCCTTCTTTAGGACTAAGATCAGCTCCCTCAAGAGACTGATCCTCACTCTGAGGCAGGGGGGAAGACACTGCCTTACCCCTACTGCTCCTTCTCTTGGAAGGCACCTGGTCCATTATTCCAGGATCCAGGGCCTGTTCAGTGGAAGACATTTTTGCCTGTGACCTAGTCATGGCAAACACATCTGCAGGGATGCCCAGCATTTCTGCATGTGTCCTGAGTTCCACTTCAGCCCAAGTTTCCAAATCGTTGCCCAAAAAGCATTCTACAGGGAGGTCTGAACTTACCACAACCTTCTTAGGGCCAGTTACCCCTTCCCAGGTAAAATTCACAACTGCCAAGGAATGGTCTGTCCTGACATTGCTTGCATTGGTCACTTGGTACATCTCACCAAGTATGATCTGGTCAGGGCCCACAAGATCTTTTGTCACCATGGTGACACTTGCACCGGTGTCCCTGTATGCCATGGCCTCCTTACCATTGATCAAAGGCTGGTGTCTGTACTTGCCCAGGTTACTGGGACTTACAAATAAGGAGGCAATATCCATGCCTCCATCACAGACTAACACAGCCTGAGTTGGAATTCTGACTAGGCCAGAATCCATCTCAGATCCCAAGGTTAACCCTACTATACCCTTGTTCTGTGTACCACCACTTGGAACTGAGCTAGGGGGAACAGTTGCCTTAGGGGCAGTGGTGGTAGGAGTAGAATCCTTGGCCCTTGGACAAGTGGCATCCTTTGTCCAATGGGTTTTTTCTTAACAGATATGACAGCAAGGTTTCTTTTTGCCTTTACCCTTGTTTGATTGTGACCCCCCCCCCCCAGAAGCAGGTTTTTTGGGGCCCTTGTGAAGACTTCTGGCCTTTACACTTCTCCCCACCCTTATCTGAGGTCTTAGCATCTTGCTTCTTAGAGTCACCACCTTGGTCTGAGCTTTCTGCTTCACCCTGGTTCTGACCCATTTGTCTGCCTTCTTTCCCAATTCTTGGGGAGAGGTCAGATCACAGTCCACCAGGTACTGATGCAACAACTGATTTTGGCAATTATTAAGGATCTGCTCCCTCATAATTAAATTGTACAATCCTTTAAAATCATTCACTTTGCTGCCAAGAAACCAGCCTTCCAGAGCCTTAGTAGCACAATCTACAAAGTCTACCCAGTCCTGAGTCTGTGTCTTCTGGGTGTCTCTGAACTTAATCCTGTATTGCTCAGTGGTTAAGCCAAACCCATCGATGAGAGCACTCTTCAAGACTGAGTAATTGTCAGCATCCTCTTCTCTAACAGTGAGGAGCTTATCTCTACCTTTGTCAGCAAAGGAGAGCCACAAGATAGCTGCCCACTGCTCCTGAGGGACCCTCTGTACCTTACAGGCCCTCTCCAGTGCCGTTATCCATTTGTGGATGTCATCCTCACTCTGGTAGGGAGGGACTATCTTATTCAGGTTCCTATGGTCATGAGTATACTCCCTACTTCTAGGAACACTGTTGCTGCCACCATGGGACTCTAGTCCCAATCTCTTTGTAGCTCTCTGGAGCTCTAGGGATTTCCTGTCTAGGGCCAACTGCTCCTTCTTGAGCCTAAGCTTGATTTTCTCAAGCTCCAGAAGTTGGCACTGTCTATCATAAGAGGATTCCCTCTTATGTGATATGGATGTCCCTACAGAAGTGCCTGAGTGATTAGACTCCACAGAGGGAGTTCTGGATCTCCTAGGCAAACTCTGTACTCTTCCTGGTGGAGTAAAGAGAGGGCCACTGGGGCCTTCTCCCCCACCTAAAGAAAGTTCTGTGTTTTCCAGGTTAGAATCATTTTGATCCTCCTGGCCAGGGTTTGAGTCCAGATCAAAGAAGGTTTCACTTCCTGGCCCTTCCTCATTCCCTGTCCCACCCACTCTTTCTACTTCATCAGACCCTGGGGTCTTTCTGAGGTCATCCAAGAGCAACATCTCTATGAGACGTTGGGTGCTTGCACTTCTCCCTGTCCTCAGCTACCTAGATGTACACATGTTTCTCAATTCTTGGAAAGGGAGATGGTCATACCTAGTTGGCAGAGAGCCACTGGCTTCTCCTCTAGAAGACATACTAGTGTTATGTGGTGTAGGCACCTATCTAACCTAGTGGAGACTAAACTCTCTTGAGTTGGAGAAAGGGTGTGCTAGACCCTTGACTTACCCAACTCCAAGTTCAGTAGAACTTACTTATTCAATCTTGAGATATTATATGTGCCTAATACTCAGTGGTTTTCAGTTAATCACTCAATGAGATTTATCTGGTAAAACAATAGCAAGCTTGAATCCCAACCGCTGCACACCAATGTGAGAAGTTGGCCTGGTATATGCTGTCCACTAATTAAAGTGGGCACCTTGCACCAGTCCAAACGACCCTTATGATGTCTGAGGTCAAAGATAACCTTTAGAAAGCTATCCAAGTGGTAGCTGTGGAGAGCAGCCTTCAGGCTTAATCTTGAAGGAATGTAAAGCAGCTTGTTTTACCAGAATATCACCTCATGAATGACTAAATGAAAGGAGAACCACACAAGTGTTATGCAAAAATATGTATTTATTACTAAAACACTCTCTACTAACCTCTACACGAGATTAGAACACAAAGCACACAATACTTAATCAAAAGAACATACGTAAGTAGCAAAATGTACAACGGGTTCCAGGGAGAGACCGAACCATATACTAAAAAAATGGTATAACAACAACGACTTCAACAGACACAGTGCCTAGAGCACGTAGAATCGCTGGGACCCCAAGGAACCACCTAAGGAAGTGACACAGGGCGCCCAGGGAGGACGGGTGCAGTGAGGAAACACGACCGCGTGCTCCATGCAACTCTATGGGAAAGTCGCGGTTGGAAAATTGCAGTTTAAGGACACTTCTAGGAGGACTTCAAGCAAACCCTTTGGAACATTGGAGGTTCTAAGGCCAGCACCCTTGTGAGTACCGAGGTACCCGTGTTACCTATCCCAGAGGAGCCGGGTGCATAGGGGTCAAGTGGTGTCGGAAACCTCCGTCGTTTTCAATGGAGAGCTGCAAGAAAGTACTGCTGCCAGGAAGGCGAAGAGTGTCCGGTGAAATCCAAGCCTGGATCTGAAGTGAGAGGAACCTGAAAGCAGAGGGGACAGAGTCTGGGTCACTTCAGGTGACCAGGGGCTCGGTAGTCGAATGCCCACCGATGTCGGGTGCTTCAGGTGAAGAAAAGTGATGTTTGTCTCTGCAGCCACGGGGACCAGGAGACGTCGACGATGACCAGGGTCCGGAGGTGAGCTGTCCCACGAATGAAGTCGAGAGCTGAGGGGTCAGTGTCCAGCTGGAGCACCAACAAGCCTTGGCAGCGGCAACCCACGCAGGCAGAGGAAACAGGTTACGGTGTGGACCAGCAAGGTCCAGGGGACTCTCCAAGCAATGGAGAGTCAGGGCACGTCTGGAGCAACCAGGGAAGCCCAAGAACAAATGAGCTGACCCTCGCCAGGACCCACAAGCCAACGGACCAGGGATCGCGAGGAGACCTCGAGCGAATTTACAAAGCACCAGCCCACAGAGCACTCGTGGAGTAGAGGCCGGATATCTTTGGTGCAAATGGTGCTCGGAGTCAGGACTACACGTAGTTCAATGCACAAGCTCAGGGATTGCCAACAAGCATATGAACTTGCAAATAGACGCGGTGCACAGGGGTACGGGTTACACGGCCCCCACGAGGGATACTGGTCTCAGAATCGCTGAGAGGTCAGATCTACCTCGGGGACCTTCGGGAACCCACCTCCTGTGTTGCAGAAATCTTCGGAGTCTGCAGGAGCTCTGGAGATGCAAGCCGGTCAGGTGCGCTTAGGTGCCTGCTGCTGCAGGGGAGTAACTCCTTTACTCCAAGGGAGATTATTCTGTCGTCCAGCGAAGTGTAGACCGTCGAAGTACTTGGTTTCTTTGCAGAGTCTTGTCCAGGTATAATCTAAAGTCCTGTGATCAGGTTTCCCACTTTATACCCAGGGAAGGGGTTGGACTGACTCTGGGGACCCTCCTAGGGGAGGGACAGGACAGAGGGGTGGCTACACCCATGTCCTTTGTCCAGTTTCGCGCCAGAGCAGGAGCCAATGGCTCCCAGAACTGGTTTGAGCTGAAGTATGCATGGGGACACCAAATGTGCCCCCAGTGCAGACTTTCTGGCACTCTCAGAGTGCACCCACCCAGCCCCAATACACTAAACCCTGTCTGGGAGGTGGTCACACCTCCCTGTGACAGGAAACCTATTGTCAGGCCTTCCTCTGCTCGAGCTTGGCTCAGCAGCAGGAGGGCAGACTCGTGTCTGTGGCTGGCAGCATCCATTTTGTGCTGCCCAGTGTAGGAAGGTGGAATCTGACTTCATGGTTGCCCCCACTTTCTTCCTGGTGTTTTGCTGGTTTTCGACTTAGTTGGACTGGGACCCTGCTATTCAGGGCCCCAGTTTATCTGCTTTCTCTTTAAAATGGATTCCCTGTACCTTAGGTACCCCACAGATTGGATTCTGGGGTGCCCTTATAAGTCCCTAGTATATGGTATACTATGTACCCAGGGCATAGGTACCCCAGAGGCCTACCAGGGGCTGGAGCATGTATTATGCCACCCCTGGGCAGCCTTCCAAAATGACACCACAGGACTGCTACAGCAGCCTGAGTGAGGTGGTGCCTGCACCCCTTACTGAGATATAGGTTCACTATATCTCACCCTATCACTGCACATATAAACCTATCAGTCACCCCTATGTCAGGCCTTATCAATCCTGAAGGCAGGGTGCTTGGTTTTCTGTGAGAGGGTGCCCATGCATGAGCAGAGCCCCTCTGCAGCCTTCGGAATCTATCCTCCGGGGCTGTCTGTGAAGCAGCCTGACCATATACTCTTAAGTGCATTATAACCTCGCGGTAAATGCTAACTTTGGGATGGCTGCACGGAAACATGTCGTGTTTGGTGTCAAACACCTTGGAATCATACTCCCACACCAGTGACTGGTGTGGGAGTATGATCCCACCCTTCTAGAGGGAGAGACATGACAGCACCGGTATACCCGGTACCAGCTAACAGAGCCCTGGCATCACAAAATGGATGCTGCCAGCCACAGACACAAGTCTGGCCTCCTGCTGCTGACCGAAACTCCGGCAGGGGAGTCCTGGACAATAGGTTTCCTGTCACAGGGAGGTGTTACCACCTCCCAGACAGGCTTTAGTGTATTGGGGCTGGGTGGGTGCACTCTCAGAGTGCTTTGAAGTCCTGCACTGGGGGCACATTTGGTGTCCCTGTGCATAGTCCAGTTCAAGCCGGTTGCAGGGGCTACCAGCCCCTGCTCTGGTGCGAAACTGGACAAAGGAAATGGGTGTAGCCACCCCTCTTTCCAAACCCTCCCATAGGTGGGTCCCCTGAGTATGTCCAACCCCTTCCTTGGGTATAAGAAAGGAACCCCTGGCTACAGGACTTTAGATTACACCTGGACGAAACTCTGATACAGAAATCCCGGAACTTCGACGATCTACACGACTAGATGACTGAAGAATCTCCCTTGGAGTAAAGGAGTTACTCCCCTGCTTGGCAGGCACCAAAGATGCATCTGACCGGTCTGCATCTCCGAAGCTCCCGCTGGACGCCAACGACTTTGCAACCCAGGAGGTGGGTTTCCAGACTTCCCAGAGGCTGACCCGAGTCCCCAGCAAAGCTGAGACCCGTAGCCCTCGTGGGTACCGTGGAACCGGAACCCCTGGACACCGTGCACATTTGCAAGTGCATATGCTTCTTGTCAATCTTTGAGGCTGTGCTTTGGGTTACTTGTAGCCCTGACCCCGAGCAGTGAATTCACCGAAGATTGCTGGCCTACCCACTCCGATTGACCCGTGTTGCCGCCATTTTGTGATTCCTCTCAAGGTCCCTTCGCGATCCCTTGTCCGTCGACTTGTGGGTCCCTGACAAGGACAACTGTACTTTAATTGGGCTTTCCTGATTGCTCCATATGTGCCCTGACTCTCCATCGCTTGGGGAGTCCCCAGGACCTTGCTGGTCCGCACCGAAACATCTTTCCTTTTCCTGCGTGGGTTGCTGTTGCCAAGGCTTGTTGTGTCCAATCTGGGCACCGATGCTGCAGCACTCGACATCCTTTGTGGGACAGCTCGAATCCAGCTCCTGGTCGTCCTCGACGCCTCCTGGTCCTCGTGGCTGAAGAGTCAAGCTTCCCCTCCTCGCACCTGAAACACCCGACATTGGTGGGCATTCGACTATCGTGCCCCTGGTCACTGGCAAGTGACCCAGACTCTGTCCCCTCTGCTTTCAGGTTCTTCACATCTTCGATCCAGGCTTGGATCTCTTCGGACACTTCTCCTCTTCCCGGCAGCAGCACTTTTCAGCAAGCTGCCATTGAAAACGATGACGCGACCCGACACCATTTGACACCTATGCACCCGGCTTCCCTGGGTGAGGTAACACGAGTACTCCGGTGCTCGCGTGGGTGTTGGCCCTAGAACCATCTAAGTCCAAAAGGATTTGTTCCTAGTCCACTCCTAAGTGTCCCTAAACTTTCAAACTCTAACCGCGACTTTCCCCATAGAAGCTAACTGAGCTCGCGTCTGTGTTCACACACTGCACACGTCCCCCGTGGGTCCCCTGTGTCACTACCTTGGGTGGTTCCTTGGGGTCCCAGCGATTCTACAGGCTCTAGGCCCTTTGTCTAGTCAAGTCATGGTTCTTATACCACTTTTGGTTCGCCCCTAGGGCCTATCGTATATTGTGCTAATTTACTGTGATATTTGAAGTGTAACATATGTGCTTTGACCTCTAGCCTCAAAAAGAGACTAGTAAGGTGTGTTTAGAAATAAATACATATATTTTATATATATACCTGGTGTGGTCTCCTTTCATTTAGCCATTCAAGAGATTATAGACTGGTAAAACAAACTGCTTTACACTCCTTCAAGACTTAGCCTGAAGGCTGCTCTCCATAGCTACCACTAGGATTGCTTTCAAATAAGGTTGTCTTAAACCTATCATCAATAAGGGGTTGTTTGGACTGGTGCAAGGTGCCCACTATAACTAGTGGACAGCATATACCAGGCCAACGTCTCACATTGGTGTGCAGCGGTTGGATTCAAGCTTGCCTTTGTTTTACCAGATAATCTCAAGTGAGTGACTAACTGAATACCACTAAAGGTACCTGAGGTACATATAATTCAAGCTTAAAATTACAGTAAGTTCTACTGAACTTAGAGTTGTGTGTCAAGGGCTTAGCACACCCTTTCTACAACTCAAGAGAGTCTAGTAGGCCACACTAGAGTAGGTAGTGCATACATGTGAGAGGTTGGCCTGGTATATGCTGTCCACTAGTTATAGTGGGCACCTTGCACCAGTCCAAACGACCTTTATTGATGATAGGTTTAAAGACAACCTTTATTGAAAGCTATCCTAGTGGTAGCTATGGAGAGCAGCCTTCAGGCTAAGTCTTGAAGGAGTGTTAAGCTGTTTGTTTTACCAATTGTAATCTCGTGAATGACCAAATGAAAGGAGAACCACACCAGGTATATATATAAAATATATGTATTTATTACTAAACACTACCCAATAGTCTCTTTATGAGCCTAGAGGTCAAAGTACACAAGTTACAAGTCAAATAGCACAGTAAATTAGCACTATATACGATTAGCCCTAGGGGCGTTCCAAACCATATATTAAGAAAGTGGTATAAGAACCACGACTTAAGTAGACACAAGGCCTAGAGCCTGTAGAATCGCTGGGACCCCAAGGAACCACCCAAGGTAGTGACACAGGGGACCCACGGGGGCTGTGTGCAGTGTGTGAACACAGCGGCGAGCTCCGTTAAAGTCTATGGGAAAGTCGCGGTAAGAGTTTTAGAGTTTAAGGACACTTAGAAATGGACTAGGACCAAACCCTCTTGGACTTAGACAGTTCTAGGGTTAACACCCACGGGAGCACCGGAGTACTCGAGTTACCTCACCCAGGGAAGCCGGGTGCATAGGTGTCGAATGGTGTCGGGTCGCGTCGTCGATTTCAATGGCAGCCTGCAAAGAAGTGCTGCTGCCAGGAAGATGTGAAGGGTCCGAAGAGATCCAAGCCTGGATCGGAGGTGAGAAGAACCTGAAAGCAGAGGGGACAGAGTCTGGGTCACTTGCCAGTGACCAGGGGCACGATAGGTGAATGCCCACCGATGTCGGGTGTTTCAGGTGAAAGAGGTGAAGCTTGACTCTTCAGCCACGAGGCCCCGGAGGCGTCAATGACGACCAGGAGCTAGATTCGAGCTGTCCCATGAAGGATGTCGAGTGCTGCAGCATTGGTGTCCGAATTGAACACAACAAGCCTTGGCAACAGCAACCCACGCAGAAAGGAGAAAGATGCTTCGGTGCAGACCAGCAAGGTCTGAGGGACTCACTACTCAGTGGGATGTTAGGGCACGTCTGGAGCAACCAGGAAAGCCCAAAGAAAATCAGAGTTGCCTTCACAGGGACCCACCAGTTGACGGACCAGGGATCGCGAAGGAGCCTCGAGCGGAAATGCCAGAAGCGCGCCCACGGAACACTCGTGGAGTATAGGCTCACAATCTTCAATGCAAATGGTGCTCGGGGCCTGGGCTACAAGTAACCCAAAGCAGGACTTCAAGAGACGTCGAGAAGTTGATGCACTAGCAAATGTGCACGGTGTCCAGGAGTTCCGGTTCCACGTTATTCGTGAGGGCTGCGGGTCTCAGCTTTGCTGGGGACTCGGGTCGGCCTCTGAGAAGTCTGGAAATCCTCTTCCCGGGCTGCAGTTACTTCGGAGTCCGGCGGGAGCTTCGGAGATGCAGACCGGCAAATGCTTTGTTGGTGCCTGCCAAGCAGGGGAGTCACTCCTTGACCCCAAGGGAGATTTCTTCAGTCCTCTAGTCTTGAGTAGAGCGTCGAAGTTCCAGGATTCAGTTGCAGAGTTTCGTCCAGGGATATCTAAAGTCCTGTTGCCAGGGGTTCCTTACTTATACCTAAGAAAGGGGTTGGACTAACTCTGGGGACCCACCTATGGGAGGGTTTGGAAAGAGGGGTGGCTACACCCATTTCCTTTGTCCAGTTTCGTGCCAGAGCAGGGGCTCGCAGCCCCTGCAACCGGTTTGAACTGGGGTATGCACGAGGACACCAAATGTGCCCCCAGTGCAGGACTTCAAAGCACTCTTGGAGTGCACCCACCCAGCCCTAATCCACTAAGGCCTGTCTGGGAGGTGGTAACACCTCCCTGTGACAGGAAACCTATTGTCCAGGCCTCCCCTGCCGGAGTTTCGGTCAGCAGCAGGAGGCCAGACTCGTGTCTGTGGCTGCAGCATCCATTTTGTGATGCCAGGCTCTGTAAAGTCTCTACCGGGTATACCGGTGCTGTCATGTCTCTCCCTCTAGAAGGGTGGGATCATACTCCCACACCAGTTACTGGTGTGGGGGTATGATTCCAAGGTTTTTGACACCAAACACGACATGTTTCCTTGCAGCCATCCCAAAGTTAGCATTTACAGCGAGGATATAATGCACTTAAGAGTATATGGTCAGGCTGCACCACAGACAACCCCGGAGAGGAGATTCCGAAGGCTGCAGAGGGGCTCTGCTCATGCATGGGCACCCTCTCACATAAAACCAA
Organism: Calotriton arnoldi; assembly: GCA_963921515.1. NCBI lineage: Eukaryota > Metazoa > Chordata > Amphibia > Caudata > Salamandridae > Calotriton > Calotriton arnoldi. The sequence goes on along the minus strand of CAWUFW010006508.1, from coordinate 813,000 downwards.
GCACCCTGCCTTCAGGATTGATAAGGCCTGCCATAAGGGTGACTGATAGGTTTCTATGTGCAGTGATAGGTGAGATATAGTGAACCTATATCTCTGGAAGGGGTGCATGCACCACCTTACTCAGGCTGCAGTAGCAGTCCTGTGGTGTCATTTTGGATGGCTTTCCAGGGGTGGCACAATACATGCTTCAGCCCCTGGTAGGCCTCTGGGGTACCTATGCCCTGGGTACATAGTATACCATATGCTAGGGACTTATAAGGGCACTCCAGAATCCAATCTGTGGTGTACCTAAAGTACATGGGATCAATTTATAAGAGAAAGCAGATAGGCTGGGGACCTGAATAGCAGGTTCCCAGCCAAACTAAGTAAAAAACCATCAAAACACCAGAAAAAAGTGGGGGCAACCATGTAGTCAGATTCCACCTTCCTACATAACCCCCCCAAACAAAAGGAGATAAGGCTAACCTTGGCCAGTTGAGCCTTTATTGACTAAGTGGCCATATAAGGAAGTACCTGCACTAGCATGGTTACCCCCTGTCTTATGGTCCACTAAGCTATCCCTCACCCTAAGGGTATGAGAGGGTCTACACCATGGGGAATTACTACCTGTGGTGTGCTTTGGTAAAGTAAAAGGCTGATGAGGTGTCTGTGTAGGGAAGTGAGACCCTAGGAAAGTTGGTCTCAGCTTCCTCAGATCACTGGTCACCATGTATGCCTGTCTTTCCATGACTGAGTTGCACTTTGCTCTAAGGGTCAACCTTTGGCTGCCTACAGCTGGGGGTTGGGTCCCTTTGGATGGAACACTGGAGGGACATGGCAGGTTTGGAACCTTTTGGTCCCAGGTTTGCCCTTGCCTAACAGAGTCCTTCTGGGGGAGGTCCCTACACAAAGGTATGGGGCATCCCTCGGTGTGTTGAGGAATTTTCACCTGGCTAGGGCTACTAGACTGGGGGCCTCTAATCTGCTGATGGGGTTCCTCTGGACAGGGGGCCCGGTGGGGTCCACTGACCTCCCTGACCTCTGCAGCCCTGGGCTGACTGAGGCAGGGTAGAGAGGGGCAGGTTACCTGCTCCAGACTGGGTACCACCTTGGAAGGGTCCCCTGCCATCAGAGGGGTTACCAGGCCAGGCCTGACTACCTCTGGGGCAGTTCCTTCACTAGGGGTAGGATCAGTTCCCTGAGGAGGCTGACCCTTACCTATAGTCTGGGGGGAAGAAGACTTTTCTTCAACCCTTGTGCTCTCTTGTGGAGGAGAGTGGGCCATTCTTTCAGGCTTCATCACTCCAAAATGTTCCTGTGGTGGGGCTGTGGCCATCACAGCCCCCCTAACTTTCTCGGGGATGCCCAGCACTCTCAGATGGGCTTGGTGTTCAACTTCAGCCCAGGCTGAAATTTCTAGATCATTGCCCATCAGGCAGTCTACAGGCAAGGTTGGGGACACTGCCACTCTTTTTGGGCCTGTGACCCCTTCCCAGCTGAGATTGACTATGGCCATGGGGTGATTTGTTCTGACACCATCAATGTTGGTCACCTGGTATTTTAACTCAGGTAAAAGCTGGTGAGGGGAGATTAGTTTCCCTGCCACCATGGTGACACTAGGCCCTGTGTCCCTGAATGCCACAGCTTTCTGACCATTAATCATTGGCTCCAGTCTGTACCTGCCCAATGCATTGGGACCCATGGTAAAGGTGGCAAATCCTATACCACCATCAGAGTCAGAGGAGTCTGTTGAGGGGGTCCTGTCTAAACTAGGGCCCACCTCTGTTCCCCTTGCAAAAGCACCTAACTTTTTGGGTGCACTACTCCCAACTGGGGGATTACTACTGGTAATACCAGGAGGGGTGGTAGTATTTGTTGGAGGAACATTTTCTTTATTGCCAATCCTGGGGCAACTGGGATCAGTTTTCCAGTGTCCAGGCTTTTTACAGACATGGCAATATGGTTTCTTTTCAGGAGAGGGAGGAGTTTGGGACCCACCCCCAGAAGAGGACTTTTGGGGCCCTGTAGTGGACTTATCCTTAGATTTATCCCCACCTTTCTCTTGGGACTTGGTAGAATCTTTCTTCTGGTCACCACCCTGATTCTTAGGCCTCACCCTGGTTCTGACCCATTTGTCTGCCTTCTTTCCCAATTCTTGGGGAGAGGTCAGATCAGAGTCCACCAGGTACTGGTTTAAAAGCTGTTTTTGACAATTATTAAGGATCTGCTCCCTCATAATCAAATTGTACAATCCTATAAAGTCATGCACCTTGCTGCCATGTATCCAACCTTCCAGAGCCTTAGTAGCACAATCTACAAAGTCAACCCAGTCTTGAGTCTGAGCCTTTTGGGTGTCTCTGAACTTCAACCTATACTGTTCAGTGGTTAGGCCAAACCCATCTATCAGAGCACTCTTCAAGACTTTGTAATTGTCAGCATCCTCTTCTCTTACAGTGAGGAGCTTGTCTCTACCTTTGTCTGCAAAGGAGAGCCACAAGATTGCTGCCCACTGCTCCTGGGGGACCCTCTGAACTTTACAGGCCCTTTCCAGTGCAGTAATCCATTTGTGGATGTCATCCCCACTGTGGTAGGGAGGGACAATCTTGCTCAGGTTCCTATGGTCATAAGACCTTTCCCTATCACTAGGGAAGTTGCTTGCCACCATGGGACTCTAGTCCCAACTTTCTTCTTTGTCTATGAAGCTCTAGGGACTCCCTGTCTATAGCCAACTGCTCTCTTCTGATCCTAAGCTGAGCTTCTCCATACTTGAGCAGTCTCTCTTTCCTTTCATGAGAGGATTCCCTCCTAAGAGAGGAAACAGAGGTCCCTATTGAGGTGTCAGAATGGTTAGATTCCTCAGAAGGAGATCTGGACCTTCTAGGCACACTCACAACTCTTCCTGGTGGGACAAAGGGGAGGCCATTCTGGTCCGCCTCCTCATCTGCAGGAGGAGCTGGATTTTCCAGGGCAAGATCATTGTCATCTTCCTGGCCAGTTTCAGAGGTCAGGTCCTGGGTTTCTTCACCCCTGGTCCCTTCCTCATCTTCTGCCCCACCCTCTCTGCCTACCCCTTCAGACCCTGTGGGTCTTCTGAGATCATCCAACAGAAGCACCTCTATGAGGCGTTGGGTGTTGGCACTTTTGCCTGTCTTCAGCTTCCTAGTACTGCACAATGCTCTCAATTCCAAGAATGGGAGGTTGTCATACTTGGATGGTAGAAGCCCATTGGCTTCTGGCAGGGACCCACTCGTTCCTGGCCTTGAAGACATCACTAGTGAGGTGTGGTGTATGCACTACCTACTCTAGTGTAGCCTACTAAACTCTCTTGAGTTGTAGAAAGAGTGTGCTAAGCCCTTGACACACAACTCTAAGTTCAGTAGAACTTACTGTATTTCTAAGCTTGAATTTATATGTACCTGAGGTACCTTTAGTGGTTTTCAGTTGGTCACACACTTGAGATTATCTGGTAAAACAAAGGCAAGCTTGAATCCAACCGCTGCACACCAATGTGAGAAGTTGGCCTGGTATATGCTGTCCACTAGTTATAGTGGGCACCTTGCACCAGTCCAAACGACCTTTATTGATGATAGGTTTAAAGACAACCTTTATTGAAAGCTATCCTAGTGGTAGCTATGGAGAGCAGCCTTCAGGCTAAGTCTTGAAGGAGTGTTAAGCTGTTTGTTTTACCAATTGTAATCTCGTGAATGACCAAATGAAAGGAGAACCACACCAGGTATATATATAAAATATATGTATTTATTACTAAACACTACCCAATAGTCTCTTTATGAGGCTAGAGGTCAAAGTACACAAGTTACAAGTCAAATAGCACAGTAAATTAGCACTATATACGATTAGCCCTAGGGGCGTTCCAAACCATATATTAAGAAAGTGGTATAAGAACCACGACTTAAGTAGACACAAGGCCTAGAGCCTGTAGAATCGCTGGGACCCCAAGGAACCACCCAAGGTAGTGACACAGGGGACCCACGGGGGCTGTGTGCAGTGTGTGAACACAGCGGCGAGCTCCGTTAAAGTCTATGGGAAAGTCGCGGTAAGAGTTTTAGAGTTTAAGGACACTTAGAAATGGACTAGGACCAAACCCTCTTGGACTTAGACAGTTCTAGGGTTAACACCCACGGGAGCACCGGAGTACTCGAGTTACCTCACCCAGAGAAGCCGGGTGCATAGGTGTCGAATGGTGTCGGGTCGCGTCGTCGATTTCAATGGCAGCCTGCAAAGAAGTGCTGCTGCCAGGAAGATGTGAAGGGTCCGAAGAGATCCAAGCCTGGATCGGAGGTGAGAAGAACCTGAAAGCAGAGGGGACAGAGTCTGGGTCACTTGCCAGTGACCAGGGGCACGATAGGTGAATGCCCACCGATGTCGGGTGTTTCAGGTGAAAGAGGTGAAGCTTGACTCTTCAGCCACGAGGCCCCGGAGGCGTCGATGATGACCAGGAGCTAGATTCGAGCTGTCCCATGAAGGATGTCGAGTGCTGCAGCATTGGTGTCCGGATTGAACACAACAAGCCTTGGCAACAGCAACCCACGCAGAAAGGAGAAAGATGCTTCGGTGCAGACCAGCAAGGTCTGAGGGACTCACCACTCAGTGGGATGTCAGGGCACGTCTGGAGCAACCAGGAAAGCCCAAAGAAAATCAGAGTTGCCTTCACAGGGACCCACCAGTCGACGGACCAGGGATCGCGAAGGAGCCTCGAGCGGAAATGCCAGAAGCGCGCCCACGGAACACTCGTGGAGTATAGGCTCACAATCTTCAAGGCAAATAGTGCTCGGGGCCTGGCTACAAGTAACCCAAAGCAGGACTTCAAGAGACGTCGAGAAGTCGATGCACTAGCAAATGTGCACGGTGTCCAGGAGTTCCAGTTCCACGTTATTCGTGAGGGCTGCGGGTCTCAGCTTTGCTGGGGACTCGGGTCGGCCTCTGAGAAGTCTGGAAATCCTCTTCCTGGGCTGCAGTTACTTCGGAGTCCGGCGGGAGCTTCGGAGATGCAGACCGGCAAATGCTTCGTTGGTGCCTGCCAAGCAGGGGAGTCACTCCTTGACCCCAAGGGAGATTTCTTCAGTCCTCTAGTCTTGAGTAGAGCGTCAAAGTTCCAGGATTCAGTTGCAGAGTTTCGTCCAGGGATATCTAAAGTCCTGTTGCCAGGGGTTCCTTACTTATACCTAAGAAAGGGGTTGGACTAACTCTGGGGACCCACCTGTGGGAGGGATTGGAAAGAGGGGTGGCTACACCCATTTCCTTTGTCCAGTTTCATGCCAGAGCAGGGGCTGGCGGCCCCTGCAACTGGTTTGAACTGGGGTATGCACGAGGACACCAAATGTGCCCCCAGTGCAGGACTTCAAAGCACTCTTGGAGTGCACCCACCCAGCCCTAATCCACTAAGGCCTGTCTGGGAGGTGGTAACACCTCCCTGTGACAGGAAACCTATTGTCCAGGCCTCCCCTGCCGGAGTTTCGGTCAGCAGCAGGAGGCCAGACTCGTGTCTGTGGCTGCAGCATCCATTTTGTGATGCCAGGCTCTGTAAAGTCTCTACCGGGTATACCGGTGCTGTCATGTCTCTCCCTCTAGAAGGGTGGGATCATACTCCCACACCAGTTACTGGTGTGGGGGTATGATTCCAAGGTGTTTGACACCAAACACGACATGTTTCCGTGCAGCCATCCCAAAGTTAGCATTTACCGCGAGGATATAATGCACTTAAGAGTATATGGTCAGGCTGCACCACAGACAACCCCAGAGAGGAAATTCCGAATGCTGCAGAGGGGCTCTGCTCATGCATGGGCACCCTCTCACATAAAACCAAGCACCCTGCCTTCAGGATTGATAAGGCCTGCCATAGGGGTGACTGATAGGTTTCTATGTGCAGTGATAGGTGAGATATAGTGAACCTATATCTCTGGAAGGGGTGCATGCACCACCTTACTCAGGCTGCAGTAGCAGTCCTGTGGTGTCATTTTGGATGGCTTTCCAGGGGTGGCACAATACATGCTTCAGCCCCTGGTAGGCCTCTGGGGTACCTATGCCCTGGGTACATAGTATACCATATACTAGGGACTTATAAGGGCACTCCAGAATCCAATCTGTGGTGTACCTAAAGTACATGGGATCAATTTATAAGAGAAAGCAGATAGGCTGGGGACCTGAATAGCAGGTTCCCAGCCAAACTAAGTAAAAAACCATCAAAACACCAGAAAAAAAGTGGGGGCAACCATGCAGTCAGATTCCACCTTCCTACAATACACCACACCTCACTAGTGATTTCTTCAAGGCCAGGAACCAGTGGGTCCCTGCCCGAAGTCAATGGGCTTCTACCATCCAAGTAAGACAACCTCCCATTCTTGGAATTGAGAGCATTGTGTAGTACTAGGAGATTGAAGACAGGAAAAAGTGCAAACACCCAACGCCTCATAGAGGTACTGCTGTTGGATGATCTCAGAAGGCCCTTAGGGTCTGAAGGGGTAGGCAGAGTGGGTGGGGCAGCAGATGAGGAAGGGCCAAGGGGTGAAGATACCCATGACCTGACCTCTGAAGCTGACCAGGAAGATGACACTGATCTTAACCTGGGAAATCCAGCTCCCCCTGCAGATGAGGAGGATGGCCACAATGGCCCCCTCTTTATTCCACCAGGGAGAGTTGAGAGTGTGCCTAGAAGGTCAAGATCTCCTTCTCAGGAGTCTAACCATTCTGACATCTCAATAGGGACCTCTGTTTCCTCTCATAGGAGGGAATCCTCTCATGAGAGGAAAGAGAGACTGCTCAAGTATGAAGAAGCTCAGCTTAGAATCAGAAGAGAGCAGTTGGCTTTACACAGGGAGTCCCTAGAGCTTCAGAAAACTAGAAGAAAATTGGGACTAGAGTCCCATGGTGGCAGCAACTTCCCTAGTGTTAGGGAAAGGTCTTATGACCATAGAAACCTAAGCAAGATTGTCCCTCCCTACCAGAGTGGGGACGACATCCACAAATGGGTTACTGCACTGGAAAGGGCCTGTAAAGTTCAGAGGGTCCCCCAGGAGCAGTGGGAAGCAATCTTGTGGCTCTCCTTTGCAGACAAAGGTAGAGACAAGCTCCTCACTGTTAGAGAAGAGGATTGTTAGAAATGGGATCTCTAGTTGGCAAGGGCTTGCACCTTTGTCCAAGGAGGGACCCTTCTTCCTAGTCAGGGTAAGGGTTGTTACACTCGTGAAGTAACCCCTGCTCACCCTCGTGGTAGCTTGGCACGAGCAGTCAGGCTTAATTCAGAGGCAGTGTGTAAAGCATTTGCACATAACCAACAGTAATACAGTGTAAGCACTACAAACGGACACCACACCAGTTTAGAAAAATAACCAATATTTTATATACTCAGGACAAGACCAATTACGACAAAAATCCACAATACTATACTTTACGAATGAATACTTGATACGGTAACTTCTTCTTTGCAGGAATAGCACAAAAGCAAAGTTCGTACGAGTCGGTAGCTCCGTCCGAGCCTACCGTGATGCTGAAAACCCCAGAGTCTAACAGTTCCAGCCGACCGCGTCGATACGGGTCAGCAGAGTCATGAACAGACTCGGTCACAGTACCTTTTCTCGTTGTGGCTGGTACGGTGTGTACGAGCCGGTCGGCGTTCGTTGCGGTGCAAGACGGAGCGATGCAAGGTGCGGTGTCCCTCGATGCGGTGCAGGCAGCGGCTCGATGAGCGTCGTGCAGACGGAGTCGGTGAGTCCAAGGCGTGCGATGCAGGGTGAGACGATGCTCGATGCGGTGCTGACAGGTTGCGATGCAGGCGACCTAGCCGGAGTGCGGGAGCTGGCGTCGGACAGCGGTGCGAGTCGGAGCGGTGCGTCGCAGACGTGCGAGTGGTGCCCCAAATGCGGTGCGGTCACGACTCTTGAGCCAGTTGCAGCGACCTCGTCGGTCGGGTCCGGTTGGTTCAGTGAAGCGATGCGATGCGAACTGCGGTGCCCACAGGTCACGGTGCAAGCAGCGGCTCGATGTTGGCGGCGTTGGACGTCGCCCACGGTGAGACCAGGGTTGCGATGCGAAGCGGGGCGATGCGGTCTGCGGTGCAAACAGGTCACCGGCCAGGGATGGATTCGGTGGACGGAGTCGGTTGCGGTTCCCTTCCTCTGTGGCAACTGAAACAGCGTTCCAGAAGCGGTACCCAGAGGCTTGTGAAGTCTTTGCAGTCCCTGAGACTTCTTAACAGGAGGCCAGCTCGGTTTCTGGCCCTTGGAGATTCTCAGCACAAGTTTGGAGAAAGTTCAGTCCAGTCCTTTCACTGCCCAAGACAGAAGCAGCAACTGCAGGCCAACCCAACAAAGCAACAACACAGCAAAGGGGCAGTACTCCTCCTGGCAGCTCTTCCAGCTCTTCGTCTTGGCAGGTTCCTTGATTCCAGCGAGATCTAAATTCATGGGGTCAGGGCCCCAATATTTATATCCCAAATTCCTTTGTTCTCTGAAGGCAGAGAGGCCTTTGCCTAGTCCAAACCAGTTCTGGAGCACTTTGTTGACAAGTCTCCGTCCCTTCTTTCAGTGAGTAGGCCAGGGACATCAGACGCACCACAGGAGGTGGAGCCAGCATTGTGGAGGGAAGGCACTGTCCTATTCAGGGCCCAGGTGCGACCCCTCCCACCCATCTACATGTAGATCTTGCTATTCAGCCCTGTGCTGACTCACCCTGTCTCCCGGCATCCCCCAGCCCCTGTCACTCACACTCCAGACAAGGAATACACAATCTCGCAGAGGCAGGCTTGGATGGTTAGACAAGAAAATACCCACTTTCTAAAAGTGGTATTTTCAAACACAGAATGTTAAAACCAACCTTACTAAAAGCTGCATTTTATCATTCTGAGTCCAGGCATACTAAACTCGAATTTCTACCATGTTCCCGGGGTCAGTTAGGATTATAAGCTGTAATAATCAAAACTGCCCGTTCTGGCCTAGGGGAACAGGTAGCCTTGCAATAGTGAAAAACGAACTAGGCTGTAATTCACTATCAGGACATGCCGCACACACCAGGGCATGTCCTACCTTTCGCGTACAACGCACCCTGCCCACAGGGGTACCTTGGGCCTACCTTAGGGGTGACTAACATGTAGCAAAGGGAAGGTTTAGGGACTTGCAAGTGTGTGCACTTGCCAAGTCGACATAGCAGCCCCAGGCTGCGCACAGGCTCTGCGATGGCAGGCCCGAGTTACACTTTACGGGCTGTTTGCGTGGGTGGCACAATCCAGTGCTGCAGCCCACCAACAGCATTTGGTCTATAGGCCCTGGCACTCGCAGTGCACTTTACAAGGGACTGACACATAAACCAAATAGGCCAATCATGGAAACACCAATCCATAACACATTTTATACAGGAGCACTTGCACTTTCCCACTGGACCGCAGTGAGGAAAGTGCGCAGAATCATCACACCAGCAAAAACAGAGTCAAAACCGGGAGGTCAAAAAGCAAAAGTCAGGGGAAACACGCCAAAAGATGCCAAGTCTAACACATGTCCCCTCCAGCTGAAAGTAGGGAGAACTACCCAACCCCATTGGAGTTCTCTTCACTAAGGCGGAAGAACCTGGACAGACCATCTGCGTTGGCGTGTTCTGTACCAGGACGGTGCTCCACCGTAAAGTCCATTCCCTGTAGGGAGATGGACCACCTCAGCAGTTTTGGATTCTCACCCCTCATTTGCATCAACCATCTGAGGGGCCTGTGGTCTGTCTGAACCCGGAAGTGAGTCCCAAACAGGTATGGTCTCAACTTCTTCAGCGCCCAGACCACAGCAAAAGCTTCCCTTTCTATGGCACTCCACCTCTGTTCCCTGGGAAGTAGTCTCCTGCTAAGGAAGACTACAGGCTGATCCAGGCCCTCTTCGGTCAGTTGTGAGAGCACCGCTCCCACACCATGCTCTGAAGCGTCAGTCTGCACGACAAATTCTTTGGAGAAGTCAGGTGCCTTGAGCACGGGCGCCGTGCACATGGCTGCCTTCAGGGCATCAAAAGCTTTCTGGCAGGACTCAGTCCAGATCACTTTCCTGGGCTGCCTCTTAGAGGTCAGCTCTGTTAAGGGGCAACGATGGTGCCATAGCCCTTAACAAATCTCCGGTAGTAGCCGGTGAGACCTAAGAAGGCTCTCACCTCTGTCTGGGTCTTGGGGGCTCCCAAGCCAGAATGGTGTCAATCTTGGGTTGTAGGGGCGCCACCTGGCCGCTTCCTACCTGGTGTCCCAAGTACACCACAGAACCCTGCCCGATCTGGCACTTACTGGCCTTGATCGTGAGGCCTGCACCTTGCAGAGCCCTCAACACTTTCTCAAGGTGCTGTAAATGTTCTTCCCAGCTGGAACTGAACACAGCAATGTCATCCAGGTAGGCGGCACTGAAATCCTCCAGCCCGGCCAACACCTGATTGACCAACCTCTGAAAGGTGGCAGGGGCATTCTTCAACCCAAAGGGCATCACCCGTAATTGGTAATGACCTTCTGGGGTTGAGAATGCTGATCTCTCCTTGGCCCCATCGGTTAAGGCAATCTGCCAGTACTCAGACGTTAAATCAAACGTGCTGAGGAACCGGGCAGCTCCCAACCGATCAATGAGCTCATCAGCTCTGGGCATGGGGTGCGCGTCAGTCCTGGTGACGGCATTGAGCCCACGGTATCCACACAAAACCGGAGTTCTGGAGTGGCATCGGGCGCCGCAGCCTTTGGGACCAAGACCACTGGGCTGGCCCAAGGACTGTGGGAGGGCTCAATCACCCCTAACGCCAACATCTTAGAGACCTCCTCCTTGATGCTGGCTCTGACCCGGTCAGTCAACCTGTAAATCTTGTGCTTCACAGGATGGCTGTCACCGGTGTCCACGTCATGGGTACACCAGTGAGTAACGCCGGGGGTCAGAGAGAACAGCGAGGCGAACTGTCCCAACAACTGGCGACAGTCCTCTTGCTGCTCCTGAGTCAGAGTAGGGGAGAGGATCACACCCTCTACTGACCCATCATGCTCCTTGGTAGACAGGAGGTCAGGGAGAGGCTCACTCTCCTCTTCCACCCCATCATCTGTCGCCAAGAGCATACTCACTTCGGACCTCTCGAAGTGGGGCTTGAGGCGGTTCACGTGAAGGACCCTCAAAGGGTTCCTTGGAGCCTGCAAATCCACCAGGTAGGTGACGTCACTTTTGCGCTCCTTTACCTCATATGGCCCAGTCCACTTGTCCTGCAAGGCACAAGGTGCCACTGGGGCCATTACCCACACTTTTTGCCCAGGTTGAAATTCGACCAGAGTGGCGTTCTGGTCATACCATCTCTTCATTTCTTCCTGGCTTGCTTCTAGGTTCGCCTGAGCGAGTTTCCTGAAGCGGGCAGTTTGGTTTCTAAAGGCCAGCATGTAGCTAAATACATCCTGGGGAGTTTTCCTGGGAGCCGCCTCCCAGCCTTCCTTCACCAAACTCAGAGGTCCTCTGACAGGGTGGCCATACAGGAGCTCAAAGGGGCTGTACCCAAGAGACTTCTGAGGCACCTCCCTGTACGCAAAGAGTAGGCATGGCAAGAGGACGTCCCACTTACGCCTCATGGGTTCTGTTAGACCCTTGATCATGCCTTTCAAGGTCTGGTTGAATCTCTCCACCAGACCGTTTCCTTGTGGGTGGTAAGGAGTGGTGAACTTGTAGGTTACACCACACTCCTTCCACAGGGATGTCATATACTTCGATATGAAATTGGTCCCCCTATCGGAAACCACCTCTCTGGGGAATCCCACACGGGAAAAGATCCCCATTAACGCCCGGCCCACCACTGGCGCCGACGTTGTCCTGAGAGGGATTGCCTCCGGGTACCGGGTGGCATGGTCCACCAAGACCAGGATGTACCTGTTGCCCATGGCTGTCTTGGGATCCAGTGGCCCCACAATATCCATCCCTACCCTTTCAAAGGGTGTTCCAACAACCGGAAAAGGTTGGATAGGAGCTTTGACCTTCCTCCCACTCTTACCACTTGCCTGGCAAGTTTGGCAAGACCTACAGTGTGCATCAGACTGCCTTCGCATTTGGGGCCAAAAGAAGTGGGTGACAAGCCTGTCAAAGGTCTTGTCCTGCCCCAAATGTCCTGCCAAAGGCACGTCATGAGCCAGACCCAGTAGGAAGGTCCTGAAGCGCTGGGGTACCACCAGCACACGGGCTGACCCAGGCTCAGCAACCTTAGGCTCACTGTATAGGAGACCACTCTCCCAGTAGATCAGATGTGACCCGGACTGATTACCAGCTGCCTGGTCTGCAGCCTGCCGCCGCAGACCCTCCAGAGTAGGGCACTCGTTCTGCTCCCTGCAGAACTCCTCCCTGGTGGGACCCCCTTCTTGCTGCCAATGGGTCAGCTCAGAGATGTCTCCCAGTTCGGCTACCTGCTCCCCTGTAGGCACCGGGCGTCCCCTCGAGGTCCGCCTCCTCCCGGTCCGTGGGAACTTCGGGGGCCGGTTTCCCACGCCCCTGCCCTTTCTCTTGGCAGGGACTTGGGCCACTGTTTCAGGCTCCAAGTCCTCTTGATCACCCTTTCTGGCCGCCATTGACCGAGTAGACACGCATGCCCACTCTGGCAACCCAAGCATCTCCAAGTGAGACCTGAGCTCAACCTCCTTCCATGAGGACTGCTCCAGGTCGTTTCCTAGCAGACAATCTACAGGCATGGTAGGGCTCACAACCACCCTCATGGGACCTGAGACCCCCCCCCCCATTCAAAGGAAACCTGCGCCACCATACACTGGCGCTCAGAGTTGTCGACAGCAACTACTTGGTGGAATGCTCCTGGGACTACTTGCTTCTCAGACACCAGGTGACACCGGACTGAGGTCACACTGGCTCCAGTATCTCTGAGAGCCTCTACCCTGTTCCCATTAATGGTCACCCAGGTGCTATATTTCTTTGTGTTAGGGGGCACCTGGTTTCCTGGGACCATCTCACTGTCCCCTAGTGAGACAAGGGTCATTTCTGCGGGATCCCCACCCTCCTGTGGGCACCCCTCCTCCCCAAGCGCTACACTAGCCAACACTTTGGACTGTCCACCGGTGGGCGGCTGTGTCCCCTTCGGGCACTTGGGGTCCCCCTTAAAGTGACCTACCTGGTCACATGCATAACACTTGCGGGGGCCGGTCTCAACAGGCTTCCCTGTAGAGACCCCTTTCTTCTTATCACCGGGGGGCTGGGAACCTTTACCCTGGGTACTAGTTTGGGGCCCTTTAGAGAACTCCTGTGCTTTACCCTTGTCCCCCCCACCTTTCTGCTGGGGACCCTGCCCACCTTTGGCTGAGTCTCCCCCAAACGCTTTCTTGTGGACCCTGGTACTCACCCAGCGGTCCGCTTCCATAGCAAGCTTCCTGGGGTCCGTTAGCTTACTATCCACTAGGTGCTGGCGCAGATCTGCAAAACATAGACTAGACAAGTGCTCCCATGCAATCAAGTTGTAGAGCCCCTGAAAATCTGTTACGCTACTGCCCTTCACCCAACCATCCAGAGACCTGCAGAACACATCCACACATTCCAACCAAGTGTTGGCATCAGACTTCTTACTGGACCTGAACTGATCCCTGTACTTTTCAGGAGTAAGACCATACTTCGTGAGAAGGGCATCCTTCATGTCAGCATAGGTGAGGTGATACCCCTTACCCAAAGCTATCAGAGCGTCCCTTGCTTCTTCAGGGAAAAGCGGCCACAATCCTGCTCCCCAATTCTCCTCAGGGACCCCATTCATGTGTATGGCTGCCTCATAACCCTGAAAGCACCTTTGTATGTCATCCCCCTTCTTGAACTCCTTGCCTACGTTCTTGGGAATGTGCACAATCCTGTCTGCCTTTCTGGACGAATTGCTGCCACCATCTGAGCCTGACTTACTCCTAAGTTCTAGCTCCTTCAGTTCTCTCTCATGCTCTAAGAGCTTCTTCCTCTCTTCTATGGCCAATCTCTTCTCCTCCCGCTCACTCTCCAGCCTGAGCTTCTGCAGCTCAAACTGCCTTGCCTCCCGTCTGTCCTGCAGCTCCTCTGGGGACAGACTGCTGCTGCCTGATCTGGCGGGTTCCCCCCTACCCAAAAGCACATCCACCCTGGAAATAGGCTCCTCCGCCTCCTCACTGAGATCACCAGGCTGCCCATTGGCATGTCTGGCTGCTACCCAGGCCCTCAGCGCCTTCTGTAGCTCCTCCTTCCTTGTGAGGCCTTTAATTTGGACTTTCAGGTTTTTACAAATCGCTCGTAACTCCTTTACGGCGTAGGATTCCAACCTGTCCTCCTCAAAGATAACTTCCAGAGATGCAACAGAGGATGCAATTGATTCAGGCATGACAAAAGTCGTGAGTTGAAAACTGGCAAGATCAAAAATAGGCCAAAAGAAAAAGAACTAGTATGTAGTACGTAATGGTCTGCGATATGGTAGTAGTGCACACCAATCACTGTAAGTCAAGTGCAAACACAAGTCCTATCCTCACCGCTGACAACCAATGTTAGAAATGGGATCTCTAGTTGGCAAGGGCTTGCACCTTTGTCCAAGGAGGGACCCTTCTTCCTAGTCAGGGTAAGGGTTGTTACACTCGTGAAGTAACCCCTGCTCACCCTCGTGCTAGCTTGGCACGAGCAGTCAGGCTTAATTCAGAGGCAGTGTGTAAAGCATTTGCACATAACCAACAGTAATACAGTGTAAGCACTACAAACGGACACCACACCAGTTTAGAAAAATAACCAATATTTTATATACTCAGGACAAGACCAATTACGACAAAAATCCACAATACTATACTTTACGAATGAATACTTGATACGGTAACTTCTTCTTTGCAGGAATAGCACAAAAGCAAAGTTCAGTACGAGTCGGTAGCTCCGTCCGAGCCTACCGTGATGCTGAAAACCCCAGAGTCTAACAGTTCCAGCCGACCGCGTCGATACGGGTCAGCAGAGTCATGAACAGACTCGGTCACAGTACCTTTTCTCGTTGTGGCTGGTACGGTGTGTACGAGCCGGTCGGCGTTCGTCGCGGTTGCGGTGCAAGACGGAGCGATGCAAGGTGCGGTGTCCCTCGATGCGGTGCAGGCAGCGGCTCGATGAGCGTCGTGCAGACGGAGTCGGTGAGTCCAAGGCGTGCGATGCAGGGTGAGACGATGCTCGATGCGGTGCTGACAGGTTGCGATGCAGGCGACCTAGCCGGAGTGCGGGAGCTGGCGTCGGACAGCGGTGCGAGTCGGAGCGGTGCATCGCAGATGTGCGAGCGGTGCCCCAAATACGGTGCGGTCACGACTCTTGAGCCAGTTGCAGCGACCTCGTCGGTCGGGTCCGGTTGGTTCAGTGAAGCGACGCAATGCGAACTGCGGTGCCCACAGGTCACGGTGCAAGCAGCGGCTCGATGTTGGCGGCGTTGGACGTCGCCCACGGTGAGACCAGGGTTGCGATGCGAAGCGGGGCGATGCGGTCTGCGGTGCAAACAGGTCACCGGCCAGGGATGGATTCGGTGGACGGAGTCGGTTGCGGTTCCCTTCCTCTGTGGCAACTGAAACAGCGTTCCAGAAGCGGTACCCAGAGGCTTGTGAAGTCTTTGCAGTCCCTGAGACTTCTTAACAGGAGGCCAGCTCGGTTTCTGGCCCTTGGAGATACTCAGCACAAGTTTGGAGAAAGTTCAGTCCAGTCCTTTCACTGCCCAAGACAGAAGCAGCAACTGCAGGCCAACCCAACAAAGCAACAACACAGCAAAGGGGCAGTACTCCTCCTGGCAGCTCTTCCAGCTCTTCGTCTTGGCATGTTCCTTGATTCCAGCGAGATCTAAATTCATGGGGTCAGGGCCCCAATATTTATATCCCAAATTCCTTTGTTCTCTGAAGGCAGAGAGGCCTTTGCCTAGTCCAAACCAGTTCTGGAGCACTTTGTTGACAAGTCTCCGTCCCTTCTTTCAGTGAGTAGGCCAGGGACATCAGACGCACCACAGGAGGTGGAGCCAGCATTGTGGAGGGAAGGCACTGTCCTATTCAGGGCCCAGGTGCGACCCCTCCCACCCATCTACATGTAGATCTTGCTATTCAGCCCTGTGCTGACTCACCCTGTCTCCCGGCATCCCCCAGCCCCTGTCACTCACACTCCAGACAAGGAATACACAATCTCGCAGAGGCAGGCTTGGATGGTTAGACAAGAAAATACCCACTTTCTAAAAGTGGTATTTTCAAACACAGAATGTTAAAACCAACCTTACTAAAAGCTGCATTTTATCATTCTGAGTCCAGGCATACTAAACTCGAATTTCTACCATGTTCCCGGGGTCAGTTAGGATTATAAGCTGTAATAATCAAAACTGCCCGTTCTGGCCTAGGGGAACAGGTAGCCTTGCAATAGTGAAAAACGAACTAGGCTGTAATTCACTATCAGGACATGCCGCACACACCAGGGCATGTCCTACCTTTCGCGTACAACGCACCCTGCCCACAGGGGTACCTTGGGCCTACCTTAGGGGTGACTAACATGTAGCAAAGGGAAGGTTTAGGGACTTGCAAGTGTGTGCCCTTGCCAAGTCGACATGGCAGCCCCAGGCTGCGCACAGGCTCTGCGATGGCAGGCCCGAGTTACACTTTACGGGCTGTTTGCGTGGGTGGCACAATCCAGTGCTGCAGCCCACCAACAGCATTTGGTCTATAGGCCCTGGCACTCGCAGTGCACTTTACAAGGGACTGACACATAAACCAAATAGGCCAATCATGGAAACACCAATCCATAACACATTTTATACAGGAGCACTTGCACTTTCCCACTGGACCGCAGTGAGGAAAGTGCGCAGAATCATCACACCAGCAAAAACAGAGTCAAAACCGGGAGGTCAGAAAGCAAAAAGTCAGGGGAAACACGCCAAAAGATGCCAAGTCTAACAAGGATGCTGACAATTACAAAGTCTTGAAGAGTGCTCTGATTGATGGGTTTGGCCTAACCACTGAACAGTACAGGTTGAAGTTCAGAGATACCCAAAAGACTCAGACTCAAGACTGGGTTGACTTTGTAGATTGTGCTACTAAGGCTCTGGAAGGTTGGATACATGGCAGCAAGGTGCATGACTTTATATGATTGCACAATTTGATTATGAGGGAGCAGATCCTTAATAATTGTCAAAACCAGCTTTTACACCAGTACCTGGTGGACTCTGATCTGACCTCTCCCCAAGAATTGGGAAAGAAGGCAGACAAATGGGTCAGAACCAGGGTAAAGCCTAAGAATCAGGGTGGTGACCAGAAGAAAGATTCTACCAAGTCCCAAGAGAAAGGTGGGGATAAATCTAAGGATAAGTCCACTACAGGGCCCCAAAAGTCCTCTTCTGGGGGTGGGTCCTAAACTCCTTCCTCCCCTGAAAAGAAACCATATTGCCATGTCTGTAAAAAGCCTGGACACTGGAAAACTGATCCCAGTTGCCCCAGGATTGGCAATAAAGAAAATGTTCCTCCAACTAATACTACCACCCCTCCTGGTACTACTAGTAGTAATCCCCCAGGCGGTAGTATTGCACCCAAAAGTTAGGTGCATTCTCATGGGGAACAGAGGTGGGCTCTAGTTTAGACCGGTCCCCCTCACAAGCCTCCTTAGTCTGTGATGGTGGCATGGGATTTGCCACTTTTACCATGGGTCCCAATGCATTGGGCAGGTACAGACTGAACACTGATTAATGGTCAGAAAGCTGTGGCATTCAGGGACACAGGGGCTAGTGTCACCATGGTGACAGGGAAACTAGTCCCCCCTCACCAGCTTTTACCTGAGTTTAAATACCAGGTGACCAACATTGATGGTGTCAGCACAGATCACCCCATGGCCATAGTCAATCTCAGCTGGGAAGGGGTCACAGGCCCAAAAAGAGTGGCAGTGTCCCCAAACTTGCCTGTAGATTGCCTGATGGGCAATGATCTGGAAATTTCAGCCTGGGCTGAAGTTGAAAACCAAGCCCATCTGAGAATGCTGGGCATCCCTGAGGGAGTTGGTGGGGCTGTGATGGCCACAGCCCACCCCCAAGGAAATTTTGGAGTGATGGAGCCTGAAAGAATAGCCCACTCTCCTCCACAAGAGAGCACAAGGGTTGAAGAAAAGTCTTCTTCCCCCCAGACTATAGGTAAGGGTCAGCTTCCTCAGGGAACTGATCCTACCCCTAGTGAAGGAACTGCCCCAGAGGTGGTCAGGCCTGACCTGGCAACACCCCTGATGGCAGGGGACCCTTCCAAGGTGGTACCCAGTCTGGAGCAGGTAACCTGCCCCTCTCTACCCTGCCTCAGCCAGCCCAGGGCTGCAGAGGTCAAGGAGGTCAGTGGACCCCACAGGGCCCCCTGTCTAGAGGAACCCCCCCATCAGCAGATTAGGGGCACCCAGTCTAGTAGCCCTAGCCAGGTGAAAATTCCTCAACCCACTGAGGGATCCCCCTTACCATTGTGTAGGGACCTCCCCCAGATGGACTCTGCTGGGCAAAGGCAAACCTGGGACCAAAAGGTTCCAAACCTGCCATGTCCCTCCAGTGCTCCAACCAAAGGGACCCAACCCCCAGCTGTAGGCAGCCAAAGGTTGACCCTTAGAGCGAGACACAACTTAGTCATGGAAAGTAAGGCCCCCATGGTGGCTTGTGATCTGAGGAAGCTGAGGCCAACTTTATTAGGGCCTCACTTCTCTACTCAGACACCCCACCAGCCTTTTACTATGCCAAAACACACCACAGGTAGTGACTCCAAGTGGTGGAGATCATCCCATCCCATTGGGGTTAGGGATTGCTTTGTGGACCATAAGACAGGGGGTAACCATGCTAGTGCAGGTACTTCCTTATATGGCCACTTAGTAAATAAAGGCTCAACTGGGCAAGGTTAGCCTTATCTCCTTTCGTTTGGGGGGGTTATGTAGGAAGATGGAATCTGACTGCATGGTTGCCCCCACTTTTTTCCTGGTGTTTTGCTGGTTTTCGACTTAGTTGGACTGGGACCCTGCTATTCAGGGCCCCAGTTTATCTGCTTTCTCTTTAAAATGGATTCCCTGTACCTTAGGTACCCCACAGATTGGATTCTGGGGTGCCCTTATAAGTCCCTAGTATATGGTATACTATGTACCCAGGGCATAGGTACCCCAGAGGCCTACCAGGGGCTGAAGCATGTATTATGCCACCCCTGGGCAGCCTTCCAAAATGACACCACAGGACTGCTACAGCAGCCTGAGTGAGGTGGTGCCTGCACCCCTTACTGAGATATAGGTTCACTATATCTCACCCTATCACTGCACATATAAACCTATCAGTCACCCCTATGGCAGGCCTTATCAATCCTGAAGGCAGGGTGCTTGGTTTTGTGTGAGAGGGTGCCCATGCATGAGTAGAGCCCCTCTGCAGCCTTCGGAATCTATCCTCCGGGGTTGTCTGTGAGGCAGCCTGACCATATACTCTTAAGTGCATTATAACCTCGCGGTAAATGCTAACTTTAGGATGGCTGCACGGAAACATGTCGTGTTTGGTGTCAAACACCTTGGAATCATACCCCCACACCAGTAACTGGTGTGGGAGTATGATCTCACCCTTCTAGAGGGAGAGACATGACAGCACCGGTATACCCGGTACCAGCTAACAGAGCCCTGGCATCACAAAATGGATGCTGCCAGCCACAGACACAAGTCTGGCCTCCTGCTGCTGACCAAAACTCCGGCAGGGGAGGCCTGGACAATAGGTTTCCTGTCACAGGGAGGTGTTACCACCTCCCAGACAGGCTTTAGTGTATTGGGGCTGGGTGGGTGCACTCTCAGAGTGCTTTGAAGTCCTGCACTGGGGGCACATTTGGTGTCCCTGTGCATAGTCCAGTTCAAACCGGTTGCAGGGGCTACCAGCCCCTGCTCTGGCGTGAAACTGGACAAAGGAAATGGGTGTAGCCACCCCTCTTTCCAAACCCTCCCATAGGTGGGTCCCCAGAGTATGTCCAACCCCTTCCTTGGTTATAAGAAAGGAACCCCTGGCTACAGGACTTTAGATTACACCTGGACGAAACTCTAATACAGAAATCCCGGAACTTCGACGATCTACACGACTAGATGACTGAAGAATCTCCCTTGGAGTAAAGGAGTTACTCCCCTGCTTGGCAGGCACCAAAGATGCATCTGACCAGTCTGCATCTCCGAAGCTCCTGCCAGACGCCGACGACTTTGCAACCCAGGAGGTGGGTTTCCAGACTTCCCAGAGGCTGACCCGAGTCCCCAGCAAAGCTGAGACCCGTAGCCCTCGTGGGTACCGTGGAACCAGAACCCCTGGACACCGTGCACATTTGCAAGTGCATATGCTTCTTGTCAATCTTTGAGGCTGTGCTTTGGGATACTTGTAGCCCTGACCCCGAGCAGTGAATCCACCGAAGATTGCTGGCCTACCCACTCCGAGTGACCCGTGGGCCGCCATTTTGTGATTCCTCTCGAGGTCCCTTCGCGATCCCTTGTCCGTCGACTTGTGGGTCCCTGAGAAGGACAACTGTACTTTAATTGGACTTTCCTGGTTGCTCCAGAGGTACCCTGACTCTCCATTGCTTGGGGAGTCCCCAGGACCTTGCTGGTCCACACCGAAGCATCTGTCCTCTTCCTGCGTGGGTTGCTGTTGCCAAGGCTTGTTGTGTCCAATCCGGGCACCGACACTGCAGCACTCGACATCCTTTGTGGGACAGCTCGAATCCAGCTCCTGGTTGTCATTGACACCTCCTGGTCCTCGTGGCTGAAGAGTCAAGCTTCCCCTCCTCGCACCTGAAGCACCCGACATCGGTGGGCATTCGACTATCGTGCCCCTGGTCACTGGCAAGTGACCCAGACTCTGTCCCCTCTGCTTTCAGGTTCTTCACATCTTCGATACAGGCTTGGATCTCTTCGGACACTTCTCCTCTGCCCGGCAGCAGCACTTTTCAGCAAGGTGCCATTGAAAACGACGACGTGACCCGACACCATTTGACACCTATGCACCCGGCTTCCCTGGGTGAGGTAACACGAGTACTCCGGTGCTCCCATGGGTGTTGGCCCTAGAACCATCTAAGTCCAAAGGGTTTGTTCCTAGTCCACTCCTAAGTGTCCCTAAACTTTAAAACTCTAACCGCGACTTTCCCCATAGAAGCTAACGGAGCTCGCGGCTGTGTTCACACACTGCACACGTCCCCCGTGGGTCCCCTGTGTCACTACCTTGGGTGGTTCCTTGGGGTCCCAGCGATTATACAGGCTCTAGGCCTTGTGTCTAGTCAAGTCATGGTTCTTATACCACTTTCTTAATATATGGTTTGGTTCGCCCCTAGGGCCTATCGTATATTGTGCTAATTTACTGTGATATTTGAAGTGTAACATATGTGCTTTGACCTCTAGCCTCAAAAAGAGACTAGTAAGGTGTGTTTAGAAATAAATACATATATTTTATATATATACCTGGTGTGGTCTCCTTTCATTTAGCCATTCAAGAGATTATAGACTGGTAAAACAAACTGCTTTACACTCCTTCAAGACTTAGCCTGAAGGCTGCTCTCCATAGCTACCACTAGGATAGCTTTCAAATAAGGTTGTCTTAAACCTATCATCAATAAGGGGTTGTTTGGACTGGTGCAAGGTGCCCACTATAACTAGTAGGCAGCATATACCAGGCCAACTTCTCACACCCAGGTCGAGAAAGCTGGTACCGGGAAGACCGGTGACCCACAGTAGTGGTTCTAGAAGGGTGGAATCATAACTCCCACACCAGTTACTGGTGTGGGAGGTATGATTCCAAGGTGTTTGACACCAAACACGACATGTTTCTAAGCAGCCGTTTTAAAGTTAGCATTTACCGCGAGGTTATAATGCACTTAAACATATATGGTTGGCTGCATCACAGACAACCCGGAGAATGGTCTCCGAAGGCTGCAGAGGGGCCCTACTCATGCAGGGGCACCCTCTCACATAAAACCCAGCACCCAGCCTTCAGGATTGATAAGGCCTGCCATAGGGGTGACTGATAGGTTTGTATGTGTAGTGATTTAGAGAGATATAGTGAACCTATATCTTAAGTAAGTGGTGCAAGCACCAGCTTACACAGTCTGCTGTGGCAGGCTTGTCGTGTCAATTTGATTGGCCTCTCAGGGGTGGCATAATACATGCTTCAGCCCAATGGAGGCCACTGGGGGACCTATGCCCTGGGTACATGGTGTACCATATACTAGGGACTTATAAGGGTACCCCAGTATCCAATCTGGAGTGTACCTAAAGTACATGTATTGCAATTTACAGGAGAAAGCAGATAGACTGGGGTTCTGAATAGCAGGATCCCAGTCAGACTAGGCCAAAAACAGTGAGACATCAGCAAAAAGTGGGGGTAACTATAAGAAGCAGATCCTACTCTCCTACACTGAGGTGGCACTGAGTGATGCTGAGGTGGTGCTGAGTGATGCTGAGGTGGTGCTGAGTGATGCTGAGGTGGTGCTGAGTGATGCTGAGGTGGTGCTGAGTGATGCTGAGGTGGTGCTGAGTGATGCTGAGGTGGTGCTGAGTGATGCTGAGGTGGTGCTGAGTGATGCTGTTGTGGCGCTGAGGGATGCTGTTGTGGCGCTGAGGGATGCTGTTGTGGCGCTGAGGGATGCTGTGGTGGCGCTGAGGGATGCTGTGGTGGCGCTGAGGGATGCTGTGGTGGCACTGAGTGATGCTTTTGTGGCACTGAGTGTTGCTGTGGTGGAGCTGAGTGATGCTGAGATGGCGCAGAGTTATGCTGAGGTGGCGCAGAGTTATGCTGAGGTGGCGCAGAGTTATGCTGAAGTGGCGCAGAGTTATGCTGAGGTGGCGCAGAGTTATGCTGAGGTGGCGCAGAGTTATGCTGAGGTGGCGCAGAGTTATGCTGAGGTGGCGCAGAGTTATGCTGAGGTGGCGCAGAGTTATGCTGAGGTGGCGCAGAGTTATGCTGAGGTGGCGCAGAGTTATGCTGAGGTGGCGCAGAGTTATGCTGAGGTGGCGCAGAGTTATGCTGTGGTGGCGCAGAGTTATGCTGTGGTGGTGCTGAGGGATGCTGAGGTGGCGCTGAGTGATGCTTAGGTGGCGCTGAGTGATGCTTAGGTGGCGCTGAGTGATGCTTAGGTGGCGCTGAGTGATGCTTAGGTGGTGCTGAGTGATGCTTAGGTGGTGCTGAGTGATGCTTAGGTGGCGCTGAGTGATGCTTAGGTGGCGCTGAGTGATACTGAAGTGGCCCTGAATGATGCTGTGGTGGTGCTGAGTTAAACTGGGGTTGCCCTGAGTGATGCTGATGTGGCGCTGAGTGATGCTGATGTGGCGATGTGGTGGCGCTGAGTGATGCTGAGGTGGTGCTGAGTGATCCTGAGGTGGCGCTAAGTAATGCTGAGGTGGCGCTGAGTGATGCTGTGGTAGCGCTGAGTGATGCTGTGGTAGCGCTGAGTGATGCTGTGGTGGCACAGAGTTATGCTGAGGTGGCACAGAGTTATGCTGAGGTGGCACAGTTATGCTGAGGTGGCACAGTTATGCTGAGGTGGCGCAGAGTTATGCTGAGGTGGCGCAGAGTTATGCTGAGGTGGCGCAGAGTTATGCTGAGGTGGCGCAGAGTTATGCTGAGGTGGCGCAGAGTTATGCTGAGGTGGCGCTGAGGGATGCTGTGGTGGCGCTGAGGGATGCTGAGGTGGCACTGAGTGATGCTGTCGTAGCGCTGAGTGATGCTTAGGTGCCACTGAGTTCTACTGAAGTGGCGCTGAATGATGCTGTGGGGGTGCTGAGTTAAGCTTGTTTGGCACTGAGTGATGCTGAAGTGGTGCTTAGTGATGCTGAGGTGGCGCTGTGGTGGCGCTGAGTGATGCTGAGGAGGCGCTGAGTGATGCTGTGGTGGTGCTGAATGATGCTGTTGTGGCGCTGAGTGATCCTATGGTGGTGCTGAGTGATTCTGTTGTGGCGTTGAGTGATGCTGAGGTGGCACTGAGGTTGCGCTGAGTGATGCTTTGGTGGCACTGAGTGATGCTGTGGTGACGCTGAGTGATTCTTAGGTGGTGCTCAGTGATGGTGTTTTGGTGCTGAGTGATGTTGAGGTGGCGCGCAGTGATGTTGAGATGGCGCTGAGTTATGCTGAGGTGGCGCTGAGTGATGCTTGGTAGCGCTGAGGGATGCTGAGGTAGCACTGAGTGATGCTGTGGTAGCGCTGAGTGATGCTTAGGTGGCGCTGAGTTATACTGAAGTGGCGCTGAATGATGCTGTGATGGTGCTGAGTTAAGTTGGGGTGGGGCTGAGTGATGCCGAGGTGGCGCTTAGTGATGCCGAGGTGGCGCTGAGGTTGCGCTGAGTGATGCTTTGGTGGCACTGAGTGAGGCTGTGGTTACGCTGAGTGATGGTGAGGTGGCACTGAGTGTCGCTGTGGTGACGCTGAGTGATTCTTAGGTGGTGCTCAGTGATGGTGAGTTGGCACAGTGATGCTGTGGTTGCTCTGAGTGATGCTGTGGTGGCGGCGAGTGATGCTGAGTGTAGGAGAGTAGCATCTGCCTCTTATGGTTACCCCCACTTTTTGCTGATGTATCACTGTTTTTCGACTTTAGTCTGGCTGGGGCCCTGCTATCAAGGACCCCAGTCTAGCTGCTTCCTCTCTAAATGGATTCCATGTACCTTAGGTACACTTCAGATTGGATTCTGGGGTGCCCTTTTAAGTCCCTAGTATATGGTATACTATGTACCCAGGGCATAGGTACCCCAGAGGCCTGCCAGGGGCTGAAGCATGTATTGTGCCACCCCTGGAAGGCCCTCCAAGATGACACCACAGGACTGCTACAGCAGCCTGAGTAAGGTGGTGCATGCACCCCTTACAGAGATATAGGTTCACTATATCTCACCTATCACTGCACATAGAAACCTATCAGTCACCCCTATGGCAGGCCTTATCAATCCTGAAGGCAGGGTGCTTGGTTTTATGTGAGAGGGTGCCCCTGCATGAGCAGAGCCCCTCTGCAGCCTTTGGAATCTCCTCTCCGGGGTTGTCTGTGGTGCAGCCTGACCATATACTCTTAAGTGCATTATATCTTAAACGGTAAATGCTAACTTTGGGATGGCTGCACTGAAACATGTCGTGTTTGGTGTCAAACACCTTAGAATCATATCCCCACACCAGTAACTGGTGTGGGAGTATGATCCCACCCTTCTAGAGGGAGAGACATGACAGCACCGGTATACCCGGTAGAGACTTTACAGAGCCTGGCATCACAAAATGGATGCTGCAG
The DNA here is from genome assembly GCA_963921515.1 of Calotriton arnoldi. Classification (NCBI taxonomy): domain Eukaryota; kingdom Metazoa; phylum Chordata; class Amphibia; order Caudata; family Salamandridae; genus Calotriton; species Calotriton arnoldi. Next base: position 787,829 of record CAWUFW010006508.1, on the reverse strand, counting down.
CCACAGACACGAGTCTGGCCTCCTGCTGCTGACCGAAATTCCGGCAGGGGAGGCCTGGACAATAGGTTTCCTGTCACAGGGAGGTGTTACCACCTCCCAGACAGGCCTTAGTGGATTAGGGCTGGGTGGGTGCACTCCAAGAGTGCTTTGAAGTCCTGCACTGGGGGCACATTTGGTGTTCCTGTGCATAGTCCAGTTCAAACCAGTTGCAGGGGCTACCAGCCCCTGCTCTGGTGCGAAACTGGACAAAGGAAATGGGTGTAGCCACCCCTCTTTCCAAACCCTCCCATAGGTGGGTCCCCAGAGTTAGTCCAACCCCTTTCTTAGGTATAAGTAAGGAACCCCTGGCAACTGGACTTTAGATATCCCTGGATGAAACTCTGAAGCTGAATCCTGGAACTTCGACGCTCTTCTCAAGACTAGAGGACTGAAGAAATCTCCCTTGGGGTCAAGGAGTGACTCCCCTGCTTGGCAGGCACCAACGAAGCATTTTGCTGGTCTGCATCTCCGAAGCTCCCGCCGGACTCCGAAGCATCTGCAACACAGGATGAGGATTTCCAGACATCTCAGAGGCCTATCCGAGTCCCCAGTAAAACTGAGACCTGCAGCCCTCGTGAGTAGCGTGGAACCAGAACTCCTGGTCACCATGCACATTTGCTAGTGCATGACTTCTCGACGTCTCTTGAAGTCCTGCTTTGGGTTACTTGTAGCCCAGGCCCCGAGCACCATTTGCACTGAAGATTGTGAGCCTACACTCCACGAGTGTTCCGTGGGCCCGCTTCTTGCATTTCCGCTCAAGGCTCCTTCGCGATCCCTGGTCCATCGACTGGTGGGTCCCTGAGAAGGCACCCCTGATTTTCTGTGGGCTTTCCTGGTTGCTCCAGACGTGCCCTGACTCCCCACCAAGTGGTGAGTCCCTCAGACCTTGCTGGTCTGCACCGAAGCATCTTTCTCCTTTCTGCATGGGTTGCTGTTGCCAAGGCTTGTTGTGTTCAATCCGGACACCAACGCTGCAGCACTCGACATCCTTTGTGGGACAGCTCGAATCCAGCTCCTGGTCATCTTCGACGCCTCCGGGGCCGCGTGGCTGAAGAGTCAAGCTTCACCTCTTTCACCTGAAACACCCGATATCGGTGGGCATTCGCCTATCGTGCCCCTGGTCACTGGCAAGTGACCCAGACTCTGTCCCCTCTGCTTTCAGGTTCTTCTCACCTCCGATCCAGGCTTGGATCTCTTCGGACACTTCGCATGTTCCCGGCAGCAGCATTTCTTTGCAGGCTGCCATTGAAATCGACGACACGACCCGACACCCTTCAACACCTATGCACCCGGCTTCCCTGGGTGAGGTAACTTGAGTACTCCGGTGCTCCCGTGGGTGTTAACCCTAGAACTGTCTAAGTCGAAGAGGGTTTGGTCCTAGTCCATTTCTAAGTGTCCTTAAACTCTAAAACTGTTACCGCGACTTTCCCATAGACTTTAACGGAGCCCGCAGCTGTGTTCACACACTGCACACAGCCCCCGTGGGTCCCCTGTGTCACTACCTTGGGTGGTTCCTTGGGGTCCCAGCAATTCTACAGGCTCTAGGCCTTGTGTCTACTTAAGTCGTGGTTCTTATACCACTTTCTTAATATATGGTTTGGTACGCCCCTAGGGCTAATCGTATATTGTGCTAATTTACTGTGCTATTTGACTTGTAACTTGTGTACTTTGACCTCTAGCTTCATAAAGAGACTATTGGGTAGTGTTTAGTAATAAATACATATATTTTATATATATACCTGGTGTGGTTCTCCTTTCATTTGGTTATTCACGAGATTATAATTGGTAAAACAAACAGCTTAACACTCCAAGACTTAGCCTGAAGGCTGCTCTCCATAGCTACCACTAGGATAGCTTTCAATAAAGGTTGTCTTTAAACCTATCATCAATAAAGGTCGTTTGGACTGGTGCAAGGTGCCCACTATAACTAGTGGACAACATATGCCAGGCCAACTTCTCACATTGGTGTGCAGCGGTTGGATTCAAGCTTGCCTTTGTTTTACCAGATAATCTCAAGTGTGTGTCTAACTGAAAACCACTAAAGGTACCTCAGGTACATATAAATTCAAGCTTAGAAATACAGTAAGTTCTACTGAACTTAGAGTTGTGTGTCAAGGGCTTAGCACACCCTTTCTACAACTCAAGAGAGTTTAGTAGGCCACACTAGAGTAGGTAGTGCATACACCACACCTCACTAGTGATGTCTTCAAGGCCAGGAACCAGTGGGTCCCTGCCAGAAGCCAATGGGTTTCTACCATCCAAGTATGACAACCTCCCATTCTTGGAATTGAGAGCATTGTGCAGTACTAGGAAGCTGAAGACAGGCAAAAGTGCCAACACCCAACGGCTCATAGAGGTGCTTCTGTTGGATGATCTCAGAAGACCCACAGGGTCTGAAGGGGTAGGCAGAGAGGGTGGGGCAGAAGATGAGGAAGGGACCAGGGGTGAAGAAACCCAAGGCCTGACCTCTGAAACTGGCCAGGAAGATGACAATGATCTTGACCTGGAAAATCCAGCTCCTCCTGCAGATGAGGAGGAGGACCAGAATGACCTCCCCTTTGTCCCACCAGGAAGAGTTGCGAGTGTGCCTAGAAGGTCCAGTTCTCCTTCTGAGGAATCTAACCATTCTGACACCTAAATAGGGACCTCTGTTTCCTCTCATAGGAGGGAATCCTCTCATGAAAGGAAAGAGAGACTGCTCAAGTATGGAGAAGCTCAGCTTAGGATCAGAAGTGAGCAGTTGGCTATAGACAGGGAGTCCCTAGAGCTTCATAGACAAAGAAGAAAGTTGGGACTAGAGTCCCATGGTGGCAGCAACTTCCCTGGTGGTAGGGAAAGGTCTTATGACCATAGAAACCTGAGCAAGATTGTCCCTCCCTACCAGAGTGGGGATGACATCCACAAATGGATTACTGCACTGGAAAGGGCCTGTAAAGTTCAGAGGGTCCCCCAGGAGCAGTGGGCAGCAATCTTGTGGCTCTCCTTTGCAGACAAAGGTAGAGACAAGCTCCTCACTGTAAGAGAAGAGGATGCTGATGATTACCATGTCCTGAAGAGTGCACTGATAGATGGGTTTGGCCTAACCACTGAGCAGTACAGGTTAAAGTTCAGAGATACCCAAAAGGCACAGACACAGGACTGGGTGGACTTTGTAGATTGTGCTACTAAGGCTCTGGAAGGCTGGTTACTGGGCAGTAAGGTGTGTGACTTCAAAGGATTGTATAATTTAATCATGAGGGAGCAGATTCTTAATAACTGTCAGAAACAGTTGCTACATCAGTACCTGGTTGACTCTGATCTGACCTCTCCCCAAGAATTGGGAAAGAAGGCAGACAAATGGGTCAGAACCAGGGTGAAGCAGAAGGTACAGAACGAAGGTGGTGACCAGAAGAAGCAAGATTCCAAAAACTCTGAGAAGGGTGGGGAGAAGGGTAAAGACCAGAAGTCTTCTCAAGGTCCCCAAAAATCTGCATCTGGTGGGGAATCCCAATCTACCAAAGGAAAAGGCCAAAAGAAACCATGGTGCAAAATCTGTAAGCAGAAAACTCACTGGACCAGTGACTGCACCAAGTCCAAGGACTCTAATCCAGCCACCATTGCCCCTAAGGCAACTGTTCACCCTAGTCCAGCTACAAATGGTGGTGGAGGTACTCAGAATAAGGGTGTAGTAGGGTTGACCCTGGGTACTGAGATGGGCTCTATCCTAGTCAGAGTGCCAACTCAGGCTGTGCTAGTCTGTGATGGGGGCATGGATATGTCCCCCCTTGTGAGTCCCAATAATTTGGGCAAGTACAGACAGCAGCCTTTAATTAATGGAAAAGAGGCTTGGGCATTCAGGGACACAGGAGCAAGTGTCACAATGGTGACAAAAGATCATGTGGATCCTGGGCAGATTATACTTGGTGAAATGTACCAAGTGACCAATGCTAGCAATGTCAGAACAGACCATTCTGTGGCAGTTGTTAACTTCTTCTGGGGAGGGGTAACTGGCCTTAAGAAGGTTGTGGTGAGTGCAGACCTACCAGTCGAATGCTTGCTTGGCAATGATCTTGAAACCTCAGCTTGGGCAGAGGTGGAGCTCAGGACACATGCAGAAATGCTAGGGATCCCTGCACATGTCTTTGCTGTGACCAGGTCACAGGCAAAAATGTCAAAAACTGGACAGGCCCTGGATTCTGGAATAATGGACCAGGTGCCTCCCAAGAGGAGGAGCAGTAGGGTTAAGGCAGGGCCTTCCCCCTTGGCTCAGGAAGAAGATCAGTCTTTTGAGGAAGATGATCTCAGGCCTGAAGAAGGAACTGTCCCAGAGGAGCTTGAACCTGATCAGGTTGAGTTCTTGGGGACAGGGGGCCCTTCCAGGGCCGATCTGAGCCAGGAGTAGCTGAACTGCCCCTCTCTTGAACCCCTCAGACAGCAAGCTGCTGCTGAGGCTGCTGGGAATGCTAGTGGCACCCATAAGATGTATTGGGATGATGGACTCCTGTACTCAGAGAGTAGAGACCCCAAGCCTGGAGCAGCCAGGAGGTTGGTTATACCTCTGAAGTTCAGGGGCTTCCTATTGACACTAGCCCATGATATTCCCTTAGCAGGTCACCTGTGCCAGAACAAGACTTGGGACAGGCTTGTCCCTCACTTTCACTGGCCCCACATGTCTGAGGACACCAAGGAGTTTTGTCGCTCCTGTGTAACTTGCCAAGCCAGTGGGAAGGCAGGTGGCACCACAAAGGCCCCCCTGATACAACTACCTGTGGTGGGGGTTCCCTTTGAGAGGGTGGGGATTGACATAGTTGGTCCCATGGATCCCCAAACAGCATCTGGGCACAGGTTTATCCTGGTGGTCGTGGACCATGCCACCAGGTACCCAGAAGCCATTCCCCTTAGGACCACTACAGCACCTGTGGTGGCAAGGGCCCTCCTGGGAGTTTTCTCAAGAGTGGGCTTTCCTAAGGAGGTAGTATCTGACAGAGATGCAAACTTTATGTCCAGTTACTTGACTGCAATGTGGAAGGAGTGTGGAGTGACTTATAAATTCACCACACCCTATCACCCACAATGCAATTTTTTAGTTGAGAGATTCAACAAAACCTTGAAGGGCATGATTAAAGGGCTCCCAGAAAAGCTTAGGCGAAGATGGGACATACTCTTGCCCTGCCTTTTATTTGCATACAGGGAGGTGCCTCAAAAGGGGGTTGGCTACAGCCCTTTTGAACTTTTGTTTGGCCATCCTGTCAGGGGTCCATTGTGTCTGGTGAAGGAAGGGTGGGAGTTACGTCTCAAACCCCCTAAACAGGACATAGTGGACTATGTACTTGGTCTTCGCTCCCGGATGGCTGAGTATATGAAAAAGGCAACCAAAAACCTTGAGGCCAGCCAGGAATTACAGAAAGCCTGGCATGACCAAAAGGCTGTGCTGACTGTTTATCAGCCAGGGCAGAAGGTGTGGGTGTTGGAGCCAGTGGCCCCAGCAGCCCTCCAAGACAAGTGGAGTGGCCCCCATACAATTGTTGAACAGAAGGGAGAGGTTACCTATCTGGTAGACCTAGGAACTCCCAGGAGCCCCCATAGGGTGCTCCATGTCAACAGGCTAAAGCCATATGTGGACAGGGCTGACATGGGCTTGCTCATGGCAACTGATGAGGGACAGGAGGAAGAGAGTGACCCACTCCCTGACCTGCTCTCACAGAACCCTGATGATGGGTCAGTAGATGGTGTAGCCTTGGCAGGCAGCCTCACCGCCCAGCAGCAAACTGATTGTAGACAGGTGCTCAATCAGTTCAGACACATGTTTTCTCTGACTCCAAGTCAGACCACCTGGTGCACTCATGAAGTGGACACTGGGGACAGTCTGCCTGTTAAAAGTAAGATTTACAGGCAACCTGACCAGGTCAGGGACTGTATCAGGACAGAAGTCCAGAAAATGTTGGAACTGGGTGTCATTGAGCCTACAGATAGCCCTTGGGCTAGTCCAGTAGTCCTGGTGCCTAAACCTCACACCAAAGATGGCAAGAGAGAGATGAGGTTTTGTGTGGACTACAGAGGCCTCAATGCAGTCACTAGGACTGATGCCCATCCAATCCCCAGGGCAGATGAGCTAATAGACACTTTGGCCTCAGCCAAGTATCTAAGCACATTTGACCTGACAGCTGGCTACTGGCAGATCAGACTAGCTGATGATGCAACGCCAAAAACGGCATTTTCTACCCCTGGTAGGCTTTACCAATTTGTGGTGATGCCCTTTGGTTTGAAGAATGCACCTGCCACTTTTCAGAGGTTGGTGAACACAGTCCTTACAGGTCTGGAAGCCTATAGTGCAGCATATCTAGATGATATTGCTGTCTTTAGCTCCACCTGGGAGGATCACCTGGTCCACCTCAGAAATGTTTTGGAGGCCCTGCAGAAAGCAGGCCTAACTATCAAGGCCACTAAGTGCCAGATAGGGCATAGTCAGGTTGTGTACCTGGGCCACCTTGTGGGTGGAGGCCAGGTTCAACCATTGCAGAGCAAAATCCAGGCCATCATGGACTGGGTTGCTCCAACTACCCAGACTCAGGTGAGAGCCTTCTTAGGCCTGACTGGGTATTACAGAAGATTTGTCAAGGGGTATGGATCAATAGTGACACCCCTGAATGACTTAACCTCTAAGAAAATGTCAAAAGGCATTTGATGACCTGAAGCAGGCCATGTGCACTGCTCCCATTCTGCAGAGTCCTGATTACTCCAAAAAGTTCATTGTGCAGACAGATGCATCTGAGTTGGGGGTAGGGGCTGTACTATCCCAGTTGAATAATGAAGGTCAGGATCAGCCAGTAGCTTTTATTAGCAGAAGGCTGACCCCCAGAGAGAAACGTTGGTCAGCCATTGAGAGGGAGGCCTTTGCTGTGGTTTGGGCTCTGAAGAAGTTGAGGCCATACTTGTTTGGCACTCACTTCATTGTTCAGACAGACCATAAGCCCCTCTTATGGCTAAAACAGATGAAGGGTGAAAACCCCAAACTTTTGAGGTGGTCCATTTCCCTACAGGGGATGGACTATACAGTGGAACATAGACCTGGGAGTAACCATGCCAATGCAGATGGACTCTCCAGATATTTCCACTTAGAACATGAAGACTCAACTGGTCAAGGTTAGTTTAATGTCACTGCGTTTCGGGGGGGGGGGGGTTGTGTAGGAGAGTAGGATCTGCCTCTTATGGTTACCCCCACTTTTTGCTGATGTATCACTGTTTTTCGACTTTAGTCTGGCTGGGGCCCTGCTATCCAGGACCCCAGCCTAGCTGCTTCCTCTCTAAATGGATTCTATGTACCTTAGGTACACTTCAGATTGGATTCTGGGGTGCCCTTATAAGTCCCTAGTATATGGTATACTATGTACCCAGGGCATAGGTACCCCAGAGGCCTACCAGGGGCTGAAGCATGTATTGTGCCACCCCTGGAAGGCCCTCCAAGATGACACCACAGGACTGCTACAGCAGCCTGAGTAAGGTGGTGCATGCACCCCTTACAGAGATATAGTTTCACTATATCTCACCTATCACTGCACATAGAAACCTATCAGTCACCCCTATGGCAGGCCTTATCAATCCTGAAGGCAGGGTGCTTGGTTTTATGTGAGAGGGTGCCCCTGCATGAGCAGAGCCCCTCTGCAGCCATCGGAATCTCCTCTCCGGGGTTGTCTGTGGTGTAGCCTGACCATATACTCTTAAGTGCATTAAATCTTAAACTGTAAATGCTAACTTTGGGATGGCTGCACGGAAACATGTCGTGTTTGGTGTCAAACACCTTGGAATCATACCCCCACACCAGTAACTGGTGTGGGAGTATGATCCCACCCTTCTAGAGGGAGAGACATGACAGCACCGGTATACCCGGTAGAGACTTTACAGAGCCTGGCATCACAAAATGGATGCTGCAGCCACAGACACGAGACTGGCCTCCTGCTGCTGACCGAAACCCCGGCAGGGGAGGCCTGGACAATAGGCTACCTGTCCCAGGGAGGTGTTACCACCTCCCAGACAGGCCTTAGTGGATTAGGGCTGGGTGGGTGCACTCCAAGAGTGCTTTGAAGTCCTGCACTGGGGGCACATTTGGTGTCCTCGTGCATACCCCAGTTCAAACCGGTTGCCCCTGCTCTGGTGCAAAACTGGACAAAGGAAATGGGTGTAGCCACCCCTCTTTCCAAACCCTCCCATAGGTGGGTTCCCAGAGTTAGTCCAACCCCTTTCTTAGGTATAAGTAAGGAACCCCTGGCAACAGGACTTTAGATATCCCTGGACGAAACTCTGAAGCTGAATCCTGGAACTTCGACGCTCTACTCAAGACTAGAGGACTGAAGAAATCTCCCTTGGGGTCAAGGAGTGACTCCCCTGCTTGGCAGGCACCAACGAAGCATTTTGCCGGTCTGCATCTCCAAAGCTCCCACCGGACTCCGAACCATCTGCAACACAGGATGAGGATTTCCAGACATCTCAGAGGCCGACCCGAGTCTCCAGCAAAGCTGAGACCCGCAGCCCTTGTGAGTAGCGTGGAACCGGAGCTCCTGGTCACCGTGCACATTTGCTAGTGCATTAACTTCTCGACGTCTCTTGAAGTCCTGCTTTGGGTTCCTTGTAGCCCAGGCCCCGAGCACCATTTGCACTGAAGATTGTGAGCCTACACTTCACGAGTGTTCCGTGGGCCCGCTTCTTGCATTTCCGCTCGAGGCTCCTTCGCGATCCCTGCTCCGTCGACTGGTGGGTCCCTGAGAAGGCACCCCTGATTTTCTGTGGGCTTTCCTGGTTGCTCCAGACGTGCCCTGACTCCCCACCGAGTGGTGAGTCCCTCAGACCTTGCTGGTCTGCACCGAAGTATCTTTCTCCTTTCTGCGTGGGTTGCTGTTGCCAAGGCTTGTTGTGTTCAATCCGGACACCAACACTGCAGCACTCGACATCCTTCGTGGGACAGCTCGAATCCAGCTCCTGGTCATCGTCGACGGCACCGGGGCCGCGTGGCTGAAGAGTCAAGCTTCACCTCTTTCACCTGAAACACCCGACATCAGTGGGCATTCGCCTATCGTGCCCCTGGTCACTGGCAAGTGACCCAGACTCTGTCCCCTCTGCTTTCAGGTTCTTCTCACCTCCGATCCAGGCTTGGATCTCTTCGGACACTTCGCATCTTCCCGGCAGCAGCACTTCTTTGCAGGCTGCCATTGAAATCGACGACGCGACCCGACACCATTCGACACCTATGCACCCGGCTTCCCTGGGTGAGGTAACTCGAGTACTCCGGTGCTCCCGTGGGTGTTAACCCTAGAACTGTCTAAGTCCAATAGGGTTTGGTCCTAGTCCATTTCTAAGTGTCCTTAAACTCTAAAACTGTTACCGCGACTTTCCCATAGACTTTAACGGAGCCCGCAGCTGTGTTCACACACTGCACACAGCCACCGTGGGTCCCCTGTATCACTACCTTGGGTGGTTCCTTGGGGTCCCAGCAATTCTACAGGCTCTAGGCCTTGTGTCTACTTAAGTCATGGTTCTTATACCACTTTCTTAATATATGGTTTGGTACGCCCCTAGGACTAATCGTATATTGTGCTAATTTACTGTGCTATTTGACTTGTAACTTGTGTACTTTGACCTCTAGCCTCATAAAGAGACTATTGGGTAGTGTTTAGTAATAAATACATATATTTTATATATATACCTGGTGTGGTTCTCCTTTCATTTGGTTATTCACAAGATTATAATTGGTAAAACAAACAGCTTAACACTCCTTCAAGACTTAGCCTGAAGGCTGCTCTCCATAGCTACCACTAGGATAGCTTTCAATAAAGGTTGTCTTTAAACCTATCATCAATAAAGGTCGTTTGGACCGGTGCAAGGTGCCCACTATAACTAGTGGACAGCATATGCCAGGCCAACTTTGTGAGAAGTTGGCCTGGTATATGCTGTCCACTAATTATAGTGGGCACCTTGCACCAGTCCAAACAACCCCTTATTGGAGATAGGTTAAAGACAACCTTTATTGAAAGCTATCCTAGTGGTAGCTATGTAGAGCAGCCTTCAGGCTAAGTCTTGAAGGAATGTAAAGCAGCTTGTTTTACCAGTCTATAATCTCTTGAGTGACCAAATGAAAGAGGACCACACCAGGTATATATATAAAATATATGTATTTAGTCTTAAACACACCCCTCTAGTCTCTTTATGAGGCTAGAGTTCGAAGTACATACTTTACCAGTCTAATATCAACAGTAATAGCACAAATACACGTTTGAGCAGGGGCGGCTGGTGGAATTTGAAACTGGTGAGGCGTATGCAGAGCAAATCAACGCATGCGAGCGAGCGCAGCGAGCGAGCCCGACGGCAATAAGGGGGGTTCGGGGGGGTTCTCCCCCCGTGAAGATTTTTTTTTTAAATTGGCATCTTTTTGGTGCGATTTTCAGCACTATATCTGTGATAAATGGACTAAAAATTCAGTAGTTCTAGGCATTCATAAAAGAAAACTCAAACATTATTTCAGAGAATTTCTGGGTTGCCAAGCAAGTCTGACTTCCGAAGAGGGCTAGGGTACTAAGCAAGACTGCTTTGGCTCTACCCTTTCTAATAGAAGACACTAGTTAGCGATGTGAACAAGTTCAATGGACAAACCTGGGGTCTAGGGAGAGTCCCTCTCCTGAGAAAGAAATTTAAAAAAATTGGCAAATGGTGCATTTTAAAGCAAATGAATGCAGCGATAAAGCAAGGCTTATTAAGCAGTGGGAACGTATAGTCTTGAAATATTAAACACATTAAAAACTGCCCCGTATCTTCCTGCATTAATTTGTTCAACAGTTACTGTAATATGTAAATTGTTCTGCATGACAACTTTAGCCCTTTAAAATGTATGCTTAGCTTGCCCAGTGTCTTGCACTGCATGCAGCATTAACTTTGGAAAAATATGCTCTAACCAGACTTCGGGAAGCACCCACAGCTGCTGGCTGTAACCAGTCATATAGAAATATGTGCAGACAGGTCTTTAAGTGAGATGAAAAAGTGGGTGCTCCCTATAAAGGAACATGCCAAATACATTTCTGTGATTCCCATAGTGTGCCATCAGACCGGTATTTTGGTTTCTCTCTGAGATGTAATTTTATCCAGATAAATGGCACAGCAACTGACATACGCCTAAAGCCTGTCAGTATGATTGGCTTTGTCACTGGGTGTTAGCTGTTTAAGATAAATGAGTAACAACAATGATTTCTTATAAATAATTAACATTGAAAATGTTTAAATTCTGAAATAGTGAGTGCGTGAATTAAATAGCATTGAGGCCTGTGGAAGGAGTTTTGGCCTTCAATTATGTCTTCTTTATGTTAGATATGTATCCTCTTTTTTCTCTGCATATCTTGTCCATCTGCACATCTTCAAACCCCTCTCTTTCCTCTTCAGCATCCTCTTTTCACTCTTCCCCGAATGCCCTTCCTCACATCTGTCACTTCACCGCCCCCAACATGCACTGCACTCCCTCAAATATAAGCACCTTAATTTCTCTTACTTTTGCCTTGCAAATATTTTGACATCAGTGTACCCCCTTCACACACATTTCCACAGAATTTCAGTTGCAAATGGAATACACAAAAACTGTTCTGTGTGCTCTGCAGAGAGGCCAACCCACTGACAGGCATTTTGTTTGGCTTTAGCCTTAGCGCCTGCATGCTCAAAGTCCCTCATAAACATGGCTCAAGCCTCAAAGTATGCACAGAAAAAAATACAGATAAACAACAACATTATAAAATAGCTAACTCGTGGGGAATGCAAGATTAAGTGAACATGTAAAATAAGAGAGGAACTAACTCGCAAAAATGCATTCCCTCGACGTTTTTAACATTCATTGTTTGCAACTCAATCTATGTTTTTGGCATCAGTGTTAACTTAGGGGCATGTACACAGGGCCAGTTTTAATGCCATACATCAGGAGGAAACTTCTTTATCAGTACATGGTGCACCTGAAGGACTCTAAACCAATACCGCACAAGAATGCAGCTCTAACCCTACAATGTACAAGACAGAGATGTGCCCCTACAACAGTACACGAACAGAGCGCAGCTGTGTACATGCATCAGTTTCACAGAAGGAACCGGCTTTATAAGTTCACCACTGCAATAGGACGCCATGTAAAACCGTAAACCACATGTCAATATACAACGTTATACTGGGACACAGCTGCATGTGCAAAGCATTACATGGAACGGCCTGCGCGCGCTTTGGGAACATCCGGTAAAGTGAGGGTTACATGGTCCCTCTGCCGTGTTGTGACCCTGAGTGTTCCTGTCTTGGCCTATGCCTTAATGCCTAATCAGGGTGGTCCCGGAGTTTGTGAAGCAAGCAGCCCATTTCATTTCGTATATTGTAAGTAAATAAACAGCTGCAGACTTAAAAAAAAAAAAGCAGTCAAACATTCTTTCCGTTGCATAGGGTATTGAGAGCTTGAGTCAAGGAGAAATGCTGACTCCACAGCGAGAGCGTCTCTGGCAAGAATGAACTACCTTTCTTGTCCTGTGGCCAAAAGAGGGAGACGTTTTATCTGCATCTGCATTGATGCATCCCTCTAATGGAGTTCAGGCAACAGTGGTCAACATACAAGGGCTACTCAAAATGTTGACGTTCGTGGAAATACAAAACAGAATCACTGATGCACATTGTTTGCACTTGCCCGGCTTTCCAACCCAGACGCCGTAGATGGCAAAGAGCGCTTTTCAATTAAAAAAGGGTGTTGTTCTGTGAAAGATGCCCTGAAACATGTACAAAACGGGGAGAATCTCCAAATAACCACACGCCTTGTTAAAATCATAGGCGCTGCCCTCTCACACCTTAAGGCAAAAGAGCCTGAGCCATACGAGCAAAATGACCACTGATCTGATTGTAACTTCAAGTATAGACTTTTATTATCATCGTTTTATATCGAGGTCCAATTAAGGCGTGACGCTATAATGTCGGTTTTATTTCTTTTCTTTTAGGCCAGGATGAAGGATTCTGGTGATTACGTTTCTAATAAAGCAGATGGGTTATATCAATCAAGATAAGACTGGCTACTCTACTTCAATTGTTAATTTTACTGCTGTATGTATTGTATATTTTAAATACACTTTACAACAAACATTTACATTCACATTTTTTAGTTCATTTTAAACCCTTCTATTCAGCCTGTAAAGATTCACTCCCCTAAACAAAATGATTAATTTCGCTATGCAAAGCCTCTATAGCTTCCCCGGACTGGCAAGTCCTCTAACAATACCGACATCATGCCAGATGACAAATGCACAAAAAATGGCACACTACAAACTGAAGGTCATTACCTAGAAGGCCCTCCATTTTTATGTCATGGCTCGCCAACATGTTTTTTTCTGCTACACCACATGCCTCTCATCCAGTTTTCAGTTTTTCAGCCTCCTATGCCCCAGCCCCGCCGGCACATTCACTGCCAATGACCTGCGGGCAATCACCATCCACCCACCATTTAATACCACTCTAAAAAGTCACCTCTTTCACCTTGAGTGCATAACCGCAAATAACCCATACACTTCCACTTAAGCACTCACCAGTGAGGCAAAATGGTCTGCAGGCCACTGTCTTGTGGCTTTCCTATTGAACATTTATTAGAAAGGGTAGAAGATACAGTCTAGTGCAGTGCATGGTCTGTTAGCGCCTAGAAATCCATCACTGCTTAGCCTTGCAGAAAGCACACAAAGTATTTACCAATAATGGAATCATACAGCAACTTCCATGAGCCCTTCCCCTTCTAAAGAGCAGGACTTAAACGCACACACAGGAACATTTTCCAAAAGAATAGTAGTAAAGAGAACAAGCAATATCTACAGTACCGGACATTTGAGAAACAGTTACATTCAATAATCACTCATTCACTCTGTGCACTGATGCACCTGGCATTCGATGAAGCATTCGATGAAGCAATGAAACCATGCACGGGCTTTCAGCATCTCAAACTAGTTACCAATCTTTCCTACAGTGTACAGACATTGTACCAGTCTTCACAACCAGCTCTAAGTGTAGATTGGGATGCAGCCAGAATATGGGAGAACTAATGAGGAAAGAAGGGGCTGAGAGTGGTCAAATATGCATGTGCTGCCCGTGCATGAACTGAGAGAACAAGCCCTTTAAATCCCATAGGGAATGTCTGCAGTACACTTACAAAAAACGGAATGAGATTGATTCCAAATAAAAAGACTACCTGCATTCTCGGTAGGCGAACTGGAGCAGGCCGCCTGGTGTGATAGCTTCAAAACAACTGCGAAATAAAAGAGGCAATCACGAGCACAGTAACTGTGCCTTCCCTCAACAGTAATTTGATGCACTGTGTGTAGCGTACAGCAGCAGGATGCTCAGGAGCCGTGCCGGGCCATCCTTGAACGAGCATGTCAATGAGGTGGTGCATACCACCCCCTGGGGAGCCAGCTGGCAATAGCGGTATCGCTGCAGATGGTTTATGAACCCACTCTCAACCCGTTCTGAAGGGATTTCCGTGCCTAGATTAAAGTGGCCACTGAGGGTGCAGTGAAGTGAAGCGGAGGCAGCTGCCAAGCAAAGCGAGGAGCGCTCTACAGTGCCATGGAGCCAGACTGTGATGTGCAGTGACTGCACGGGGCATCCGGTGAGACACAGGGCAAACGAGGGTTTAGAGAGAAGTGTGCGTGAGAGGCAGGGAGAGATGAATGGTTAGAGAAGGATGGGGCAGGGAAGAAGGAATGTGTGAGGAGTGGGAACGGAGGGCGGTAGAGAGTTGGTGAGGAATAGAGCACAGTGGATGAAAGAGAGAGCTGGGGTAGCAGTGCAGAGAGAGCGAGAGGAGAGGGTGGGAGTGCTTGGGAGTAATCAGCATTCTTGGCCACAGACTCAATGGAAATACTTCTGGGACAGACACAGAGGGTCAAAAGCAGACATGGCAGGAGCCAGAGACAAGGAGGGAAACATCGGGAGCGAGAGGAAAGTGGGAAGAGAAGTGAGGGGGGGGTGAATGGAGAGACCGTGCGAGAGCTCAGCAGCATGAGACAGCGCAGTAGAAAAGGTGTCTTTGGTGAATGCAAGGATTCGTAGGCAAGAGATATGTAGGAAGAGCAGCACGTTTTGTCGGCATGTCACAAACTGCGACCCCGGCCGAACATCATGAAAAGAAATAAAATCAGCAAGAACGAGGAAGTTCTGAGTGTGTTTCTGTGTTGTTTTAACACAAGTTTTAAACGGTTTTACTTATATGGTGCCGTCGAAATGTTCTCAAGGGCCCGGCAGGAGTATTCTTTGCACTTGGTTGCGACCCACGGAGATAGATTTGGTTCCGGAAGAGGAGAGGAGAGAGCGGGGGAGTTTACAATAAAAAAAAACCAAAACACAACTTACCTGGTCGCCTCTGTTACTGGGCCGGGGTCCTGCGTTGGGGGCTGCTTGGCGCCTTCTGTTCTGCTCTGTCCCGCGCCTTCTGAACAATAGCCCTGGCGTCTCAGGCACCCAATCCTGGCGCTGCATTAGCAGCGCCAGGATTGGCTAGGGCACGGAGACGCCACGCCCATTAGAGACCGGGGGTTGCTGCATGAAGCAACCCTCGGCCTCTCGGGTCCCGACTCCCCCCTCGCTCTCCTGGTCCTTAGGAGGTGGCTGTAGTGCGCATGTTCGGGCTGGTCATAAAAATGACCAGCCCAAAATCGAGCATGCGCACTATTGCAGCTGCGCTTTAGTAAGCGCTGCTGTCAGTCACCCTCCTTGCTGCCACAGCCAGCCCCGCCCCCACACCCCTTCAGCGCCGATTGAATGCCTGCTTGAGCGGAGCGACTCGCGACTCGCGAGTACTTTAAAGTTTGCTATTTTGCTTGCGTGCGGTGCGACTTGGGGCCATGTGGCCAGGTGGGGCAACGCCCCAGCGCCCCAATGGACGCACCGCCCCTGCGTTTGAGCCCTAGGGGCGTACCAAACCATATACTAAAATAGTGGTAAAAGAACCACGACTGAGCTAGACACAAGGCCTAGAGCCTGTAGAAGTGCTTGGACCACAAGGAACCACCCAAGGTAGTGACACAGGGGACCCACGGGGGACGCGTGCAGTGTGAGAACACAGCCGCGAATCGCCGTTAACTTCTATGGGGAAAGTAGCGGTTCGTATTTTAAAAGGAAAGGAGAGTTAGAGGAGGACTTGGAGCAAATCCCTTTAGAACTAGGCAGTTCTAGAATCAATACCCACGGGAGCACCGGAGTACTCGAGTTACCTCACCCAGGGAAGCCGGGTGCATAGGTGTCTTTTGTCGTCGGGTTTCGTCATCGTTTTCAATGGCGATCTGCAGCAGCAGCCTGCTGGCGGCCAAGTCGAAAGTGTCCGGGTGGATCCAAGGGTGGATCGAAGATCTGAAGAACCTGAAAGCAGAGGGGACAGAGTCTGGGTCACTAGCCAGTGACCAGGAAGGTGATGAGCCGCTGCCCACCGATGTTGGGTGCTTCAGGTAGGTTGACGGTCGTCTTGACTCTTCAGCCACGAGGTCCAGGAGGCGTCGACGACAACCAAGAGCTGGATTCGAGCTGTCCTATAACGTCTGTCGATTGCTGCGGTGTCGGCGACCAGATTGGACCCAACAAGCCTTGGCAACGGCAAGTCACGGGGAAACAGAGAAAGGACGTTGATGCAGACCAGCAAGGTCTGAGGGACTCACCCAGCGAGGGTAAGTCAGGGCACGTCTGTAGCAACCAGAAAAGCCTAAGCAGAAGAAGAGTTGCCTTCGGGAGGGCCCACTAGCCAATGGACTAGCGACCGCGAAGGAGCCTCGAGTGGACACACTTGGAGCTGGCTCACAGGACACTCGTGGAGTGGAGGCCAGTGATCTTCGGTGCAGTCGGTGCTGGAGGCAGGGGCTACTAGGAGCCCAAAGCACAACTTCGTGGGAGACCAGGAAGAGGATGCACTTGCAAAAGTTCTTGGTGTCCAGGGGTCACGGTTCCACGTTACCCACGACAACTATGGGCCTCAGCTTCGCTGGGAACTCAGGGCAGCCTCGGGTAAATCTGGAAATCCACCTCTGGTGTTGCAAAGACTTCGGCATCTGGCGGGAGCTTCAGCGATGCAGACCGGACAATTGCTTCTTAGGTGCCTGCCAAGCAGGGGGAGTCACTCCTTGACCCCAAGGGAGATTCTTCAGTCCTCTAATCTTGAAGTAGAGCGTTGAAGGTCCAGGATTCAGTTTCAGAGTTTCGTCCAGGGATATCTAAAGTCCTAAGGACTGGGGTCCCATACTTATATCAAGTTAGGGGGTTGGACATACTCTGGGGACCCACCTAGGGGAGGGTCAGGGAAGAGGGGTGGTTACACCCATTTCCCTTTGTCCAGTTTCGCACAGAGCAGGGGCTGGAAGCCCCTGAACCGGTTTGAACTGGGGTATGCACAGGGACACCAAATGTGCCCCCAGTGCAGGACTTCAAAGCACCAGAGAGTGCTCCCGCCCAGCCCCAATACACATTATCCTGTCTGGGGAGGTGGTTACACCTCCCTTGGACTGGAAACCTATTGTCCAGGCCTCCCCTGCCGGAGTTTCAGTCAGCAGCAGGAGGCCAGACCCGTGTCTGTGGCAGTGGCATCCATTTTGTGATGCCAGGGCTCTGTAAAGAAGTTACCGGGTAGGCCGGTGTGTACATGTCTCTCCCTCTAGAAGGGTGGAATGCTACCCCGCCGTCAGAACTGGTGGGGGGGTAGTATTCCAAGATGTTTGACACCAAACACGACATGTTTCCGTGCAGCCATCCCAAAGTTAGCATTTAACGCGAGGTTATAATGCACTTAAGAGTATATGGTCAGGCTGCACTACAAACAGCCTCAGAGAAGGGTCTCCGAACACTGCAGAGGGGCTCTGCTCATGCAGGGGCACCCTCTCACATAAGAACCAAGCACTCTGCCTTCAGGATTGATAAGGCCTGCCATAGGAGTGACTTATAGGTTTATATGTGTGCATATATGTAGTGATATAGGTAACCTATATCACAGTAAGGGGTGCATGCACCACCTTACCCAGGCTGCAGTAGCAGACCTGTGGTGTCATTTTGGATGGCCTTCCAGGGGTGGCATAATACATGCTTCAGCCCCTGGCAGGCCTCTGGGGTACCTATGCCCTGGGTACATAGTATACCATATACTAGGGACTTATAAAGGCACTCCAGATTCCAATCAGAGATGTACCTAAGCTACATGGAAACCATTTTAGAGAGGAAGCAGCTAGGCTGGGGTTCTGATTAGCAGGGCCCCAGCCAGACTAAAGTCGAAAAACAGTGAAGCATCAGCAAAAGTGGGGGTACCCATGTGAAGCAGATCCTACTCTCCTACAAACTTCTCACACTGAGGTGGTGCTGAGTGATGCTGAGGTGGTGCTGAGTGATGCTGTTTTGGTGCTGAGTGATGCTGTGGTGGCACTGAGTGTTGCTGTGGTGGCGCAGAGTGATGCTGAGATGGCGCAGAGTGATGCTGAGATGGCGCTCAGTTATGCTGAGGTGGCGCTGAGTGATGCTGAGGTGACGCTGAGTTATACTGAAGTGGCGCTGAATGATGCTGGGGTGGCGCTGAGTTATGCCGAGCTGGCGCTGAGTTATGCCGAGGTGGCGCCGAGTGATGCCGAGGTGGCGCCGAGTGATGCTGAGGTGGTGCTGAGTGATGCTGAGGTGGCGCTGTGGTGCGCTGAGTGATGCTGAGGTAGCGCTGAGTGATGCTGATGTGGCGCTGAGTTATGCCGTTGTGGCGCTGAGTGATGCTGAAATGGCGCAGAGTGATGCTGAGGTGGTCCTGAGTGAAGCTGAGGTGGTGCTGAGTGATGCTGTGGTGGTGCTAAGTGATGCTCTGGTGGCGCTGAGTGATGCTGTGGTGGCGCTGAGTGATGCTGTTGTGGTGCTTAGTGATGCTGTGGTGGCGCTGAGTGATGCTGTGGTGGCGCTGAGTGTTGCTGTGCTGGTGCTGAGTGTTGCTGTGCTGGTGCTGAGTGATGCTGAGATGGTGCAGAGTGATGCTGAGATGGCGCTGAGTTATGCTGAGTGATGCTGTGGTGACGCTTAGTGTTGCTGTGGTGGCGCTGAGTGATGCTGAGGTGGCGCTGAGTGATGCTGAGGTGGCGCTGAGTGATGCTGAGTGATGCTGAGGTGGCGCTGAGTGATGCTGAGGTGGCGCTGAGTGATGCTGAGGTGGCGCTGAGTGATGCTTAGGTGGCGCTGAGAGATGCTTAGGTGGCGCTGAGTGATGCTTAGGTGGCAATGAGTGATGCTTAGGTGGCGCTGAGTGATGCTTAGGTGGCACTGAGTGATACTGAAGTGGCGTTGAATGATGCTGTGGTGGTGCTGAGTTAAGCTGGGGTGGCCCTGAGTGATGCTGATGTGGCGCTGAGTGATGCTGATGTGGCTATAAGGTGGTGCTGAGTGATGCTGTGGTGGCACTGAGTGATGCTGAGGTGGCGCTGAGTGATGCTGAGGTGGCGCTGAGTGATGCTGAGGTGGCGCTGAGTGATGCTGAGGTGGCGCTGAGTGATGCTGAGGTGGCGCTGAGTGATGCTGAGGTGGCGCTGAGTGATGCTGAGGTGGCGCTGAGTGATGCTGAGGTGGCGCTGAGTGATGCTAAGGTGGCGCTGAGTGATGCTGAGGTGGCGCTGAGTGATGCTGAGGTGGCGCTGAGTGATGCTTAGGTGGCGCTGAGTGATGCTTAGGTGGCGCTGAGTGATGATTAGGTGGCGCTGAGTGATGCTTAGGTGGCGCTGAGTGATGCTTAGGTGGCGCTGAGTGATGCTTAGGTGGCGCTGAGTGATGCTTAGGTGGCGCTGAGTGATGCTTAGGTGACGCTGAGTGATGCTTAGGTGGCGCTGAGTGATGCTTAGGTGGCGCTGAGTGATGCTTAGGTGGCGCTGAGTGATGCTTAGGTGGCGCTGAGTGATGCTTAGGTGGCGCTGAGTGATACTGAAGTGGCCCTGAATGATGCTGTGGTGGTGCTGAGTTAAACTGCGGTTGCCCTGAGTGATGCTGATGTGGCGCTGAGTGATGCTGATGTGGTGAGGTGGTGGCGCTGAGTGATGCTGAGGTGGTGCTGAGTGATGCTGAGGTGGTGCTGAGTGATGCGGAGGTGGTGCTGAGTGATGCTGAGGTGGCGCTGAGCGATGCTGTGGTGACACTGAGCGATGCTGTGGTGACACTGAGCGATGCTGTGGTGGCACTGAGCGATGCTGTTGTGGTGCTGAGCGATGCTGTGGTGATGCTGAGGTTCTGCTGAATGATGCTGTGGTGGCACTGAGTGATGTTGTGGTGGTGCTGAGTGATGCTGTTGTGGCGCTGAGTGATGCTGATGCGGCAATGTGGTGGCGCTGAGTGATGCTGAGATGGTGCAGAGTGATGCTGAGGTGGTGCTGATGATGCTGAGGTGGTGCTGAGTGATGCTGAGGTGGTGCTGAGTGTTGCTGAGCTGGCGCTGAGTGATGCTGAGCTGGCGCTGAGTGATGCTGAGATGGCGCAGAGTGATGCTGAGATGGTGCAGAGTGATGCTGAGATGGTGCAGAGTGATGCTGAGATGGTGCAGAGTGATGCTGAGATGGTGCAGAGTGATGCTGAGATGGCGCTGAGTTATGCTGAGATGGCGCTGAGTTATGCTGAGTGATGCTGTGGTGAAGCTTAGTGTTGCTGTGGTGGCGCTGAGTGATGCTGAGGTGGCGCTGAGTGATGCTGAGGTGGCGCTGAGTGATGCTGAGGTGGCGCTGAGTGATGCTTAGGTGGCGCTGAGTGATGCTTAGGTGGCGCTGAGTGATGCTTAGGTGGCACTGAGTGATGCTTTGGTGGCACTGAGTGATGCTTTGGTGGCGCTGAGTGATGCTGTGGTGGCGCTGAGTGATGCTGTTGTGGCGCTGAGTGATGCTGTGGTGGCGCTGAGTGATGCTGTGGTAGCGCTGAGTGATGCTGTGGTGGCGCTGAGTGATGCTGTGGTGGCGCTGAGTGATGCTGTGGTGGCGCTGAGTGATGCTGTGGTGGCGCTGAGTGATGCTGTGGTGGTGCTTAGTGATGCTGTGGTGGCGCTGAGTGATGCTGGGGTGGTGCTTAGTGATGCTGAGCTGGCGCTGAGTGATGCTGAGCTGGCGCTGAGTGATGCTGAGCTGGCGCTGAGTGATGCTGAGATGGTGCAGAGTGATGCTGAGATGGCGCTGAGTTATGCTGAGATGGCGCTGAGTTATGCTGAGTGATGCTGTGGTGACGCTTAGGTTGCTGTGGTGGCGCTGAGTGCTGAGGTGGCGCTGAGTGATGCTTAGGTGGCGCTGAGTGATGCTTAGGTGGCGCTGAGTGATGCTTAGGTGGCGCTGAGTGATGCTTTGGTGGCACTGAGTGATACTGAAGTGGCGCTGAATGATGCTGTGGTGGTGCTGAGTTAAGCTGGGGTGGCCCTGAGTGATGCTGATGTGGCGCTGAGTGATGCTGATGTGGTTATAAGGTGGCGCTGAGTGATACTGAGGTGGCACTGAGTGATGCTGAGGAGCGGTGAGTGATGCTGAGGAGCGGTGAGTGATGCTGAGGTAGCGGTGAGAGATGCTGAGGTAGCGGTGAGTGATGCTGAGGTGGTGCTGAGTGATGCTGAGGTGGCGCTGAGTGATGCTGAGGTGGCGCTGAGTGATGCTGAGGTGGCGCTGAGTGATGCTGAGGTGGCGCTGAGTGATGCTGAGGTGGCGCTGAGTGATGCTGAGGTGGCGCTGAGTGATGCTGAGGTGGCGCTGAGTGATGCTGAGGTGGCGCTGAGTGATGCTGAGGTGGCGCTGAGTGATGCTGAGGTGGTGCTGAGTGATGCTGAGGTGGTGCTGAGTGATGCTGAGGTGGTGCTGAGTGATGCTGAGGTGGTGCTGAGTGATGCTGAGGTGGCGCTGAGTGATGCTGAGGTGGTGCTGAGTGATACTGAAGTGGCCCTGAATGATGCTGTGGTGGTGCTGAGTTAAACTGGGGTTGCCCTGAGTGATGCTGACGTATCGCTGAGTGATGCTGATGTGGCGATGTGGTGGCGCTGAGTGATGCTGAGGTGGTGCTGAGTGATGCTGAGGTGGTGCTGAGTGATGCTGAGGTGGTGCTGAGTGATGCTGAGGTGGTGCTGAGTGATGCTTAGGTGGCGCTGAGTGATGCTTAGGTGGCGCTGAGTGATGCTTAGGTGGTGCCGAGTGATGCTTAGGTGGTGCCGAGTGATGCTTAGGTGGCGCCGAGTGATGCTTAGGTGGCGCTGAGTGATGCTTAGGTGGCGCTGAGTGATGCTGAGGTGGTGCTGAGTGATGCTGAGGTGGTGCTGGGTGGTGCTGAGTGATGCTTAGGTGGCGCTGAGTGATGCTTAGGTGGCGCTGAGTGATGCTTAGGTGGCGCTGAGTGATGCTTAGGTGGTGCCGAGTGATGCTTAGGTGGCGCTGAGTGATGCTTAGGTGGCGCTGAGTGATGCTTAGGTGGCGCTGAGTGATGCTGAGGTGGTGCTGAGTGATGCTGAGGTGGTGCTGAGTGATGCTGAGGTGGTGCTGAGTGATGCTGAGGTGGTGCTGAGTGATGCTGAGGTGGTGCTGAGTGATGCTGAGGTGGTGCTGAGTGATGCTGAGGTGGTGCTGAGTGATGCTGAGTGATGCTGAGGTGGTGCTGAGTGATGCTGAGGTGGTGCTGAGTGATGCTGAGGTGGCGCTGAGTGATGCTGAGGTGGCGCTGAGTGATGCTTAGCAGTTCGGGCTGGACTGGGGTGGAGTGTTTGATTTGCTCTAACGCTCCGTCCATCATCCCCTTTGGTATCGCTTTGTTCGCCCTAAGTTGGCAGGGTATGCCCAGACGTGGGTCCCTTGCTCACTTTGCCACTGGATTCAAGATAGCCTGGCTGATGAGGGTTTTGAACCCGAAACCGGTCCCAGGATGCTTGTTTCCGGTCCAGGGAAGACATGGCTTGGCAGTTCGGGCTGGACTGTTCCCATGAGGCACAGGGTCAGACTGATTTGCATATGGCCATGTCTGAACTGGGGTGGTGGAGTGAGCTAAAGAATGATGATGGATTAAACCCAGATCAGTTGACTGGGGGTGAGTGTTTGATTTGCTCTAACGCTCCGTCCATCATCCCCTTTGGTATCGAGTGATGCTTAGGTGGCGCTGAGTGATGCTTAGGTGGCGCTGAGTGATACTGAAGTGGCGCTGAATGATGCTGTGGTGGTGCTGAGTTAAGCTGGGGTGGCCTGAGTGATGTTGATGTTAATGTTAATGTTATCGACACTTATAAAGCGCACTATCACCCTACGGGTACCCTGGCGCTATGATACGTGTGCCCAACTGATCAGCAGATGATATGGATAGGCAGTGAGCAATGTAGGCAGAAGAAGACTAAGAAAACAATAGGAATCATGCTCTAGTTTAGAGCCATGTCTTTATTCTTTTCCTAAACTGAAGTAGGTCTTCCAACTGTCTGATATCAGTTGGGAGTTTGTTCCAGAGCCGCGCTCCTGCAGTGCTAAAAGCCCTACCTCCTGATTTTGTTCTTCTAAATCTAGGCACTTTCACCAATTTGGCAGAGGAAGAACGAAGGCTCCGGGTAGGGACATACCATACAAATTTGTTCTGCATTGGTTTAGGTCCAGCACCATGCAGAGCTTTAAACACAATGCAGAGTGACTTAGATTGTATCCTTTGCGATACTGGGAGCCAATGCAGCTCCGAAAGAGTCTGAGAGGCAGATGAGCATCGTGCCTCATTAAGGCTAACCTAGCCGCCATTATCTGGATTCTCTGGAGTCTATCAATCAAATACCTTGGGGACTCCAGCAGCAAAGCATTGCAATAATCCAGCCGGCTCAAGATAATACTTCTTACTATCAGTGCTCTAGCCTGTGTTGGTAGCATCGGAAGAATCTTCCGGAGTACTCTAATAAGGGAGAAACAACTCCCGACTGTTGTGTTCACTTGAGTTTCTAGGCTCAGTTTGTCGTCAAACCTAACTCCCAGGTTACACACAGTCTCTGAAGGTACCAGTGGGGTGGCTGTAGGAATGGGCCAAAACTTAATTGGAAGTAAAGGAGGAACTTTTCCGGCTGCACAACATAGGACTTCTGTCTTATCGGCATTAAATTGTAAAGAGTTCTCTCTCGGCCAATGTGCAGTGTCCTGCATACATGCGTGGAAGTCTTTCAATTATATGGATTGGTCTCCCTCTAGAGACAGGATAAGCTGTGTATCATCTGCGTAGTTCACAAGATTAACATTGTGAGCCCTTATGACGTCAATCAAAGGGCTCATGTAAACATTAAACAGTGGACTGATCGCAGATCCCTGAGGGACACCGTGCAGGATGTTAATAAGCTCAGATTGAAAAGGGGAGGGCCACTGCCTGTTGCCTATTAGATAGTTAGGATTGAAACCACTTCAGTGCTATGCCCTCTTCCCCAACCTCTTCGAGCCTGGCCAGAAGGACCTCATGGTTAACCGTGTCAAGCAGAATCAGTATAGCTGATTGTCCCCTGTCTGCTCGCATTCGAAGATCGTCCAGAACGGTCACCAGAGCAGTCTCCGTTCCATATCCTGGACGGAAGCCAAATTGCACGTCCTCTAGTTTGTTGTTAGTTTCTAAGAACTGAGAGAGTGTCTTACTAACCAGAAGCTCTATGATCTTTACCGGGTAGGGTAGAAGAGAAATGGGTCTATACTTTTTTGGGCAAGCTGGATCAAGCGTTGCTTTTTTCAAAAATGGTGTCAACATCGCTTTTTTCCAGCAAGCCGGCACTAACCCGCTGGTCAAAGATTGATTGCAGATCTGCTGGAGTATCGGGAAAAGTTCTGGGCCCAATTCCTTCCAAATTTTGTGCAACAGAGGAGGTGGTTCCCGAAGGTCCCCGAGGTAGATCTGACCTCTCAGCGATTCTGAGACCAGCATCCCTCGTGGGGGCCGTGCAAACCGTACCCCTGTGCACCGCGTCTATTTTCAACTGCATATGCTTGTTGGCGATCCATGAGCTTGTGCATTGGACTACGCGTAGTCCTGACTCCGAGCACCATTTGCACCGTAGATATCCGGCCTCCACTCCACGAGTGCTCTGTGGGCTGGTGCTTTGTAAATTCACTCGAGGTCTCCTCGCGATCCCTGGTCCTTTGGCCTGCGCGTCCAGGCGAGGGTCATCTCGTTTGTTCTTGGGCTTTCCTGGTTGCTCCAGACGTGCCCTGACTCTCCATTGCTTGGAGAGTCCCCTGAACCTTGCTGGTCCACACCGTAACCTGTTTCCTCTGTCTGCGTGGGTTGCCGCTTCCATGGCTTGTTGGTGCTCCAGCCGGACACTGACCCCTCAGCTCTCGACTTCCTTCGTGGGACAGCTCACCTCCGGACCCTGGTCGCAACCAACGTCTCCTGGTCCCCGTGGCTGCAGAGACAAACATCCTTTCTCTTCACCTGAAGCACCCGACATCGGTGGGCATTCGACTACCGAGCCCCTGGTCACCTGAAGTGACCCAGACTCTGTCCCCTCTGCTTTCAGGTTCTTCTCACCTCGGATCCAGGCTTGGATTCCACCGGACACTCTTTGCCTTCCTGGCAGCAGTACTTTCTTGCAGCTCTCCATTGAAAACGACGGAGGTTTCCGACACCACTTGACCCCTATGCACCCGGCTTCTCTGGGATAGGTAACACGGGTACCTCGGTACTCACAAGGGTGCTGGCCTTAGAACCTCTTATGTTCCAAAGGGTTTGCTTGAAGTCCTCCTAGAAGTGTCCTTAAACTGTAATTTTCCAACCGCGACTTTCCCATAGAGTTGCCACGGAGCACGCGGTTGTGTTTCCTCACTGCACCCGTCCTCCGTGGGCACCCTGTGTCACTACCTTAGGTGGTTCCTTGGGGTCCCAGCGATTCTACGTGCTCTAGGCACTGTGTCTATTGAAGTCGTTGTTGTTATACCATTTTTTTAGTATATGGTTCGGTCTCCCCTGGAGCCCATTGTACATTTTGCTACTTACGTATGTTCTATTGATTAAGTATTGTGTGCTTTGTGTTCTAATCTCGTGTAGAGGTTAGTAGAGAGTGTTTTAGTAATAAATACATATTTTTACATAACACTTGTGTGGTTCTCCTTTCATTTAGTCATTCAGGAGGTGATATTCTGGTAAAACAAGCTGCTTTACATTCCTTCAAGATTAAGCCTGAAGGCTGCTCTCCACAGCTACCACTAGGATAGCTTTCTAAAGGTTATCTTTGACCTCAGACATCATAAGGGTCATTTGGACTGGTGCAAGGTGCCCACTTTAATTAGTGGACAGCATATACCAGGCCAACTTCTCACAGTTATGAACCACAGCATCGCACCCTCGCCCCATTACAAGCCCCGTCCTGGTTCATTGCCAAACCTGAACTAAACCACTGGTGAACAGGGGAAGCACACAGGTGTGCACCTCTTCAGTCCATGGTAGAGGGCAGCCGCGGTCCGTGCAAGTAGCAGCGGTTGGGTTGTGGGGCCGCATTGGGGGGGATTTCAAGGGACGATGCCGAGGGAAAATTATTTATTTAATTTTCCCTCTGCATCGTCCTTGGAAATCCCCCCCTCCCCACGTCGCCTTACCGCTATTACCTGCACAGACCGCGGCTGGTAGAGGGTACGGTACCAAAACCTTCATGTGTTTTCACTGATATTGAAGTAGGTTTAATACTGATCCCCTTATTAAAGCACTCAAATGCAGTTAGGACAACACAGGCAAATGGAGACAAAACGCACAACTCTTCCCAACACTTTCACTTATTGCAATCACACCGATTTGAAGAATGTCACCCTCTAACCCCGCAGATGACCTTTCCTAAATAGTTGAAGTAGTTTCACTTAATAGAGCCAGCTCAGTATGACGCGTCAAAAGTGAAGCCCATTTCTAACTTGCCCTACAAAAGGTTACCAAGTCTTGAAATAACATTAGTGACCTCAGCCCGCATCCTAGTGTGTATCCTCCACCTAGCTGTGTCTCTGTAAAGTGTTTGCCTCATGTGTGTCATCCACCTAACTGTGTCTCGGTAAAGTGTTTGCCTCATGCATTCATGGACAGGGAGAAATCCTCGGGGACTCGCACCCCATTGATGTGTTATCGATCCCTTGGGATCAGCGTGGGACAACAACCCGGGGCTCTGCAGTGATGCACACTTTGTGAGGTAGTCACAGACCAGAAAACAATAGCGCTTGAGGGAAACGAAACGTGTATATTTCTGGTAAGTGCTAGCTCATGTTCGCCCCGCTGAAAAGTGAAGCAGACAAGGGGACAACGTCAGCCGTTGCGCATGCTGCTTATTCAAAATAAATAAAGCAAGATTTATATGCCTGTTCTAACTCGCGCTGGTAACGGAAAAGCAGAAATAACGCACCAGACTGCAGGTAGGGACTGCGTCTGCATGCGCGCCGCTGCTCGCTCCTGTGGCAATACTCCATGGGAGTAAACTTTTCAGAAAAGGTGGGTCACGCACTCACCAGTAGCCATTTGCAGGCTACCATTGTTAAATGAAAGACACTCAAGCCAATCCAAAGTGTGGGGGAGTCAGACCCCACATGTAGGAGAGTAGGATCTGCTTCTTATAGTTACCCCCACTTTTTGCTGATGTCTCACTGTTTTTGGCCTAGTCTGACTGGGATCCTGCTATTCAGGACCCCAGTCTATCTGCTTTCTCCTGTAAATTGCAACACATATACTTTAGGTACACTCCAGATTGGATACTGGGGTACCCTTATCAGTCCCTAGTATATGGTACACCATGTACCCAGGGCATAGGTACCCCAGAGGCCTCCCATGGGCTGAAGCATGTATTATGCCACCCCTGAGAGGCCATCCAAATTGACACGACCAGCCTTCTACAGCAGACTGTGTAAGCTGGTGCTTGCACCACTTACTTAAGATATAGGTTCACTATATCTCTCTAAATCACTACACATACAAACCTATCAGTCACCCCTATGGCAGGCCTTATCAATCCTGAAGGCAGGATGCTGGGTTTTATGTGAGAGGGTGCCCCTGCATGAGTAGGGCCCCTCTGCAGCCTTCGGAGACCATTCTCCGGGGTTGTCTGTGAAACAGCCAACCATATATGTTTAAGTGCATTATAACCTTGCGGTAAATGCTAACTTTAAAACGTCTGCTTAGAAACATGACGTGTTTGGTGTCAAACACCTTGGAATCATACCTCCCACACCAGTAACTGGTGTGGGAGGTATGATTCCACCCTTCTAGAACCACTACTGTGGGTCACCGGTCTACCCGGTACCAGCTTTCTCGACCTGGGCAGCACAAAATTGATGCTGCCAGCCACAGACATGAGTCTGCCCTCCTGCTGCTGAGCCAAGCTCGAGCAGAGGAAGGCCTGACAATTGGTTTCCTGTCACATGGAGGTGTGACCACCTCCCAGACAGGGTTTAGTGTATTGGGGCTGGTTGGGTGCACTCTTAGAGTGCCAGAAAGTCTGCACTGGGGGCTCATTTGGTGTCCCCATGCATAGTCCAGCTCAAACCAGTTCTGGGAGCCATTGGCTACTGCTCTGGTGCAAAACTGGACAAAGGACATGGGTGTAGCCACCCCTCTGTCCTGCCCCTCCCCTAGGAGGGTCCCCAGAGTCAGTCCAACCCCTTCCCTGGGTATAAGGTGGGAAACCACAGGACTTTAGATTATACCTGGACAAGACTCTGCAAAGAAACCAAGTACTTCGACGGCTACACTTCGCTGGACGACAGAAGAATCTCCCTTGGAGTAAAGGAGTTACTCCCCTGCAGCAGCAGGCACCTAAGCACATCTGACCGGCTTGCATCTCCAGAGCTCCTGCAGACGCTGAAGATTTCTGCAACACAGGAGGTGGGTTCCCGAAGTTCCCCGAGGTAGATCTGACCTCTCAGCCATTCTGAGACCAGTATCCATTGTGGGGGCCGTGCAACCCGTACCCCTGTGCACCGCGTCTATTTGCAAGTGCATATGCTTGTTGGCGATCCCTGAGCTTGTGCATTGGACTACGTGTAGTCCTGACTCCGAGCACCATTTGCACTGAAGATATCCGGCCTCCACTCCACGAGTGCTTTGTGGGCTGGTGCTTTGTAAATTCACTCTAGGTCTCCTCGCGATCCCTGGTCGGTTGGCCTGTGGGTCCTGGCGAGGGTCATCTTGTTTGTTCTTGGGCTTGCCTGGTTGCTCCAGACGTGCCCTGACTCTCCATTGCTTGGAGAGTCCTCTGGACCTTGCTGGTCCACACCGTAACCTGTTTCCTCTGCCTGCGTGGGTTGCCGCTTCCATGGCTTGTTGGTGCTCCAGCCGGACACTGACCCCTCAGCTCTCGACATCCTTCGTTGGGCAGCTCACCTCCGGACCCTGGTCATCGTCGACGCCTCCTGGTCCCCGTGGCTGCAGAGACAAACATCCTTTCTCTTCACCTGAAGCACCCAACATCGGTGGGTATTCGACTACTGAGCCCCTGGTCACCTGACGTGACCCAGACTCTGTCCCCTCTGCTTTCAGGTTCCTCTCACCTAGAATCCAGGCTTGGATTCCACCGGACACTCTTCGCCTTCCTGGCAGCAGTACTTTCCTGCAGCTTTCCATTGAAAACAACGGAGGTTTCCGACACCACTTGACCCCTATGCACCCGGCTCCTCTGGGATAGGTAACACGGGTACCTCGGTACTCACAAGGGTGCTGACCTTAGAACCTCTTATGTTCCAAAGGGTTTGCTTGAAGTCCTCCTAGAAGTGTCCTTAAACTGTAATTTTCCAACTGCGACTTTCCCATAGAGTTGCACGGAGCACGCGGTCGTGTTTCCTCACTGCACCCGTCCTCCGTGGGCACTCTGTGTTACTGCCTTGGGTGGTTCCTTGGGGTCCCAGCGATCCTACGTGCTCTATGCACTGTGTCTATTGAAGTCGTTGTTGTTATACCATTTTTTTAGTATATGGTTCGGTCTCCCCCTGGAGCCCGTTGTACATTTTGCTACTTACGTATGTTCTATTGATTAAGTATTGTGTGCTTTGTGTTCTAATCTCGTGTAGAGGTTAGTAGAGAGTGTGTTAGTAATAAATACATATTTTTACATAACACTTGTGTGGTTCTCCTTTCATTTAGTCATTCAGGAGGTGATATTCTGGTAAAACAAGCTGCTTTACATTCCTTCAAGATTAAGCCTGAAGGCTGCTCTCCACAGCTACCACTAGGATAGCTTCCTAAAGGTTATCTTTGACCTCAGACATCATAAGGGTCGTTTGGACTGGTGCAAGGTGCCCACTTTAATTAGTGGACAGCATATACCAGGCCAACTTCTCACACCACATAGTACAGACAACAGATCGGCTTAAAGCGCAAGCGCAGTAGGCTCGACCATAAAAGGGGCAAAACAAGCAGTGGCACAGAAAAACAAGCATTGGCAAGGCCAATAGGTTTCACCTATGCGAGAGCTATTGGCTGAAAATGTGTTTTAGCCATGCTGTTTACCAGCGTGGCTGCTGTTCAGAATGGCTAAAGGTTAGTGGCATAGAGGAGAGTGGCGTAGAATGAAGTGTCGAAGCATGGAGAGATGTAGAGTGGAGTACGATGTCGTAGAGTGGAGTGGCCCATTGTGAAGTGGAGTGTTGTAAAGTGGCGTAGACTGGAGTTGTGTCGTGTAGAGTGACGTTGAGTGGAGTACAGTGTCGTACGGTGGAGCAGAATGTCATTGAGTGGAGTGGCGCAGACTGTCGTAGAGTGGAGTGGCATAGAGTGTCATAGATTGAAGGTGCATAGACTGGCAAAGAGTGGATTAGAGTGGTACAGATAGGAGTGGCATAGAGTGGTGTAAGTGGAGTAGAGTGGAATGGTGAAATGTCCGGGAGTCCGTTAGCATAGGAGAGGCTTTTCTCTTCCTTTCTCCTGTCCTCTTTCTATTTCGGCGCTCTTGCCGTGTTTTCTATTGTTGTGGGAGGGCGCAGCTGCGTACGCACGGCTCACCAGTGTTTCCGTGCTTGGTTTCGTTTCCGGTTTCTTGCCCCCGGAAGGACTTTGCCGTCAGCATCTTGGGATCGCGCTGACATTTCCCCGTTGGACCTTCGTCTAGAGAGCAGATTGTTTTACACTCTACTGAGACTTTGTTGGGTTTTTTAGCCTTGCTTGGAACTTTGTTGGACACTGGCACTTCTCCTTTTTTTGTTTTTGTTTTGATAATCGCTTGAAGGTGAGGCGCATTGTTTGGCAACGACGGACAGGAGGAAGCCACGCCCCTCGGGCTCCTCCATGATATATTTCCATGTGCATTCCTCTCACCTGCGATTAGGTCTTTCTACAGCTACGTTGGTAGCTTCCTGTTTTTGTTTTTTTCTACCCTTCTCATCCATTTGTAAAAGGGATCCCTTTCATCTTTTTGATTATTACGTTTGTTTTCCCTGATTGGGTTTTTCCCGTGAAGATTGTATGGAACTGAGCTACTCCTGGATTCGGGATTATTTTTCTTGAAAGGCTGGACACAGAACTTTGGGGATATTCATCAGTCCACGAAGATATGCTTTGGTAAGCCATGCCTTGAGAAAACTTAGTGGATGGTTGTTTAGGGTATAGTGTGTATGGGGGCATGTTCCATGTATATTTATATTAACACTTTTCTTGTTTCTTTTTCTTCTCTGCTGTTGTTGCCAGTATTCTCTTTTGATAATTGTCCCAGCCAGACTGAGGAGCCTACACCTGAGTCCATTGCATTGGGTCCTTATTTTCCCTCCTGTTTCCCCACCTTCTCCCACAGTATTCTTTTGCTCTCGCCTTAATACTATACGGCTGAGAGTATCGGATGCGTGGGTAGAGGAATGGGATAATCTTCGTTCCTGCAGTGTTTGGTATTTACTTGTGACTAAGGGCAGGACAGAAAACCAAGCCCACGAACAACACACTGCCCGAGCGAAGATGGATCCCACTGTTGGTAGCCCTATGTCCTTGGAGGAGAGGGGTGTGGGGGTGGTCCTCTCTGTGCAGGAACTGATGTCAGCTCTTTCTGCACTTCAGTCGGAAGTAAGGGATTTGAGGCAAGAAAATCAAGGGTTACATCAGGAGTTGACCATTTGTAAGGCTCGAGAGAATCCATGGGGAAAGGGTCCTGGAGCTATACCTAAAATACCCGGCCCTGTAGTGCAGCCAGCTACCTTTCAGTTCGACAGGAATGTCAGTTCTTCTGGTAGTGTAGGATCCCCGGTTGCAATTACAGTCCAAACACCTGTACAGGTTCCTTTGGCAGTTCCTGAGCGGTTTTCAGGAGACTGTAATAAATATGGCATATTTATGAACCAATGCCATCTGCACTTCATGTGTCGACCTACGGCCTTCCCGGATGATTCGGCGAAGGTGGCTTTTGTGATTTCTTACTTGGCAGGTACTGCAGCACAGTGGTCGGTCCCTTTGGTGGACAATGACCCTGTTTTGTATAATTTCCCTGCGTTTAAGGAGCAGATGCGTCGGTTATTGGCTAAATATGCCTTTATGCAGGCCAGTGATACTGAGCTACTTAAGTTAAGACAGGGTAAACAGGATTTGTTGGTATATGTTTCCACCTTTAACCGTCTTGTTGCAGAAACGCATTGGTCCATGGAAAAGCGAACGTCTTTGTTTTATCAAGGTCTCTGTGAAGAACTGAAGGATGTGGTGTCCCAGGTTTTGAATCCTTCTGAGGACTGCGTGGATTTTATTGATCTGGTTGTTAAATTAAATCATCGTTTATCTGAAAGGAAAGGTGAAAGGAGGTGGTTTCCCGCGCCTAATGTTATTGGGGTAAGGGGAGATCAGAAGGAATAAACGGAGTCTAAATCCCAACCAGAACCCATGGAGATCGGGGGCGTGCGGGGCCCCTTGTCTAGAGAAGAGAAGGAAAGGAGGCGGGCACATAACTTGTGTTTGTATTGTGGCAAAAGTGGGCATTATGCGCGTGAATGTCCGGTAAAACCCTCCAGTATGTAGTCCAAGAAATCTGTGGCCTTTGTGAAGCAAGCTGTAGTGTCTTGCGGGTTCGGTTCAGAGGGTACCTCGTCATTTTACCATCATAGTGACCTTGGTGATTACAAACAGCAGGAGGACTACTATTTCGGTTTTGCTGGATTCAGGTGCTACTGGTAATTTTATGGATATACAGTTGGCAGCCAGATTGGAGGTGCCTTGTGTGTGTAAAAAACAACCAGAACCTGTGAGAGCTGTTGATGGAACCGATTTAACATCCGGATTGATTGTTAAACAAACAGAACCTCTCATTTTACTCTGTGATAACAGTCATTCTGAGTCCGTTAGTTTTGACCTGATTGATGCTCCCACTTTCGGTGTAATACTCGGAGTGCCATGGTTGCAAACTCATAATCCGAGGATTGATTGGGTCCGACGAACGGTCACTTCGGACTCTGAGCACTGTTTGCAGCAGTGTTTTCGGGAGGCTACCGACTGGATCTCACCGTTGGTCTGTGCAGTGAGCAATGTTGCGGATGGGGGCAGCCTTCCGTCCGTTTACTCAGAGTTCTCCGATGTATTTGACAAGTCAAAAGCTGGAGTATTGCCACCCCATAGGGATTTCGATTTTCGAATTGATCTGGTACCCGGGGCTACACTGCATTGTAGTCGGGTTTATGCACTTTCTGAACCTGAAGAGCGGCATCTACTGGTCCTATTTGGACGAGATGTTGGCGTCCGGGTTTATTAGACAATCCTCTTCACCTGTATCTTCTCCAATCTTCTTTATACCCAAGAAGGAGGGTGACCTTCGCGCCTGTGTGGATTACAGAGCACTCAATAAGGTGACTATTAAAAACAAATATCCGCTACCTTTGATCCCGGTCTTGTTGGATCAGGTACGGCATGCCACAGTATTCACCAAGCTTGATTTGCGGGGTGCTTACCATCTCATTCGTGTTCGTACCGGAGACGACTGGAAGACCGCTTTTCGGACAAAGTTCGGTTTGTTCGAATACTGTGTCATGCCGTTTGGGCTCTGTAACGCCCCTGCTGCCTTTCAGTTTTTTATCAACAAGGTGTTACGGGAGTACTTGGATGTGAGCGTTATCGTTTACATCGATGACATCTTGATTTTCACTAAGACAGCAGGGGAGCATGATGCTCATATCATACAGGTGTTGCAGAAATTACGGGAACATTGTTTGTATGTGAAACGGGAGAAATGCCATTTTGGGGTTTCTTGTGTGGAGTTCTTGGGTTTCCTCATTTCTGATGATGGTATAAAGATGGACCCTACAAAGACAATGGCTATTACCACCTGGCCTGTGCCTACGAGTGTGAGAGAGATACAAGTGCTTTTGGGGTTTGCCAATTTTTATAGGCGTTTTATTTCCCATTTTTCGGATATAATTACACTTATGACGGCTTTGTTGCGAAAAGGGGTGCCATTTGTATGGTCCTCTGTTGCTCAATGTGCTTTGGAGACATTGGTGGGCAAGTTCACATCAGCTCCCATATTGAAACATCCTGATCCCGCCCTTCCTTTTTTTGTGGAGGCTGATGCTTCCCGATATGCAGTGGGAGGGGTGTTATCGCAATGGGATATAGAGACTGAGCTTATGCATCCCATAGCTTTTTTCTCCAAAACATTGCTACCAGCGGAACAGAATTATACTGTGGCTGAGAGAGAGCTGTTAGCCATAACATTGTCCTTTCAGGAATGGAGGCATTATTTATGGGGGGCTAGACACACCATCACTATATACACCGATCACAAGAACTTAGAATTCTTTCATTCTGCAAGAGCATTAACACCAAGACAGATGAGGTGGGTGTTGTTTTTTAACGAATATGATTTCACGATTACATATAGACCCGCTGTTCAACAAGTGAAGTCTGATGCACTTTCACGTATACATGTGGCACCCATGGAAGAGGCCATGGCTTTTGAGGATAGGCCTATGATTGCTAAAGATAAGATTGTGGGTTGTAACTCCTTAGATGATCTTCTTGGTGCAGTCAGGGACCAGTTGTTAGCCATAGACATGACTCCGTGGTTAACTGATGCTGCTTGTCAGCTGAGAGATGGGTTGCTGCATCATGGATTCCAATTGTTTATACCACCAGAGATGAGGAAACAAGTGCTTACCTGGTGTCATTCTTCCTCATTAGTGGGACATCCAGGAATGGCGAAAACCAAGGAGTTTTGTCTTTGCTGGTTTTGGTGGGATACGGTAGGGCATGATATACAGGTGTTTGTGGCATCGTGTCCTGTGTGTGCGGTGAGTAAAGCTTTGCATACTCCGCCTGCAGGTCTTCCACATCCGTTACCGGTTCCTCCTTCTCCCTGGCATACCATTAGTATGGATTTTGTAACAGATCTTCCTTTGGAGGCGGGACACACCACCATATTGGTGGTAGTAGATTTGTTTACAATAATGGCACATTTTATACCTTTGCCCAAAGCGCCCACTGCTAGGGAATTAGCTGAAGTATTTATAGCTCAGGTGTTACGACTGCATGGTATTCCAACTGCCATTGTGTCTGACAGGGGTGCGCAGTTCGTTTCTCATTTTTGGAGGGAACTGTGTTCCTCGTTAAATATGGAGCTTCGGTTGTCCTCAGCATATCATCTGCAATCGGATGGACAGGCAGAGCGTACCAATCAGACGATGGAACAGTACATTCGCTGTTTAATGACCTCTTTGACGGGTAGTTGGGTGAAGGCGCTCCCTAATGCTGAGTTTGCATATAATAACAGTGTGCATTCAGCTTCAGGGATGACCCCTTTTTTTTGTCCTATGGGGTTTCATCCCAAGGCTATACCAATTCAACCCTCAGGCCATGTGCCAGCTGTAGATACCTTAAGCCGGGCATTGATTGACATTTGGAAAAAGGCACAAGAACATCTAGCTGTGGCTAAGCTTAGCATGAAGGCAAAGGCTGATCGTCACCGTTGCCCTGCTCCCTTATATGCTCCTGGGGATATGGTTTAGTTGGCCTCTAGGAATTTGCGGTTGGGAGGTCCCAGGAAGTTTCAGCCACGTTATGTTGGGCCATTCAAGATCGAGCGGGTGGTTAATTCAGTGGCTATGAAATTAGTTCTGCCTACTGACTACCGGATTCACCCTGTTTTCCATACTTCCCTGTTAAAACCATATACAGTCACTTCTCAGGAGTTGCCTCCTCCTCCCCCAGTGGCGATTGATGGGGAAGAGGTATTTGAGGTTAATGCCATTCTGGATTCTCGCAGACGTCAGGATCGGTTGTTTTATCTGGTGGACTGGAAGGGCTATCCTCCTGAGGACCGTACATGGGAACCAGCTGGTTATGTGCATGCCCCCTGTTTAGTACGTCTATTGCATGTCTGTCACCCTTTGAAACCACGTCCGGTGGGGATCGTTTGGGGGGGGGTACTGTCATGTCCGGGAGTCCGGTAGCGTGGGAGAGGCTTTTCTCTTCCTTTCTCCTGTCCTCTTTCTATTTCGGCGTTCTTGCCGTGTTTTCTATTGTTGTGGGAGGGGCGCAGCTGCGGACGCATGGCGGTATGCTCTGTATTTAATCTGAGCTCGCCAGTGCTTCCGTGCTTGGTTTCGTTTCCAGTTTCTTGCCCCCGGAAGGACTTTGCTGTCAGCATCTTGGGATCGCGCTGACATTTCCCCATTGGACCTTCGTCTAGAGAGCAGATTGTTTTACGCTCTACAGAGACTTTGTTGGGTCTTTTAGCCTTGCTTGGAACTTTATTTGGACACTGGCACTTCTCCTTTTTTTGTTTTTGTTTTGATAATCACTTGAAGGTGAGGTGCATTGTTTGGCAACGATGGAGGGGAGGAAGCCACGCCCCTCGGGCTCCTCCATGATATATTTCCATGTGCATTCCTCTCACCTGCGATTAGGTCTTTCTACAGCTATGTTGGTAGCTTCCTGGTTTTTTTTTGCTACCCTTCTCATCCATTTGTAAAAGGGATCCCTTTCATCTTTTTGATTATTATTATGTTTTTTTTCCCCCTGATTGGTTTTTCCCGTGAAGATTGTATGGAACTGAGCTACTCCTGGATTCGGGATTATTTTTCTTGAAAGGCTGGACACAGAACTTTGGGGATATTCATCAGTCCACGAAGATATGCTTTGGTTCTGCTGGGGTAAGCCATGCCTGGAGAAAACCCAGTGGATGGTTGTTTAGGGTATAGTGTGTATGGGGGCATGTTCCATGTATATTTCTATTAACACTTTTCTTGTTTCTTTTTCTTCTCTGCTGTAGTTGCCAGTATTCTCTTTGGATAATTGTCCCAGCTAGACTGAGGAGCCTAGACCTGAGTCCATCGCCTTGGGTCCTTATTTTCCCTCCTATGTTTCCCCACCTTCTCCCACAGTATTCTTTTGCTCTCGCCTTAATACTATACGCGTGAGAGTATCGGATGCGTGGGTAGAGGAATGGGATAATCTTCATTCCTGCAGTGTTTGGTATTTACTTGTGACTGGGGGAGGGACACATGGTACAGGGTGGCACAAAGTGGAGTAGAATGTCATAAAGTGAAGTAGAGTGGAGTGGTGTAGAATGAAGTGGCTTAAAGTGGTGTAGAGTGTTGTAGAGTGGAGGGGCAGAAAGTGGAGTAGAGTTTTTATAGAGTGGAGTGGTGTAAAGTGGAACAGAGTGTCTTAGAGTTGACTGGCATAGACTGGAGTAGAGTTTCGTAGAGGGGAGTGGCGTAGAGTGGCATAGAGTATAGTGGTGTAGAGTAGAGTGGTGTCATAGAGTGGGTGGCATAGAGTTTATTAGAGTGGAATAGAGTTTCCTCGAGTGGAGTGGAATAGAGTAGAGAGGTCTGGCATAGAGTGTCATAGAGTGGAGTGGCGTAGATTGGAGTGGTGTGCAGTGAAGTAGAGTTGAGTGGTGTAGAGTGGAGTGATGTAGAGTAGAGTGGTGTAGAGTGTCATAGAATGTAGGTGCATAGAGTTACACAGAGTGAAGTTGTGTCATAGAGTGGAGTGACTTAAAGTGGGGTAGAGGTTTGAATGGAGTGGCATAAAGAGGAGTAGAATGAAGTGGTGTAGACTGAACTGGCGTAGAGTAGTGTGGCGTATCGTAGATTGGAGAGGCATAAAGTGGAGGAGAGAGTCGTGGAGTGGCGTAGGGTGGCGTAAAGTGGAGTAGAGTTTTGTAGAGTGGTATGGAGTGGCATAGAGTGGAGTGGTGTCATAGAATGGAGTAGAATGGAGTGTCATAGAATGGAGTGCTATAGAGTGGAGTATATTGTCGTAGAGTAGAGCGGCATACAATTGAGTAGAGTAAAGTGGCATAGAGTGGAGTAGTGTCGTAGAGTGTAGTGGCGTAGAGTGGATTGTTGTAGAGTGGAGTAGAGCAGAGTATTTTAGAGTGGAGTGCCAAAGAGTGGAGTGTCGTAGAGCGCAACAGTATGGCATAGAGTGAAGCAACGTGGAGTGGCATACAGTGGAGTAAAGTGTCGTAGACTGGAGTGGTGTAGAGTGTTGCAGAGTGGAGTGGTATAGAATGGAGTTGAGTGTTGTAGAGTGGAGTGGCATAGAGTGGAATTGCATAGAGTGGCGAGGCCTAGAGTGGAGTAAAATGACGTGGAGTGGCGTAGGGATGAGTTGATTGGCGTAGAGGGGAGTGGCATAGATTGAAGTGCTGTGGGGTTGAGCAGAGTGGAGTAGAGTGACATAGAGTTAAGTGTTCTGGAGTGGAGTAGTGTCATAGAGTAGAGTATTGTACAGTGGAGTGGTGTAAAGTGGAGTAGAGTTAAGTCATGAGCGTCAGTGGAGCAGAGTATTGTAGAGTAGAGTGTCGTAGAGTGAAGTGGCGTGGAGTGGCATAGAGTGGAGTGGAGTAAAGTGGTGTAGAGTGGAGTAGAGTAGAGTAGAGTGTCGTAGAGTGGAGTGGCATAGAGTGGAGTAGTGTTGCAAAGTGGAGTAGAGGATGACATTTCTGTCCTCAATGTTCTGACATTTAACCGGCATAGCAAATGAAGAGATTCTGGGGACTGCACAGAGTGGATTTGTTGTGAGCAATAAGTTTTGGTGTGAGGAATGCAGATTTCTGGAGGAAGTGTAACAGTATGATGCCGATGGGATCGTGAGAGACACTACCATTCACCACTTTAAACACAGTTCTCAACAGCTTGTTGAGAGCCTTGTTTTCAGTCGAGGTCCACCTAGTCATGTCAAATGGGAAGTGGTGGGTGTGTGTCTGGGCAAATTGAATCAGGTTTTTTTTTGTCAAATGAGAAGAAGTAATACTGGGGTGGGGAGGGGGTGGCACCAGCAGACTGTTGCAAGAGTCCTATTGGCTAAGCACTAGGCAATGAATTAGCACCTTAGAGGAATGAAATGTGAGGCATGCGAGTATTTCTGCATATTTATGACCTGGTATTGTGCTACTACTGTGGAGATGATAATGAGTTCTTCAGTGCACTGAAGATTTTTAACAGTATAAAAATGTTGTCATTATTGAGCAATAAAAATATTAAAGGGTTGTAATTTAATCCTCTTAAAATACGAAGTGTTAACAAATGAGACCTCAAAAAGAAAATGGATGCAATGATCAATTTAAGAATGCCCATCAATATAATATTGTTCGATGCAGTTTACACAATTACAAGCTGAAAGAGTAGTGCCAAGGCAATTAATTGCTCTGATGCAAATGAAGAACATTAATTGTTGCTGCTCATTGTAAAGAAGAAAAATGCAAAAAGAACAATCCCAGGATGCTTGTTTCCGGTCCAGGGAGGACTCGGCTTGGCAGTTCGGGCTGGAGTGTTCCCATGAGGAGCAGGGGCAAGACTGATTTGCATATGGCTGGGTCCAAACTGGGGTGGCGTAGTGAGCAAAAGAACAATGGATTTAACCCAGATCTTTGACTGGGGGAGAATGTTTGATTCATTCAGCATTCTGTCCATCATTTGCTGCCGCAGCACATTGTAAAGAAGTATGCAAGGGTCCTGTTAACGAACTTCAAACCAGTCTAAATACTGTTTCACAAAATACTACAGTCCATGTGTCACCACTGGCAGCATGCACATAGAAATAAAAAATTTAAACAGTTAATATACACATGAGGTAGAATTTGTCAAAGGTAGAAATACAAACATAGCATCAACGCACAGTGCAATCGTTCTCTAACACTGTTTGTGTTCACTTCATGAATATTTAAACTACGGACTCGGCTTGGCAGTTCGGGCTGGAGTGTTCCCATGAAGAGCAGGGGCAAGACTGATTTGCATTTGGCTGGGTCCAAACTGGGGTGGCGTAGTGAGCAAAAGAACAATGGATTTAACCCAGATCTTTGACTGGGGAAATGTTTGATTCATTCAGCATTCTGTCCATCATTTGCTGCC
The DNA here is from genome assembly GCA_963921515.1 of Calotriton arnoldi. Lineage (NCBI taxonomy): Eukaryota > Metazoa > Chordata > Amphibia > Caudata > Salamandridae > Calotriton > Calotriton arnoldi. The sequence goes on along the minus strand of CAWUFW010006508.1, from coordinate 747,558 downwards.
GCAGCACATTGTAAAGAAGTATGCAAGGGTCCTGTTAACAAACGTCAAACCAGTCTAAATACTACAGTCCATGTGTGACCACTGTCAGCATGCACATAGAAATAAAAAATGTAAACACAGAATATACACATGAGGTAGAATTTGTCAAAGGTAGAAATACAAACATTGCATCAACGCACTGTGCAATCGTTCTCTAACACTGTTTTAAATATTCACTTCATGAATATTTAAACTACGGATGAGGCAACCTTTTGGTGTTGCAAACATTCTTTAGGTACACTCCGTGAGCGGTCAGGTCCTTGAGGGACACTCACGCCAAGGGACCGAAAGAACAGGGTCAAAGAACTACGCAAAGAATCTGAAAGGTGCAGTTGGTGGGTGAAGTCTTACAACTGGTGCACGGGACCCTGAGAGCTCTGCCTTTCAGTCATCCGCCTAAACTTATATTGTATGATCGAGTAACCCTTGGTAAGATTAACAGAAGAAGCATAGTTTACAAAAAACTTCACCTTAGTGGTAGTTTGTTCTCAGTGTAGACTTGCAAGTTCTGTAATTCAGACTTAAGGAGAATAAGTATCATCTAGACTTTAGAAGAGAAATAAAGACCTGGCTTTTCAACAATACAGGACCAAACTGGAACCAATGCTGCAAAGCTCGACCACTTTGTATTGGGGGTGGGCAAAAAAATCTGCTCTGCTGGCAGAGTTTTGCCCACTCCGTGTTCCACTAGGAAGACGGAGTTCCGGCAAAACTCTGCCAACCACAGCGTTGAGGAGTTTTTTCTTGCGTGCAGCTCATCAGCGTTAAGTTGGCAAGTGTGAGCGAGAATTTATGCCCCCTAGCGTGAGTTTCAGGCGCTAGAAAGCATCCCAGTTAGATTTTTCAATGCGAGCGGTCACGGCAGGTCACAATTGTCTGGGTTGAGAAAGCTACCACTCGAGTAGAAAATCTACTCGAGTGGCAGAAAAAAGCATCACCCTCTTGCGTGCCGCATGGTGCTGTTTGCTCTAATTTTACATTGCAGAACAAGCTCCCGGCTCTAAAAATCAGCGAGAGCAGCGCAATGTGATGAATTCTGCACGCTCACAGAACTCTGTGGAATCACACTGAGTTTTTATGTAACTGCAGAATTCCATGGAGTGAAACTCCGTGAGTTCCACCCACCCCTATTTTGTATATGCTGCCTGCGACATTATTCTCGCTATCATGTGTCTATATCCACAGCGGTATGCTGCGCATACGTGCTGCCACAACAAGTCTGCATCATACTCCCTGGGACTCACCCATGACACAGAAACTCAACACGAATACATCTGACTATTACCAACACCCATCTCCCCTCCATGCACTGCAGATGTAGTAACTACTCACCTGACAGTTCGATAAAGCGCTCTGGGGCCTCAATAGTGGCATGAAAGTCCTACAGACACGTAACAATAATATTACAATAGTTTTATTTTTTAAAGTGTATGTACCTGTAATATTCTCGCATGCTCCCCGGCATGCAACAGCACCCTGCACTCTCTCTGGTGCCACGCTACCATGTTTACTTTCAGTGTGGGTTCTTATTCTATTCTGGAACTGTGGGGGTTGGGAACTGAAGGAGTTCAGTTGCACTGGACTACCTTGCTGTCCGGTTGTGTTGCTGTGCTGTGAGAATAAACTTATGTTGAAAACTTACAACGAAGCTTTCTGGATTCAATAACTGGCGATGAGCTGAGGAACACGCCTGCCAAACGCTACGAGCAGCACAGAGCGGTGTGTTCCTGAACCCAGCGGTCCGTATTGTTTAATTTCGGGACCATCGGGAAGAAATTCGTTGACACTACATGCTGTATGAGTACCCAGCTTGGTAATTTCCGGACATCGCATGGTCCTTTATTTGAAGTAAGTGTCATGCCAAAAATTTCTGAGTAATGGTTGACATGTACAGAGGTTACTGTTAAGGAGAAACGGTGAGGAAGAAGGGAAATTTGAAAGTAAATACCTTCAAACGTTGTATCCGTCGTACCCGAGGCAAGCGGAGAACAATTCTCAGAACGCTCCCTGTCTTGGCATTCTCCCTGAATCTACGTATCCACGGAAGGAATTGGAGCGTGAGCCACGTAGCGCGGTATGTCAGACGCGACAACATAAGACGTGACGTGGGGGCCATTTTGAGTTTGAGCCCTGTCACCATAGCAACGCGGGTTGTATTATCGGAACCGGATCATCGAGCACATTTTCAAGAAGTACGTTGGGAATTAATATGAGAAACAGTAGAGATACATGCGCGAACTGAGACAGACATCGAGTTCATTTTCAAGAAGTAAGTGTTGAAATTAGTATGAGAAACAGTGGTTTTACATAAACTGAGACATTGGAGGGAACACTTTTGTCTTGGTTTTCTCAGCTGTTATTACTTGAGTGTTGGGTATCTCATACAATACATTACTTACCTGTGTTTTGGTGCAGTATTAGAAGTCAAAATGCAGATTGAGCCACCTGCAAAATTTTTACAAAACTAAGGGGAACCATCAATTCCATGGACAAGGTGGAAAAAGGAGTTTTTCACATACATGAGGGCAATTGATGGAGAGCGCATGGGGGCGGAAAGGAAGAAAAGTATTTTTTTTGCATTGTTCGGGGTCAGAGGGCCAAGTGGTCTTCAGAGCATTACCACAAATTGTGGCTGCAGAAGGTGATGTGGATACCAATGTATACAAAGAAGCCTTATTAAGAATGGAATAAGATTCAAGCCAACAACGAACATTGCTCTCAATAGGTTCAAGTTTTACACCAGGGCACAGAATGAAAATGAATCTTTTGACGACTTTTAAACGGCATTAAGGTCTTTAAGCATGCACTGTAATTTTGGTACAATGTCGGATGAGATGATCAGAGATCAAATTATTGTACATGTCAGAAGCAAAAAAACTCAAGCGCAATTATGGGTAATGGGAGATCCAAAACTATTGGAAGCCATATCCACCGCAAAAGTTTTGGAACAATCAGAGAAGTGGATGCATACTGTAAGGAAGGTGAACAATAAGTAAGAAAATGTGGAGGAGGTGTGCGCAGTTAGGCGTATGGAGGAGCAATGCACTGAACAATCAAATTCAGGGTCGAATATGTCTTGTATGAGTAACAATGGGAATTTAAAGAGGTATGACAATCTGAAAAAATTGGTGTATGTTACAGATGTGGTAGTAGAACACATATGGCATCATATGGGGGATGCCCAGTGTTCAATAGGGAATGTAGGAAGTGTGGCAGAGTTGGACACTTTGCCAGTGTGTGCAAAGACCAAAGGAAATGTTTTATCCAAACATGTGGGAAAGTATCTTATACTTCAGAAAGATATGACAGCAAGCATGTGTGTGAGTGTAGTACTTTGGGTGAGAATAACAAAGGGTTTGTAGTATCCATTGTTGACAGTGAAACAAATTCAGGTAATACAGAAAACGATTTAGTCAGGAAAGCACCCATGTGCATGGTGGAAGTAGCTGGTGTGGACTTAGAGCTCATGGCAGACTCAGGATCTCCATGGACCATTATTTCCAGGCGATACTATAGAGAAACGTTAAGTGGTGCATTTGTACATGAAGAAATCTTACCACCTGATATTGTAGTTGAAAGCTTTGATGGTTCTATGATTAATATGGATGGATACCTGAATGTGTCACTACATTTCAAGGGTAGAGTGGCGCAAATTAAACTATATATTGCACTGAAAGGAGTGAATGTCTTGAGCTGGAGAGACCAATGGAAATTGGGTATCATTTTAAATCCCCGTTCCAAAGAACCTGTTTTATTAGATGAGGGTGAGTGGTTGAAACAAGTGGCTGTCATAAGGCATGGTGACAAGGAGACTTACATTAAAGACAAATTTAAGGTAGTCTTCACAGAGAAACTTGGCAAGTTAAAGAATTACTCTCACAAAATCAAGCTAAAAAATAACAGTATTCCAGTCAAGCAGAAATTACGTGGAGTACCCATCAATGTCTGGGAGGAACTTAGAGACATGCTCAACGAATTAGTTAGTGATGGCATTATAGAAGCGATTGATTCATCTGAATGGGTTTCACAAACCTGACCAAAAATTGAGAGTATGTGTGAACCTTAGAGCATTGAATGTTGGAATTGTTGTGGATTGTCATCCCTTGCCCAACATTAATGAGGTGGTGTCGATGTTGGAGGGTGCTAAAATATTTTCAATACTTGATCTAAGATCGGCTTACCACCAGATTGAGTTACCTGAAGATTCAAAAAAACTTACAGCGTTCATCACACCACAGGGATTGTACCAGTACACCAGAATGCCTTTTGGATTAGCATCGGCAGCTTCGGTTTTTCAAAGAGTGATGTTTCATATTTTCAGGGATGTTGACAAATTTGTTAAGTGTTTCCAGGACGATATTTTGATTTTTTTCAGCTAATGAGGAAGAACACATGAAACATTTAATGGAAGTGTGTGACAGGTTGGAGAAGAATGGTTTAACTCTTAAACCTCATAAATGTAAAATGTTTAAGGAATCAGTTGAATACTTACCTTGGCAAGGAATGGAGTAGTTCCAAAACAATCTAATGTAGAGGGCATTGTTAATGCTCCTTCTCCCACAAATAAGGAACAGTTGTTATCATTTGCTGGCATGTGTGAATATTACAGTAAGTTCATCAGTAACTTTGAAACAAAAATGGAACCATTGAGGAAGTTGTTGAGACAGAACGCAAAGTTTGAGTGGCAGGATGAACAGCAGAAGGCATTTGAGTCAATCAAAGATGATATTGTTAAAGCGCCTACTTTAAAACCGTTCTGCATGAAGAAGGAGTGTATAATTACGGTTAATACAAGCTTGTATGGGATTGGTGGAGTTCTGTCTCAGAGATGTGGCAAGGAAAAATGGAATGTGGCGTTTGCTTCACGCACTTTAAATGAATCTGAGCGCAAGTATGCGGTTATCGAAAAAGAATTGATAGCTTGTGTTTGGGCAATTGAACATTATCGTATTTATGTGTGGGGAAGCAAATTTGTTCTTAGAACAGACCACAAGCCATTAGTGAACATCTTATCCCCAGGTGGTGGATGGATTTCAACAGCGCGCATTGCAAGACTTGCATCTAGATTGCAGGAATATTGTTTAAAAACAGAGTTTGTGCCAGGAAAACAATGTGACGGCTGATTTTATGTCACGCCATCCATGTCAAGGAAGTGAGTTGGAAGTTTTGGATGAGTCTGATGTAGTGACTAGTATTCTAGATGTAGTTTCTGGTGATTTTGGTGATATCTCAGAAGAAAAGTGGAGAGTGTGCGAGGAGAAAGATCAATTATGGCAAACCATTAAACGATACATAATGGATGGGTGGCCAAGGATAAAAGATTTATGTACAGAAGTCATGCCCATGTTCAAGGTTGCAGATGAATTCGAATTAGAAGGAGATCTAATGTACAAGAGAGGGAAGTATGTACCCCCGAGGGGGGTGCAAGATTTGATATTGAAACTAGCACACAAAGCTCATCCAGGTATGTCTGCCATGAAACGTTTAGTGAGGAATTTTTTCTGGTGGCCTGGTATGGACCGAATGGTTGATCGCACCGTTAGAGAATACGAAGTATGCGCTTCAAGTGAGAAGATGGTAAGAGTTAACACACCTCCATTGAAGAGTGTAGAGTGGCCTGATGAACCTTGGAAAAAAGTGGCCTTTGACATCTCAGGGCCTTTCAGGTGTTTGCCTTATGATTCAAGATTTGCTTTGGTTCTTGTGGATTATCACTTAAAGAGGCCGGAAGTCAAATTTGTTTCACATACCACAACCAGTGTGGTTATGAAGTTTTTCAAAGAGGTGTTTGCAAGGGAAGGGTGTCCGTCCATGATGGTCACAGATAATGGTGCACAGCTCACATCTACAGAGATGGAAGAATTTCTTAAATGTCATGATATGAAACATGTTACCACCCCTTTGTATGAACCACATGAAAATAGTCAAGTTGAAAGGTTCAACCGGGTTTTGAAGGGATATGTGTCTGAAGTGGTCAAATTGGGAGGATATTGGAAAAGTTTATTAAGAGAAAGGTTGTGGTTGTACCGCATTACACCACACACAATCACTGAATTCAGTCCATTCAGACTTCTCAAAGGGAGAGATCCTGCATCCAAATTGTGCCCATGGTGGTTTAAGGAGAAGAGCAGAAGGGGAAGAGAGAATGAGCATGTGGTGGATAGTGCTGCAGAAAAAGTCAGAACAAAGCAAAACAAAACCAAGGTGTGGTATGATAATAAGTGGAAAAACAGAACACATGAGTTAAAAGTGGGAGATTGGGTGAAAGACAAAAAACAGGTTTGGCCAATAAATGTTCAGAAAGATATGGTAAGGCCATGAAAATTGCTAGGGTGTTTGCCAACAGCGTCATCACCCAAGATGGCAGGTTGTGGAATGTTAGGCGTGTTGCAAGATGTCCTAGTGGAACCTGCAGGTTGAATTTTGATGATGAAGTTACAGGGAATTCAATTGTAAGAATGCATAATCCTGTCCACAGGTGTGACCATGATGTAGCAATTGGTGCCTGCGCAGAAGATATCATTGGAAGTTAGGGCACTGTTGCTTCAAGAGTTAAAGGGTCATGCCGCATTAGACAACCTCCCAGAAGGATGTCTGATTTTGTAAGTTAAGTTGTGTTTTCCTTTATCCTGTTTGTTTTATTTCTTTTATTTTTATTTAACTTCTATATTGTGTTCTTTTAATTTGTATAAGGGAGGTATGCAATATTCTCGCATGCTCACCGGCATGCGACAGCACCCAGCACTCTCTCTGGTGCCACGCTACCATGTTTACTTTCAGTGTGGGTTCTTTTTCTATTCTGGAACTGTGGGGGTTGGGAGCTGAAGGAGTTCAGTTGCACTGGACTCCCTTGCTGTCCGGTAGTGTTGCTGTGCTGCAAGAATAAACTAATGTTGAAAACTTACAACAAAGCTTTCTGGATTCAATAATACCCTTAAGTTTTAGGTACTGTGCAGTACTCACACAGCCACTTTAAACTTTTTGCTGGAATAAAGTAATTAATAAAACTACATGTGAAAGAAGAAGAGTTAAAATGGTACTACTTCCCCAAAATAGAAAATAACTTGATACCTAAGTAAATGCTTTCACCTCCTAAGAGTAAAAGCAGGTGAATGACGTCACAACGATGTAGGCAAGCGCGATAGATAAATTACGAAAAGAGTTCAGTCCGCCTGAAGTTGGATTTTGTAGAAATAGAGAACCATCTATGTAAATAGCCTGGGACTGTTGTTTCCAACAGGATGATGAAACCTCACCACATGGTGTGGCATGCTTCATCATCAGGATCCCCATTTGCACTGGGGACTATCCTGTGAGACCCCTCCCTATATTGTAGCTCTCTTTTTGAAGGAAGCTATGCTGTGTGTAGTGGGGAGAGATGGTGAACAGGGATGTAGGCAAAATTAAACAAAAGTTGTTTAAATTGTGTGTAGGAGTAGGCCACTTGTGGACATTTGTGATAGTTTAACAAGGTTAAAAAATAATAAGTGCAAGAGCTAGTGAGTCCTTGTCTGTCCTGGATGTCAACATGTTTCAGCCTTTTTGAATATGATACTGTCATGAGGATGGGTTTCATGGTTTTACATACAAAAGCATGCAGTGACCTCGATGATGTCTTGTAAACAAGAGCTGGGGCACACATGTAAACCACTCCCGCTAGCATGCTACTAGTTTTCAAAAGACCATGATGGTCACTGCATGTCACATCAAATGCTTGAGGGTTTAGCATCTTTCTGGGAATTAGTACCCAGGCTATATACATAGGCAGTTCTCGGTTTCCACAAAATCAGACTTCTGGTGGACTTATCTCTTTATTTACTATAGTTTGACAATGTCTCTTTTGTGTTCGTGTGAGATTGCAACTATATATTACAGTTATTCACAAAGAAGTGTATTGTTATGAGGGTAAGCAGAACACAGAAGGAATAGGAGTGCGTTTTTTTGCTAATATCTGTTCCACATGGCATTTTACAATCCAAATTATGAGAATGATGTTTAAAGATATGGCATCATTAGCAGTGACAGAGCAAAGACCAAGTTGAAGATTAAGTAGATACTGCACTGGCGAAGCAGGCAGCGGAAGGGCCATGCTAAGGGCTCAATTACAGACAGTTATGGGCCTCATTACAATGCTGGCCAGACCGACCGGTCAACCGTCCATCTGTCGCCTCCGCGGTCCGATTCTGACCGCCGAGGCCAGTAAAGTTCCCTCCACCGTATTACGATGCAACAGCTGCTACTACGGCGGTCTCATCTACGGCGGTGCACATATCCCTCAATATGTCTCTGTAAGTGCATACAAAATCACAGAAAACATGTAAATTGTACACACATGCATGACATATGTGGGGATATGCCTTGTGCTCCATGTACCCCATTGCTGGAGTGTGGCAAAATGTGCACATTCCAGTCAATGGGGATACATACCGCAGAAGGACTTACCTGGATTCCTGTTCCCACAGGGTCGTAGACATCGGGGTTCAGCTGCTCAGGTGTAGGGGGGACCTGGAGAAAGGGGTCCATGGCAGAGACTAATGGGGAGAAGCGGAATTGGGTGAATATGCACCCTAAAACTTTCGTTTCCGGCAACTCGAGTCACAGTCGGGTTGTCGGAAATCCACATCGTAATCTGGACAGCAGTCAGATATCCCTGCACTGCGCTTTAGCTGCAGTTTCTCTCGACTGCCATCTCAGCAGTTGGAGAAAGGCTGTCAGAGTCGGCGGTCTGTCAGCGGTCAGTTGGAGTACACAATGCATGCATTTTAATCTGGCAGTCGGACTGACCCAATCCAACAAGACCGCTGCGGTCCAACCGCCTCCGAAAGGACCGCGAAAGCTGGTCCTACCGGCATCGTAATGAGGCATAATGTACTTCAAATGGAAAAGAAAGTGCAGGCACTCACCAAAAGGAGAGGTGGACGGGGGGGGAGTTTGGAGCAGGGATAAGAGAGGTGCTTAAGGCAGAACAAGGGGCTGGGCTAGGTTTTTAACCTTGCCAAGCTTTGTATGCAAGAACTCTGCATGCATTGTTAGAATATCTGATGTATCTTTCCATTACAAGGATTCAAATTGTGACCTGCAGGTAGCACAAGGATCTAATATGCAACAAAAACAGTAGTCAACTGAACTACTTACATAAAATCTGTGAACCATATGTTGCATGCTGTGCTTTCCAGCAGACACAATGATCCTCTATACAATTTTATGGTGAGTTGAACCTTTGATTAGAATGTACACATATCTTTCTAGCAAGTCAATTAACCACCAGAGTTATACACTTTATTGCTGCTTATGATGCCCAAGCTTACTAACTTAAGAGAAAGGCCCCAGATTCCTATTTCTCACGATTAGTGAATGCGCACCTGCAAAAGCAATCATTTCATTGGGCACTCTTTTCATTCTCTGCACTAGTGTGTGTTTCTGTCAAACCTGGAAACCAGAGTTGCTTTCCAAGGGACATACTTTGTATAACTTTAGTGAGCAGCATATTCCTCTATTTCGCTGCCACTGGATGAGAAATGTTGAAGCAGAGACTCTGGTGATATTGCTGTTGGTGGCTCAACTTTTCAACATTCCATTTTATGTTGTTGAAAAGTATTGGTGAACGGAGTAAACATGATGCAGGTGTGATATCAGAAAGAATAAGGTTATCTACTGGGGTGATCTGGCTCCACTATGTGAAATTAAAATACACCCCATGATCTGTAACATAACACACATAATGAAAAAATGTCTCTGCTGGATTATCGAAATTGCTTTATAATCTTTTGTTGACGTTACATTGCAGTACTTATGGCAATCCCACTTGTGTTAATTCCGATAATTTATATTGTATGCCTCATATACTTGCTAAAGTAAATGTCAAATGTATTCTTACAGTTTCAAGTGTTGAGGAAATAAAAATTAAAAAGAAAACTAACAGGCTTTCACGTCACGTTACAAGCGGCAAGACGGTCTTTCTAAAACGAAATATGAGTATTGATATGAAGTCCCAGTCAGGAGATGGGGCTTACTACAAATTAATTACGTTTTTTGTGCTTGTACCAAAATAACCTATACCGATGACCACCTAGGAGCGCAAAATAGATGACAAATTTCTGTTTTCCTGCTTTTGTCATCCGATCACAGGGTGCAATAAATTGCAACCAATACTGTGAATAAAACGCGCATACCTAGGCATGCATTAGATTTATTGGCTTTGGATAAAAATACAGCCTTGTACACCCGTATGGCATGTAAGCCCAAGTGGTTTAGAGCTGGCTGCAAACATCTCTTTTCAAAGAATATATCACATTTTTCGCTGGACGTACCTTCTCTTCCGTCCAAGGCAGATAAAATAGGGATCAGCGAGCAGTGGCAGATGGCAGGGAATGGGGTGGCGGGGCAGGGGTGGGGGAGTTTGAAAAATATTTTGAAATAACTCTTACCTCGTCTCTCCTTGTCATCTCACTGCTTCTCTTCCTGACTCCGAGAAGAAGCAGGAAGCACACAGGCTCCCCTAAGCCAATAGCGTTGTGATTGGGCTGAGCGCTGTGGTTCGGCGCTCAGACGGGAACAGGGAGCCTGTGCATGTTCTCCACCCAGCCTGTGTATTACAGCCCTGGGGAGAACATGCAAAGTGCACATGTCTGTTTGGCCGGCCCAAGACGGCCAGCCAAACTGTCATGAGCACTTAAGTGCATGAACCACTCCTTCTTCCTGTGCCACCAGCCCCGCCCGCCCTAACCCAGCCCTGCAGCAACGAAAAATAAAATGATAATAACGTTGTTATTATCATTTTATTTTTCCCTTTTCCACTGCTCTGAGGGCAGTGGGGCGACGCTCCTCTGCCTTAGCGGAGGAGCCGCCCTTGTCAGCGAGTATGGTAACGAGATCCTATATTATTTGCACATACAAATAGGCAATTCAGTTGTGGAGTGATGGTTAGTAATGGTGAAAGCAATCGTAAACTTTCTTATGTTCTGTCCACTGCATAGTGTCACTATCCTGAACAATGAGTCCAATGTGTCTCATTAGGTTTTATATCCTCCCCCCTTTGCACCCACTGTGTTAGATTAAAGGGTAAACTAATCACCCTGCAGCCACACCCCAGCTCTGATTACTTCCAGAGTAGCACACGGTGTGTTTTGGTGACCAGAGCTGCTGTTCTTGTGCCAGCTCAGCCAGAATTCCAAGTGAGGCCCAATAAATACCAGAACATGAAGATTTAGATGCGGAAAGCACGAAAATCCTGTTGTTACTCCTGGAGTGAGGAAACTTGAAATTGATGATTTTACCGGCTTCCTTAATTATTGCCTTACTCTCCAGGGCGCTCGCAATTAGGGCCTATTACAGCAATCCAGCCACATCTGCAGTTCAGTAGCGCAACTCTGCGAGGTGATGGTACCCCTAGAATATGAGGTAGAGTAGGCTGACTGCCTCAGTGATATACGAAGGCCATTGGCTGTTGGAAGGCTCCCACAAGGGTGAAAATATATGACACGCCCCCTCCTATCGATTTGACATTTATCGTGATTTATAGCTGCTTCTTACAAATCTTACAGCAATGTGGCTTCATAACTGTTTCACAATCTATGAATGAAAACAAAAATATTCCAGAATCACCCTGACCTGGGCCGTCGGCTGCCCCTTTCTAGTTATTACTTTTTCTTCTAAATATTGCATATTTGTCCTTAAGAGCGGAAGACTAATGCTAATTAGGAACAAAAACCGTAGGATCATTAACCAGTAAACCTGGCTTCTGGAATAACATGCAGCCCAGCGTAAAGCGCTTCAATGCCTCGTCAGGAGTACTGAGCGCTATATAAATGCAATGCCAATACAATATTACACTATGCACTCATATTTGATGCAGAGCAAGAAGTGCTCGCATGCAAAAAAACTGAAAAATGCAGCTGGTATTGCCAGAGTCCTCCAATTATTATGGTATTATCAAAAAATATGTAGCTTCTTTGGCCAGATCTCAAAATTAATAATGCGACAGAGTATAATAAAGCACAAAAATGCAACTCGGAGATCAAAGGGTTACGCAAAGTGAATGATTCATGCATCTTCAGGCTCAAGAACTATCAGTCCACTTTAACCTTCATGTTTCTCGGAAAGCCTCCTCTTAGCAGCAAAAACAAGCATTTGCAATGCAATAGGTCTCGCATTCACCAGAGTTTGAGCTATTGGCATTGTAAATGACAATGCCTTTTATTTATGTTTTTGGTTTTATATCATAAATAAAAGGCATTGTCATTTACAATACTAATAGCTTAAACTCTCGCAAATGCAAGTCCAATTGCATTGCAATAAAGGGCCTTCTCGACCGCTTGTTAGATTGTAAATATCAGAGGAAGAGACCGGCCTGCGACGTCTTCAAAGTATTGATAAATAGTGCAGTGAAGAAGATGTGTAAGTGTTGTAAATTACACAGACACAAAGTGTGAAGTGAGAGTTACATATGATCTGAGCTTTAAACACTAACAAAGCGCTCCAACACCTTTTGCTTTGTGATTACACTGTAGTGGCTCAGGAGAAAGAGCGGGAGGGGGGCTATTTCCTGCCCTCTCCGTGATTTGAGTGTGCAGTGTGGCATTGCATAATGTCATTGCTATCTTTGGCCTTATAAACAAGCATTGGCATAGCCAATAGGTCTCGCCTTTGGGGCCTTATAAGTGTTTAGCCAGAGCTATTGACTTTGCCAATGTCTTCAAGCTGTGCTGTAGAGAAGTGTGGCTGCTGTGCGGCATGCTGAAAAGTTATAATAAAAAAGTGTCAGAAGCATTTTTGTTACTTTATATATGACCAAGAAGGCATTATGTAAAACTGAACAACCATATTAAAAAAAGTATTTACAAGAAAACATTTCCTCAGTTTTCTTTTGTTCTTGCAATGCTGTCAATGGTTGTTTGTTAAAGCTTTTTTTTTGAGGGGGCATAAACAATCAGAGGGTGAAGGTTGGGAACTAGTACCTGTATTACAACACTAGCAGCGGCCAGACGCTAGGGGAGAATCAACAGATGCCAGATTCCGAGAGCAGGCTGAGGTGGTGCTGAGTGATGCTGAGGTGGTAGTGGTGGTGGTGGTGACTGTTGCGGAGACGATGCTGAGGTGATGCTGAATGATACTCAGGTGTTGCTGAGTGATACTGCTGTGGTGCTGAGTGATGCTGTGGTGGTGCTGAGTGATGCTGTGGTGGTGCTGAGTGATATTGTCTTGGCGCTGAGTGATGCTGTGGTGGTGCTGAGTGATATTGTCTTGGCGCTGAGTGATGCTGTGGCGGCGCTGAATGATGCTGTGGCGGCGCTGAGTGATGCTGTGGCGGCGCTGAGTGATGCTGTGGCGGCGCTGAGTGATGCTGTGGCGGCGCTGAGTGATGCTGTGGCGGCCCTGAGTGATGCTGTGGTGGCGGTGAGCGATGCTGTGGCGATGCTGAGCGATGCAGTGGTGGTGCTGAGCGATGTAGTGGCGGCGCTGAGCGATGCAGTGGTGGCGCTGAGCGATGCTGTGGTGATGCTGAGCGATGCTGTGGTGGCGCTGAGTGATGCTGTGGTGACGCTGAACGATGCTGTGGTGGCGCTGAGCGATGCTGTGGTGGCGCTGAGTGATGCTGTGGTGGTGCTGAGTGATGCTGTGGTGGTGCTGAGTGATGCTGTGGTGGCGCTGAGCGATGCTGTGGTGGCGCTGAGCGATGCTGTGGTGGCGCTGAGCGATGCTGTGGTGGTGCTGAGCGATGCTGTGGTGATGCTGAGCGATGCTGTGGTGGCGCTGAGCGATGCTGTGGTGGCGCTGAGCGATGCTGTGGTGGTGCTGAGTCATCCTGTGGTGGTGCTGAGTGATGCAGTGTTGGCCCTGAGTGATGATGTGGTGTCGCTGAGTAAAGCTATGGTGGTGCTGAGTGATGCTGTGGTGGCGCTGAGTGATGCTGTGGTGGCGCGGAGTGATGTTGTGGTGGCGCTGAGTGATGCTGTTGTGGCGCTAAGTGATGCTGTGGTTGTGCTGAGTAATGCTGTGGTTGTACTGAGTGATGCTGTGGTTGTACTGAGTGATGCTGTGGTTGCACTGAGTGATGCTGTCGTTGCACTGAGTGATGCTGTGATGGCGTTGAGTGATGCTGTGATGGCGTTGAGAGATGTTGTGTTGGTGCTGAGTGATGCTGTGCTGGCTCTGATTGATGCAGTGCTGGCTCTGATTGATGCTGTGGTTCTGCTGAGTGATGCTGTGGTGTTGCCGAGTGAGAGATAGAGTGAAGATATAATGCCCAATTAGAGAGGGTGGTGAGACAGAAAGAGAGAGAAAGGGTGTACATAGAATAAAGAGTGGAGCGGGATAGAGAGAGAGAAAGAAGGGGAGAGAGAGTGAATGAAGGAGTTTGAAAGAGAAACAGATAAAGGGGTGAGAGAGAATGAAAGGCTAAAAAAGATAGAGAGGGGAGAGTTAATTAAGTAGAGAGAGATTTAGAGAGGGGAGAGAGAGAGAAGGAGAGAGACAATAAGAGTGGGGGTGTGGAGTTTAAATAGAGTGAAGAAGTGACGCGGAAAAAGTAACCTTAAATATAGCTTTGTGCTTTGCGCGAATAAATATTAAAAAAAAAACAGTGAGAGACAAAAATACTGGTAATTAGGCTGTGACTCCCAATATAAAACAAATAGCGATATAAGGTGAAATCAACCCACCGAAGCAATATTTCTAACTAGACAAAAAAAAGCTTGCATTTCAATGCTAATCGCTGTTGTTTTTCATGTGACTGTAGTCCAGGGCCCTCAGTTGGTAATGTGAGCTGCTGCTGCGATTGAAACATCAGAGTCCAGAGAGTTAATGAGCCATGACGAGGAAATGAGGAAGAGATAGGAAACCCAGATGACAGCTGCGCGTGCACGCGATCGTGAACTCAAGCTGGTCGCCAGCCGAAAGCCAGTGTTTGCACTTCCAAAACCCGCTTACTAAAACTCTCGGCCAGACCAGCGCAAGCGCTGGTGCAGGCTGAGACCTAAAAACACTCCAGCTGTAGTAGGGCCCTGGCTTCACCTCCTGGTGCAGGGCGGGCTGTGCTTTATGGCAGGCAGGGAGGGAGGGATGGCCTTGGCTGCAGCTCCGGCCTCGTACAGTGTCCCTGCTATTACTAGTGAGCGAGAGGTGCTGAGGTGGTGGTATTGGTACTGGTGGTGGTGGTGGTATTGGTAATGGTGGTGGTGGTATTGGTGGGATTGGATGTGGGATTGGTGGTATTGTTGGTATTGGTGGTATTGGTGGTGGTGGTAGTATTAGTGATGATGGTGGTATTGGTGGTGGTATTGGTGGTGGTGGTATTGGTGGTGGTGATATTGGTGGTATTGGTGGTGGTGGTATTGGTGGTGGTGGCGGTATTGGAGGTGGTGGTATTGGTGGTGGTGATGGTATTGGTGGTGGTGGTGGTATTGGTGGTAGTGGTATAGGTGGTGGTGGTGGTATGGGTGGTGGTGGTGGTATTGATGGTGGTATTGGTGGTAGTATTGGTGGTGGTGGTATTGGTGGTGGTATTGGATTGGTGGTATTGGTGGTGGTGGCGTTGGTATTGGTGGTGGTATTGGTGGTATTGGTGGTATTGGTGGTGGTATTTGGGGTGGGGGTGGTATTGGTGGCGGTGGTATTGGTGGTGGTGGTGGTGGTATTGGTGGTGGTATTGGTCGTGGTGGTGATATTGGTCGTGGTGGTGGTATTGGTGGTAGTATTGGTAGTATTGGTGATGGTATTGGAGGTGATGGTATTGATGATGGTGGTGGTGATGGTATTGGTGTTGTTGTTGTTAATAAAACAGGCTTTTAAAAACAACCCGTCAGGTGGCTTAATGCAGATGACATGTAACACAGATGTGCTGTTCTCCGCTTCAGCCCAATAGCACACGATTATGTGCTACCTGGAATTCACACGACTTAATTTGCTAATCATGACTAAATCCATTTTACTTGGGGGGGGGGGGTTGAAGGGTTAAAGTGATTGAAAGCAGGCGCCCGTGTTACGGGGCGGCACTGTTGCTTAAAAAATCACAAGCGGTTTCAGCTGAAGCAGCGCATGTCCTGCCTGCAGTAAGAGAAACTCAATAAAGTAAATAGTGCTTACAGACTAAATAACAGGTCCCGTGTAAAACAAAGTAAAGGGGCCAGTAGCCATTGGAGGTTACAAATGAAGACAAGGCCGTACTAAGGAGGAACTAACAAGCCTATTAACGAATCCGAAGGCAGCATTTACGAAAGACAATGACAGAAGCCAATGAAAAATATGGGAGGAGAGTGGGTGCGGCTTCTCTCCCATACTCTACTACAGCAGTCTCGCAGAGCGAGCAGCGGCTCAACCTAAAAACAGTAATGATTAGTTCCACCTAAGAGAGGCTATACGACGCACACTGATTAGTATTTCTGGGGCACATTAGGCCTAATGCGAGTCGAGGACCACTTGTAAAACTGTTTGCCAGGCTTTCGGTATTAACGTTGTCAGCAGCGTATGTGGGAACAAAGGCCCCGACAAGTGCCTCTGGTCCGTACGTTCATCAAGATCGAGTCCCCTGCGTCCACTGGCAGTGCCACTGTGCCACCAATCGCACTGCCTGCCTGTGAAGGCTTCTGTGACTTCTTCCTTCAGTGTCCGCCCCCACTCACCTAATCAGTAGGCACCATTCAGATTTCTGAGAAAAAAAATAGAGATGGGAGAAGTGCAATTTTAGGTGCTGCATAAACAAGCGACTTCAACAGTGCTGAAACGGTCAGAGAATTGGAAAGTAAAGCCTGTGTTCGTAGAAGCAATCACAGGCAGACCCCGAGGTAGTAGCCAAGGGAGGGTTGGAGCTTGGGGGCCAGTGGCAAGGACAGCAAACCGAGCACAGCAGTCAAGATGGGTGCACAGCAGGCAATGTGGAAATAAGAAAACAACAAGATAAATGCAAGCAAGCAGTGTGCGTGCTGCTGCTCGCTCCCGAGGCAATACTCCATGGGAGTTAACTTATAAAAAAAGGTGGGACATTCACCAACCTTTAGCCATTTGAAGTGTATTATTTTTAAAAGACACAGACAAAAGCCAATCCAAAGTGTGGGAGGAGTCAGACTCCACAACGTACAGGCAACAGATCATCCTGCAGCGCAAGCGCTGTAGGCTCAACCTAAAAAGGGGAAGCCGATTACAGGGGAAACTAGAAATTCTGCTACCACCAAGGTACCTAGGGTCACAAACAAAGAAAAGGTGCCAAAATTAACCAAATCAACAGACTTGACACTAAAGAAGTTACACACCAGGCTGACAACACTGGAAGACCCGCTAAAGAAGGAATTAGAGGTCAATAAAATTGGAGTATCCAAACTTGAGATAGCTGTAAAAGAAATACAGGCCCAAGTTAAGTCACAAAATGGGGACATTAATATAAAGAAAGTGGCGCAAACCAATCTAGCATTAACCACAACATCACATATTGTCCCTACTCATTCAGTTCCGGATTCCAATGAAAGCAGTTCTCCCATGAACTTAGAAACACATGTAAATATGACTTTATACCTTCCACCGGAAGCAACGTCACATGTAATTATACTGAGAAATGTCTCTAAATTAATGCCCGGTGCAACAGAAACATGGACTGAACTCAAAAATAAGGTGATACATTGGATAGCCAAGCAGTATTGGAGTACAAACTGTCTTTTACAAGAAGCAATAATGGTCAGAAGAGTTAATTGGCTAGGTCCCTCTAGGAAAATCGGAGAAGGCGACTGTATTGTGAATTTTCGATCCCCTAAGATGGTTAAAACTTTACTCTTTGGTTTGGGTTGCAGGCTACACCATGAGAATGCTAGAGGGAATATCCTAGCTGAATCCCTTGGATTTTTTTGACAAGCCAGAAATGTTTTTGGATAGGGGTAGCATGCACGCACAAATAGAAACACCAGCGAACCAGAACACTGTTAAACACCTAATAAAACCAAAAAACAGACAATTGATAACAATTCCAGCTACAAATAGGTTCTTCCCCCTCTCGACCCACGATGAACAGGATTGACAACCGGGTAGGGAGGGTAGTAATCCAATTGTACATATTAAGTAGATTACCAACCACAGAAATTAGATAGGGGTTTTCTGACCGGTGCAAAAAATGAAAGCAATTGTTTCATAATTAAGACCTGGAACGTTGCGAGAGTAAAAAACAAACTAGCGAACCCGGAGTGGCGGGAGACTATTAAACAAACACATCTATCCTGCCTACAAGAGACATGGGCAACAGATGACTTTCATGTGGAGGGCTTTACTTCCCTACTAACTCCGGTAACCCCCTCAGAATGAGGGCAGGCTGGCCACTTTAATGAACATGAGAATACCATTAAAATTGAAAAGATCCTATACGTCGTCCCCCTACTTTCAACTCCTTCATCTACAAAGGGAGGAAAAGCTAAATTTGGTCCTAATTAATTTTTATAACAAGGTTTTTGATAAAAGAAAAGTTAACTTTATCATGGATTTAAGTAGGGAGGTGGAAGTATTTATTAAGCATTTTAAGGATGATTATATTTTAATATGGTTAGGGGATTTTAACATAAGTCAATGCAGTAGGAGGGGGTCCAAAAACTTTGGCTACATAAAGACAGCGAAAACATAGTAAAAAAATCCATCCAAACACTCACTACTACCTCCCACATATTCTCTACAGAACTCCCGGAGTTGGAGGACAGAAACAGACGTGGTAATTTACGTATCTTCGGAATACCCGAGGGAGAAGAAGCCTCGTACGACTCATGTATCCTCTTCCTAGAACAATGGTTCTCACAAGCAACTAACATAAAATTCGAGAAAGCTCTTGAATTTGACAGGGCTCACAGAGTCCCCGCATGGATACTTCAACATCAAAAGACGCCAAGACCCATCGTTTGCAAACCTTTAAGGTATCAGCATTTTGAACTCATACTAGCTCACATGAGGAAGCACAATCACATCCTATGGAAGGATAGTAAAATCTTCATCTCCCAGGACTATTCGAAGGCAACGGTGGAAACTCGCAAGGGCTTTCTTGCTCTTCGCACAAAGATGAAAACTATGAACATTTAAGGATCATTTTCTGGTCCGGCAAAATACAGAATCTCAGCACAAGGTAGCATGCAGGTCTTCAGCAATCCTAATGCTCTCAAAAAATTCCTAGAGGAAAAAGAAGATTCCCAGATGGACACCTCATCCTTCAGAGCACTGAGGTCTGATCCCAACCAACGATCCTAACACAGGGTTTCCCCCGGGAGGATATCTACCTAACAAATCGTCTCTTCGTGCTCCGGATTCTTAAGGGTGATCCACTGTCGTATAGACTGATCACTACCTTCTGACACAAAAAGCATCCCGTTCAGAATAATCCATAGCACACCCTGATTCTTTGATTGATGTTTCCAATGATCTCGATTTGACTCCAAGGCAGCGTAAGAGTGAGACTGCATAGAATACATGTGTCTACAGGTGGCTACAATCAAACGCCTACAAAATGACCTGATAAGGATTCCTATAAGACCAGACGTCTCAAGATAATGACAGTATAAAGGTGAGACTGCATAGTCTAAAATTGATTACTTGCGGTTACATTCGATCACCTCCAAACGACCTTCATAACGATCCCTACAAGGTTATATGTCTCAAGACTATACCAGTATCTGTGGTAATGCACAATTAACTGGAGACACAATTATCTGGAGTCATGGTACACTTCAACCACCCACAACTGGTTCATTTTGCTTAGTCATAAATACCTAGAAGTCTAGGTTAATTTTATGTCTTTCGTTATAAATGGTAACGTAACTAATCCATATATGCTCATTATCTTTTGGAAGTTACACTCTAGTTGTACGCTAGTTAATATGTAGCTCTAATAGTTTGTACCCCGAAGGAGCAGTCCTTCCTCTAATCGCCATGTCCGTTTGCTATGTTAGGGGGAGGGTGGTGGGAAAGGGGTTTGGTAAGGGTTGGGGTTCAGCGGGAATTCAGTGCATTGCTCTTATGCTCTCTTGCACTATGTTTTTCATGCTTTACTTATTATTTCTGAATGACATAACCAGAGGGAAGAAACACATCATATCGCTTGCTGCATTCACACCCCTATTGCTCCTGGGTGATTGTAATCAAGTGATATCCCCCAAACAGGTGAAGTTAAGAAGATCACTTACCACCACCAGACACCACACATACCAATGATTGGTACAAACCAAACTATTAAAATAGTATCCTTGAATGTGAAAGGGATCAATCATCCAGTTAAGAGAAGGAAGATCCTTGAATACCTCAACAAACAAAGAGGTGAAGTTATCCTCTTGCAAGAACCCAAACTTGATGCCACACAATCCCTAAAATGTAAAAGTCACCAATTTCCGGATGTTGCTTGCTCTGCAGCGATTGGCAAAAAGAGTGGAGTCTTAACTTTAATTACGAAAAACTCCATAATCAACTTAAATTCTTACCTTTCTGACTCGCTGGGGAGATGGTGCATCACTAAATTAGCCAAAAATAACACTGAATTCTATGTAGTTAATATATATGCACCTACCAAAGACGACCCATCCTTCTGGGATGATATTTATACTCAGCTAGAAAAAATACCGGACACAGCTACTATCATACTAGCTGGTGATTTCAACCTGCCTGTAGACCCACACTTAGATAAAAACTCTCAGTTCCCATTCCACCCGAACAAATCACACAAAGCACTCAAAAAATCTGCGTAAAATTTAACCTGATAGATGCATGGAGAATCCAGAACCCCGCGGAAAGAGACTACTCATTTTATTCTTTTCCCCATAAATCGTACTCCCGCATAGACTACATCCTGATCACAGGCAACGCATTAAGTAAAATAGACCAATCCACAATAGAGCCTAGAGTAATATCGGATCACTCCTGCATCACCCTTTCCATTACCGACCACACTTCAATCAAAAAACAACCACTATGGCGATTCAACGATGAAATCATTTCTTCTCAAAACAACATCAAAACCATTACAGAAGCTATTCATAACTTTCTCTCAGAGAATAAGGAAGGGAAAACTTCAAACCTCACACGGTGGGAGGCTCTAAAAGCTTCAACAAGGGGTGAAATTCTCAAGAAAAGGTCCAATATGAACAAAGAAGCCAATTCCAAACTAGCTCAGCTGGGAAGAGAAATCGCGGACCTAGAAAAAATGCATACCGCTAACAAAGACAGCAACACTCTTAATACAATCTTAAATAAAAATACGAATACACCAAATCATTAGTACACGCGGTGGAATCTGGATTAATAAACAGAAAAGCATTAAACTATGTGATTCTAATAAGGCTGGCAAATCACTAGCATCTTATCTAAAATTCAAACTTCAAAAATATGCCATCAACTTCATGAAAGACAAGGACGGTAAGATTGCTACCAACCCTGATAGAATATCCGAGATCTTTAGAGAATTTTACCAGAAATTGTATGAGGAAAACACTGAAGTTAACCACTCAAATTGTAAAACTTTTTTAAACAGTACTAATCTACCTTCTCTAACAGAGGAAGAAAAAACTTCATTAACGGTCCGATCACAGACGAAGAAATCTTGGGTGCAATTAAAGATCTCAAAACCGGTAAAGCTTCAGGCCCCGATGGGTTCAATGCCAAGTTTTTCAAAACATTCTCCCTGTCCCTAGTTCCACCGCTTGGTAAACTATATACACACTTCTCCGAATCTGGCCAGGTCACAGGCACCCCAGCTGAAGCAATTATAACAGTGTTACCTAAGGAAGGGAAGGATCCTCTTCTACCGAAGAATTACAGACCAATCTCAATGATATGGACTGCAAGATCTATGCCTCAATTCTTTCAAAACGCGTCCAACAACACATTTCAAAACTGATACACCCCTCACAAGTAGGCTTCCTAAAACACAGATTATCCAGTGGCAACACAAGATTATTGTGCCACACTATCGAAAAAGCAAAATGAATAAATTCCCCCACGGTGGCGATCACATTAGACGCCGAAAAAGCCTTTGATAAGGTGGATTGGCGATATCTACGTGCAGCTTTAGAGAAATTTAATCTAGGGGATAATCTGATTAAAATGATTATGGCCTTATACTACAAACCGAGCGCAAGAGTCAGAGCGGGTGGCATAATCTCCTCCTCTTTCAACCTAATGCAAGGTACCAGACAAGGCTGTCCTCTTTCCCCTCCACTTTTCCTCCTTGCACTAGAACCTTTTCTCCAACATCTGAGAGAAAATCAGGTCATCACAGGGATCACATTTGACAACACCACTGTCAAGCTAGCGACGTACGCTGACGATGTGCTTATCGTCACCGATAATGCCCCCTCCTCTATCTCAGCTCTAATGACGTCAATCCAACAATTTTCAGATGTTACAGGATATTCCCTTAACAAAGATAAGTCAGAAGTTAAACTTTTCAACCAATGTGGTAATAAAGACATTTTAGTAACATCCGGATTAGCATGGCAGCAGGGGTGCATTAAATACTTAGGGCTAGAATTTACAAACGATCTAATCACCACCCTACACACCAACGAAAAATCATTATATAAAAAAATCAATTCACTTCTTGACTCTTGGTCACCTAAATTCCTTTCCTGGTGGGGCAGATCAGAAACACTAAAAATGATGGTTACACCACTAGTTAATTATCTTAGCAGCATGCTGCCTATGATGTTATCTGAAGACTTTTAAACAAAATGGATAAATCCTTTAATAATTTCCTGTGGCAAGGGAAGAAACCCAGAATCTCCCTGAAGAAACTTAAACTAGCGAAAAACAAGGGTGGTCTCGGCTTGCCTAACTTCAGGAATTATCAAACTGCTTTCCTCTGCAAACAGGGATCCAATTGGTTCATTAACAACCCAGCATACGAACCACCATGGCTAGCTATAGAAAGATCTCTCATTAAGAATGCACCACTCGCGGCTATGGCGACCATGCACACATTACACCTGCCACACTCTAGGAACATAATACAAAACACAAAGAACGCCCTCCTCCGTCTAGATACCCAATCAGAAGTGAAATTACAAAACTCCAATCTTGTCTCCTTATGGAACAACCCTAGACTCAAAATTAACGGCGCCCCAATCTTCTGGTCAGAATGGGCGAGTAGTGGCATTAATCTACTAAAAGACATTTACCAAGGCTCTTCACCTTTGCCGTTCTCAGCACTACAGAACCAATTCAACCTGAAAGACTTGGATTTCTACAAACTACTGCAACTCTAAGTTCAGATCACGAAAAAATCTTTCAAGGCGTTAACTCCGTCTCTCCCTATCTTATTAGGCCGCTTATTCAGAACCGGCCACATGGTCTCAGGCATATATAAGCTTCTACTACCCAACCAAAACAAATCCCTCTCAAGCAATCAACTAAAATGGGAAGCGGAACTGAACACCAGTAATGCGGTGTTCGACTGGGATTACATTCACAAATCCCCATTTTCTAATAAGATATCACCAACCTTATCTCAAACGAAATACATGATTATCAATAGAACATATTGGACACCCTCTAGGCTTTTTAAAATAGGTCTCATTCATAGTCCCATTTGTTGGGACTGCGCACAACATGAAGGCAATCTAGCACACAGGCTATTGAAATGCCCGACCTTACATACATTTTGGAGTAAAATACTGGATTACATTAGTCACACTTTCAATATTACTCCCACACAGGAGTTCTCGTATATCCTCCTAGGCCCTCTAGACGCTCAGCTGAAGTCCGATGGTGATCGCCATCTACTGGACCTAATGCTTACCTTAGCATGCAAATTGATATTGCGCAACTGGAAAAACTTCAAAGCGATATCCTTCCGAATGTGGCAAGAATGGATCACCTTCCTTAGAGGTGCTGACAACGTGACACTTCAACTCTCCCCTTGGCGTTCCCCTCACAGAGCAGTTTGGTACTCACTGGATGCCAAACTACTTAACTACAATCCACCGTAAACTAATATCTCAGGAGAAAGTTATTTTCTCTTCAGACACTCACTTTCACATCTGGTTAATCTTATACCTGTCTCTCAACACATATCCTACTCCGATTCCTTCACCACCATCACCCCATATAGGTCTTTTGTACTTTTTATTCCACTGTGTATGGTTTCCGCACAAATCATAGCCATA
The DNA here is from genome assembly GCA_963921515.1 of Calotriton arnoldi. Classification (NCBI taxonomy): domain Eukaryota; kingdom Metazoa; phylum Chordata; class Amphibia; order Caudata; family Salamandridae; genus Calotriton; species Calotriton arnoldi. The sequence goes on along the minus strand of CAWUFW010006508.1, from coordinate 723,412 downwards.
TCAGACCTACTATATCAAGTTCACTAGTATATCAAGTACACCTATTATATGTGGTTTGTGTCTGCAAATGCTAAATGCTAAAGTGACAACATGGCAATTGTGTTATCAAGTCATAACCTACACAGTCTCCTCTTTCTCCCCTCTCTGTATCCCTACTCCAAGAATGCTGATGCGTTCTGTCTGTATATTTATTTATTTTGCTACTGTATTTCTGTGCATATGTACTGTTTAACCCTTGATTCAGAAAAATTCAATAAAAAAGATTTGAATAAAAAAAAACTAATGGGGAAGGAATTACACACTTTTTGCATAACTTATATGAAGAGGCATTAAATGAATTCATTTTTAAATATAGCATGGAATTATTAGAACACACTAAAGGACCTGGACTGTTATATTCCATATAGGTACCCTATATAGACGCAGGTAACATTGCAACCGTTTGCCTATATTCTTCCCTACATTACATACATAATGGTTCTTAGGGACTGACCTTTTACCTAGATACGACACTGCATTCAGAACGCGGGTTTCCCCCTAGTTCGAATCTCATACATTATGCATGAGGCTTCTTGGAAGCACAGCAGGACTAACATCTCCTGTATAATATCTCTGTATAAAGTTCAGGCCCAACGTCATCCTTTAGGCCGACACAGTAACACAGCAAGGTAGGACCCCTGGGGAGACCTATGGGTATATATACATCACATCTTGCTTAGAAGGACAGGGGAGACCGAGACTTCCCGGCTGACACACTGACCAGAGACGCTGAGGTTCCTGCATGCAGACACTCCAGCTCGCAGTGGTCTAACATCCCTCGCGGGGTGTCCAACTCGAGACCAGGATGGGGTCCCATATTCTCTCAGTCTCAGGTAATGGGGTTGACTAGATCCTAGAGGGATTCTTGGCATAACACCTACATAGATGGTAGGTACAGTCAGGTACATTTAGGTACATCTAGTTAGGAAGGCATTGTAGGAGTGCGCACTTTTTATCATGTGTTTTATGTACTTGTATATATTCTTGATTTCTGCAAGATGGTAGAATTTTACCATCCCTTTACTTTCATAGTACTTCTAATCATATATCTCTGCTACTGTCTAATGGTTGTTGCAGCTCATCTATTCTACACTAGAATAACAACTGTTCAATAAATTCTTATTGAAAACGCCCAGCCTGTTTATTCTGTGTATCTCTCTGGGACAAACTAAGTGAGCACGAGTGACTGAGCGAAAGGTAGTATATTGTTTCCACGATTCTGAGGGATCAGGGTTGTCATGTTCTGAGGTTGCCAGAATCTATTCTCTCCTTGGTAAGAGAAGATTATAGTGGCACTGTGAGCTAGCTGATACAGACAGGCTAACGTATCCGGTGGGGGTGCACGGAATCAGTCTGCCACCAATCCCACAGTTTATGTTATCCAAACGCGCAGATCCTGTATAGGTTATATAGGAACTACACGACATGGCGCCCAACGTTGGTTGGGTACTTATTTAACAGTAGAATCTGAGTAGTTCAGTCGTGCTATTCTCAGAGATCCCTACTCACAAAACACCAGAGACGTCTGGACTGGGTAGGCACAAACTCTGCCACAGCTGAGTAGGCTAAACAATCCTATTTATTGGCTGTTGGTTAATCAAGCTTGAAGGACACAGTGTTCCTAAAATTGTGCAAAAACACCTTATCTTAGTTGCCTTGGGAAATCATTCCGTGTTCTATACACAATGACTACCGATGAAATAGATCCACTACAGCAAGCACTGCCCCTCTCAGAAGATGAGGATGATGCAAACACAATACAGATTGCGGCAAATTTTCGAAATACAGTCACCCTGAAACTACTTGCGCATGGTGTAACAGCCAGGGGTGGCATAGTAGCTTTCGTGATTGAGGCACACGAATCATATAGAATAGAGGTATTTTATTCATGGGTTACATTCCCAGCAGCAAATGCAAGAACAAAAACATTTCACTCCTACACAGAATGAGATGCACCAGCGGAATATTGTCCGTTTGAAGACATTGAGGTTCCGCTCACATACCAGGAACACTTATACTGGTTTAAAAGTGACGTACCCCACATAAGAAGAAGAGTGAGACTTGGCCCGCTCGGAAGAGAAGGGGCAACATGGCCAATATTAGCGGCCTACACACCACCTCCTGACATTGAAACAATGACACCAGGAGACTTACTCGCACAACACAAAGAATTAATAAACATTTACAGAAACTTGACGCAATTCGTCGTGAGGACACTTACAGTCCAACCAGCAATAGTTGCAACAAATGGAACTCAAGCACAGAGTACAGCTACTAAAATCACACCACAAACATTACACGCGGTGATGGGTAAAATGCCCACAAAAAGTGAACAAATGCCATTCTGGGTAGCTCAGAAAATAACACAGCTAGAGGCAGTATTCCCGAATACTACCCCGTATAAAAAACACAGAATGCTAACAATCTGCTTGCCCATCGGGATAACACCACAAATAGAGGATTGTACCACTTGGGGTACAGTCTTTGCTGCCATTTATACCAGAACTCATGGTATCCCGTCATTAGCAGTAGTACTGGACGTATTGAGACAAATACAAAACGAGTACGGAGCAGAGCCTGCTCTGAACTTAGGGATGACGTTACTAGGTAACTATGCCTAGGTATCAACCATAATATTAGCTAATATCAAAGGGGAAGCAGCTTCAGTGGCTATCCACCAACTCCTAAGGGAGTTCAGTCCTTTAGAACAAGAACTACCGAAAATAATTGAAACTGCATCTGCAGAATTGGGCAGAGACAGTTTGGGTGGGAAAGCTTTAAAACCACAACTGATGGGCAGTCCTGAAAAGGACACTTCTAAGCAGATACCTGCTTCAACAAAGAAGAAGTGGGACAATAAAAAACAACAAAACTTTAAAGGAAACAGATCTCAATCAAGAGGTAGATCTCCACAGGAGCCCTCCGAAAAGAGGTATAACCTTAGGAATAGGGATAACATTAGGAAACCTGACAGGTATCAGGATACTGATACACGTTCCTCTCGTTCCTTTCAGGGTTCATCGAAAAACTCCGAGAGGGAAGGACGGTCAGACAGACAAGAAGAGCGTACAAAGTCCAGAGACAAGCAGCACGCTCAAGATTACACTTCTAAAAAAGAAGAGAAACCAAAGCAAAAGCCACAGTTCAAAAAGAAGAAGGTTGCAGGTCTAAAGATCAGACATGCCCAGAATTCTGAGGACTCGACTACTGAACGGGGTATGGGCTCTGACGATGCTAGACAGTGTGGCAGAAGCTCGCCAGAACCTGATGGAATTTCTGGTGACAGCGGACTTGAATGATTATATCACGGTAGAGACACCCGATACTATGGTAAGTGTCCCACATAAGTTATATGAAATAACACTCCAAATGGAGGGGGACAAATGTAGGACAGTTGGAGGTCTCTTTTTGGAGAACTTGTCGTTTGGCTACGACATTTTGTTAGCTGAACAAGATTGGCTGCCAGCATTCGTCATGGATTGCCCTAAAGGAGAAACAGTAATTTTACTGGCATTCTCAGACCATATTCCCAGGCAACTAAAACACACATATGCGCAGGAGTGGGCGGTAGCCAAGCCCCTGCATTATACAAAAACCATGTTGGATGGGATGAGGATTCAACCCACCACATAATTCCTTAAAAAAATACTCCAACTGCACAGAGGCAGTATCCAATAAAGCAAGAAGCTAAAAAACAGGTCAGGGAGATCTTAGATCAACTTGAATACCAAGGGGTGATCGAAAATTGCACCTCATCGATGAACAATCCTTTGTTCCCAGTCATGAAACCTGATAATTCATATCGTTTAGTTTTAGATTATAGACATTTAAACACTTGCACTAAGACATTTGCAGTCCAAAATGCACACAGTGCCGCATTAATGAATAACATTGTGCAGAAAATATATAAAACGACAATTGATATATCAAATGGATTTTTCTGCCAAAATATAGCGCCTGAAAGCAGGTATCGAACAGCATTCCCAGCGCTAGGGTCACAGCGTCAATTTTGTCGACTCCCCCAGGGGTATAGGAACAGCACAGGGTTGTTTTCAGCCAGAGTAACTGAGTTACTTCAAAATTTGGATGAAGAAGCATTGTCCTATGTGGATGACATTTATCTAACGGACGATGACCTAGAGGAGCACATGAACAGAGTGAATACCATACTTTTGGGATTTGCATCTGAGGGCTACAAATTCAACTTTAAAAAATCAAAAATTGCCCACCTCAGTGTCCTGTTTTTATGTTATGAGCTTTCAAGTGAAGGGAAAAGCTTGCCAGCCAATTTGTTTGAAAAATGCGCGCTGCTCCAACCTCCAAAATCATTGAAAAACTTACAATCAATCCTGGGATTCCTGAACTTTGGCAGAACTTACATTTTGGACTACGCAGAAAGAGTAAAACCTTTCTACGATTTAATAAAACCTGATTTTTCAGTAAGACAATGGATACAGGAACACACAGATATCCTTCGTTCCTTACAAGCTGACATGATAGCTTCCAAACACTTACAGACACGCGTAAACGTACGCAACCTGGTGATCTGTATAGTTGCGGGTCAATCTGGGTACACCTATCTAACATATAATGAAGGTGAAATGGTACCAATTGCATATAAATCGCATTTGTACACAAATGCTGATATGCGCTTCACATCTACAGAAAAGATTCTGACAGCAGTACAAACTGCTGTAGTGAAAGAAAGAGCACTGGCTCAGGGGAAACGAATAATAGTAGTGACTCCGGTTCCAGCCTTAGAGGCTGCGACAAAGGCAAGCGTTCCTAACGCCAAAGCCTTACATCTGAGATGGATACAATGGGCTAATTCACTCACTGCAACAGATGTGGAATACAGGTACGACCCAAATTTAAAGACAGAAGAATTTCTGCAATACGAACAAGAATATCCTCTGCCAAACAAAATAATGCCTCTAGATCAGTATGAATATATAATTTACACTGACGGATCAGCTCAACCGGCCATAGGAAGTAAGCAACAATATAGCGCGGCATGCGCAATCGTTAAAGGTTGCATGCGGGATGGAAGGTTCCACCCAAGTTGCACAAAAACGCAATCTCTAGGAGACTGCACAGCACAGCTGGCAGAATTAAAAGCCTTGATTCTGGCACTGGTAAATACGGATCGAGAATTCCCCACACTAATTGTGTGTGATTCGTTTTACTGTGTGCAGTCATATAATGAATATTTGCAGCACTGGGTTCAAAACGGGTTCAAAGATGCAAAAGGTGGCACAATTAAGCATAAAATGCTATGGGAACAAGTAGTGGAGTTGAAAACCGAACTACTGAGAGCTCACGTGATACATACACTGAGTCATCAGCGTGATGGCGTTCACGTTGAAGGGAATTCATTGGCTGATAAAGCCGCAAAGGGGGCTGTACGCACGGCTTCCGTAGCTGCAATCACTCGTTCTAAAACGAGAATAGACGGTGAGATTATGGTGGCTGTCATTGCTTCTCGCAAAAACAGCGGAGCAGTACCAAAAAGGTTTCCACTCAAGTACTCCTACAAGTTAGATGCCAATAACATTCCATTTGCTCAGATTCCTGGAGTGGGGGATAGAGTAATTCCAAACATGGATCGTAGGTTAGGTTTAATTTTAGCAGCACACGAAGGGATAGGTTCTGCACATGCAGGAGTTACAGCGACTGTTTCTTTATTGAAACAACGCTATTGGTGGCCTGGGTTAACTAAGTAGACTAAAGACTCAGGGGCCGATTCCGATTCGGGCCGGAAAACGTACCGACCGACTCGGAGCCGGAATTTATTCCGACCGACATGTACAGGTGCAGGCTGACCCGCAAAGTACGATGAGAAGCGTGCAAAATCCGACCGACTCGTACGGAACACAAGCCGAACAACCGAGCCGCGCGGAAAACAGCCATCCGGCCGGAAAACCACGCGAATCGAACCGACCGACGCACCAGGAATGAACCCGAACGAAACGTACCCGCGACCTCCTACCCGCCAAGTACCATGCAATGCGTGGAAAACACGACCGAGTCGCACGGAGCCATAGCCGTACGACCGACACGCATACAAAACTGCGAGCAGAAGCAACCCAATACACCGCGACCGACGCGTACGCAGCATAGAAAACAGCACAAACACAGCGTGAACGACTCGGAGAAGCTCGTACGAGACAACTGCAGGGTCCGACTCGGTCACAAGAACATCTCCTACATGCACAAAAAATACAAAGGGAAAAACACACAAAAAAAGGCCAAACAAGCAATTACAAAGGCAATAAATACTGGGGGGACAGGGAACAAAGACACACCCACAACTCCACCCATATAAAGGACACAAATCCCTACCATGATCCTTTGCAAATTCAAATTACCTGCCAGCACTGAACAGACAGCAACCACACACCCACCCACAGCTTATCCATCACACAAGCCACACACCATCAGCACCTCAACAAATAGCACCCTCACATACACCCAGCTAAACACACACTCACACACCCTCACCTGCACACCAACACACACATCACTCACCATCACCACCCATCACCATGCCCCCAAAGAAGAATCATAAGTTCCTAGATAGTGAATTGGAAGTCCTGGTAGATGAGATCCTCAGGGTAGAGCCACAGCTGTTTGGTACACTGGTCCAACAGACACCCATGTCGCAGAAAACCAAGATGTGGGAGAGGATTGTCGACAGGGTGAACGCACAATCACCATGTTTGCGCACAAAGGGAGACATCCAGAACAGGTGGTATGACGTGCGCAGGAGGGTCAGGGAGCTGTTGAAGAAGGACTACCTCTTGAGCCAACACACCGGCAGTGACCCTCCTGCCAAACCAGTATACCTCAGGCCCTGGGAGGAGAAGGTGCAGGCCATCCTACCACCAGTGAGCGTATATGGACTAGAAAACATCCCAGAGCCTGGTGAGTACATAACAAATGTACACAATATTGTGCGACAATACACACACATCACTGTCAAGGGGAGAGTCAAACCATGCACCCTTAGCAAATACACACCAACCAGAACAGAATCATCCCAAATTGTGTATGTCAGTCAGATAAACACAACACATGCCATCTCATAGTGATATGTAACTGTGTCATCACATGTACAAACACAACTACAACTACAGCTAGGCAGTGGCACTAATATAACTAACAAACACATCCAGACATGTAGGCACCACTACAACACCACCTCACAGTGAAGCCCACTGAAAGGAAGGAATCCTGTGTATGCTGGGCAAGTCAGTGTAGCCAATAGCATCATGGGAGTTGTAGTCACAGACATTGCCCACCCTCACAATGCGCACATCAACACCACCATGAACCATGCTCACATCACAGGGAGTGGAAAACAACTGACAAGATGGCTGACACTGGCTACTGCTGTGGGGAGCACAAGGTCCTGCTGGCAACTGTGCACCAACCAACAGCAGGACACCACTGACTGACATCCTGAAAGACAACTTGCACTCCCTGCAACGGAAGCACGTTCCATGGTGGAAAATCTGGCTGAGTGGGAAGGAGGACTGACAGCACTGACCATAGTTACCAGCAGCTCCACTCACACACCCCCTAACACAAACTCCACACAACTCACCTGGGAGAATGCATTGCCTCACACTCTAATCAAATATCCCACAAAGAACCACAACCCTGGGTCATGCAGTGTGAAGCACAGGGACACACATGTGACTTGCAGCAAAACTAACCCCAGGATAACACTGTCAGCCATCTTGTCAGCACAGGCACACAACCCCACAGGGAAGCAGAATCAAAAGGAAGGAAGCATGGGCATGCTGGGAAGTGGGGTGGAGGCAATAGCATGATGGGAGTGGTAGTCACAGCCCAACATCCCCACCCACATGGCCCAGCAAGCTCACACCCAAGCATGCACACCTCACAGGGAGTCAAAAGCCACTTCAAAGATGGCTGACACTGGTGCTCAGTTGTGGGGAGCACATGGCCCTGCTGGGAAATGGGCACCAAGCAACAGCAGGACACCACTGTCAGCCATCTTGCCATTGCTCTCACACTCACACACAGTGAAGTCCACCCAAAAGCAAGTAAGTATGGGCATGCTGGGAAGTGGGGTGGAGGCAATAGCATGATGGGAGTGGTAGTCACAGCCCAACATCCCCCACCCACATGGCCCAGCAAGCTCACACCCAAGCATGCACACCTCACAGGGAGTCAAAAGCCACTTCAAAGATGGCTGACACTGGTGCTCAGTTGTGGGGAGCACATGGCCCTGCTGGGAACTGGGCACCAACCAACAGCAGGACACCACTGTCAGCCATCTTGCCATTGCTCTCACACTCACACACAGTGAAGTCCACCCAAAAGCAAGTAAGTATGGGCATGCTGGGAAGTGGGGTGGAGGCAATAGCATGATGGGAGTGGTAGTCACAGATATTGGTCACCCCCACAACTGTCCCATCAACACCACCCTGAACCATGCGCACATCACAGGGAGTGGAAAAGAACTGACAAGATGGCTGACACTGGGTACTGCTGTGGGGAGCACAAGGCCCTGCTGGCAACTGTGCACCAACCAACAGCAGGACACCACTGACTGACATCCTGAAAGACAACTTGCACTCCCTGCAATGGAAGCACGTTCCATGGTGGAATATCTGGCTGGGTGGGAAGGAGGGCGGGATGTCAACCAAATACAACCAATGCAGACCATGTACACACCTCAACATTCATATAGAAATGCCCAAAGTATGCAGGACAATGTGCTACACCAATATCAACCTCTGACTGTGACAACTTAGGACAATGCAATGTACAGGCCCGCATCCAGAGGTACAGTCACAACTGTCATGTGTGTCAACCATTCATGCCTGCAGAAACATAACATACATTGTGTGTGTCTCCCAAAAACAGGTGATGATGGGGACACAGCAGCAGACGCTGAGGAGTCCCTGTCCCAGGCTCAAGGGGAAACGGAGCTCACTGGTGTGGAACAGCCTCTGCCCTCCTCGGATGACGAAGACCTACCTGGCACCTCCGGAGCAAGTCATCATGCAGCACCAGCAGGACCACCAGCTGCACCCCTGCACCCACCCCTCCAACGACTGTCAACACACATACCACCCCTGCTGACACGGACAGACCAAGGAGCACCACCACCACCAGCACAGGGACCCTGGACCAACGTGGGGCTATGGACACCAACACCACCAACAACCCCCAAGGGGGCCCAGGGTCACCTGTGCGTGCCACCTCAGGTACTGCACGTGTCGCCAGGGGTGGTGGGAGGGGTGGGAGACATAGGTCGCTGATCGCAGAGGGGTCTGGACTGCATGATGACCCACAACTGGTACGCATAGCCGATGCGTACCAGTCCAGCACCGGAGAGCTCAGCCAGGTAGTGGGGCTCCTCAGGGACATTAAACAGCAGCAGGCTGCCCATCATGCCCGCTTGGACTCGCATATGTCCCGCGTGGAGTCCAAGTGGGACACACTGCATGAGATGACGGCGGTGCATAGGGACATATTACAATGCCTCCGCCAGATGAGCAGCAACCAGTCAACACCTCCCTGTGTGCCCACAACATCTGGTGCTGAAACAACTGCAACTGCCACAGGGAGGGAGGATGACTCTGGCGGAGAGTCCCCTGCACCGCAGCAGCCTGCACTTGAGGGTCCCCCCCAAAGAAGAGGGGTCGTCCGAGGAGGGGCAACTGAGAGGCCGATGGCCATGTGCAAACCCCAGGAAGCCAAAACCTGTTCTGGATAATCACCTTTGTGCGCAAACTGTTCACCCTGTTGACTGCAACACAACTCCCCCACATGACATGGGGAGTACAAGTTGGACCAATGTATCAGATGACTGTGGACTTTATTCTGGACATATCTGCTACCAGGACTTCCAATTCATCTAGGAACTTTGGATTGCAATCAAAATGTACAGCACCCACCATCCTGTGCACTATACACACACATGTATGACAATAAACACACTAATACACCATACCTGCCTCTGTTGTGATTCCAACGTGGTTTCTGTCATGGAGATGATGACCTGCGAAATTACACTGTGCATGCTAACTGCTACAGCAAGTACAACACAGGCATGTGAGTCATGGCAACGTGACACATATGAGGGAGACACACCACCAGGGCTACACAACATATACACACCTAGGCCATCTGACTCATCGCCTACACTGATGTTGCCAGGAAATACGGTGCAATGCACAGACACAACACCTATTCACAGTCTCTGTCAACTAGCCCACTGGTGCAGTAAGCAAATGTCAGTCAGATGTGTGACCACAGACAACGCACATCACAAAGTGAAGCACAGGTTTATTACACATTTGCAACATGTTGTAACCACTACAGATGCAAGGCAATCCCACCTGGCAGCGGGCACACAGTCAACAAGTGTAGAAGGAAGGAAGTCCATGGGTGTGGCGCACATCACCTGTAGGGACACGACAGCTACCACCCTGGAAGTCGAATCACGGTGTCGGGGATCACAGTTGACCAAACCACTCTGAAAGTACCCTGTGAAGGACAGAAATGAAACACAGTCAAAAGCACTGAAGAACAGGACAGAACTGCAATACTCATGCCCAATACATGTCACAAGATACCCACCCAGAACCAAGTTAGCATGTCAACACTGTTGGGGAGTACAGACTACCTGTAAGGACACATCGCTACACGCATACAGTCATGTAGCACATGGACACACTCAAACAGCACCAGAGCACCACCAACACATATCATGCATACTCACATCATTGACATGACATCTCTGGATACTCACATTCAGCTGAAGAAGTTGGTGATGAGCTGTGTGCGGACATCACCATCATCATCATCATCACTGGCATCGTGGTCCAGGCCAGGATCCTCCACAGGTGGCGGATGTTGGTCATCGTCATCCAGGATGAGAGGCAACTCCTTCCGCACTGCCAGGTTGTGTAGCATGCAGCAGACGATGACAATCTTGCACACCTTTGCTGGGGCATATGGGAGGGCCCCTCCTGTCTTGTCCAGGCAGCGGAAGCGGCTCTTCAGGAGACCAAATGTCCGCTCAATCACTCTCCTGGTCCGACCATGTGCCTCATTGTAGCGCATCTGGCCTGGTGTCACAGGGTTCCTGAGGGGCGTCAGCAACCACGGCATGTTGGGGTATCCGGAGTCACCTACATACAGACAATTGCACATTAGCTGAGTTGGAAAAGAGGGTGGAACACTACATTGCAGAACACACACAATGGTACTAAGTCAGTACACACCAACAAGCCAGGCACGCTGGTTCCGCATCTGTGACATCATCCTCGGGATGCGACTACTCCTCATCACGTAGGCATCGTGTGCAGAACCGGGGAAACGGGCACAGACGTGTGAGATGCTCATATCTGCAAGACATACCACCAGTGCATTGACCGAGTGGTAGTGTTTGCGGTTCCTGTATGCCTGCTCTTGGGCCTGTGGTGGTACCAAAGCAACATGTGTCCCATCAATGGAGCCAATGACATGCGGCATCCTCCCCAGGGCATAGAAGTCACTCTTCACGTCAGTGAGTTGTTGGAGTCTAGGGAAATAGATGTACTGGTTCAGGTAAATCAACATAGCCTCCAAAACATCGCGGAGCACACGGCTGAACATGGTCTGTGACATCCCACCAGCAGTCGCCACAGTGTGTTGAAAGGTACCGGTGGCAAAGAAGTGTAGGGCTGCCATCACCTTCACCTTGGGGGTCAGCGCTGTAGGGTATGTCCGGCCAGCTTGCAAATGTGGGGCCAACCGCACCGTCAATACCTCAATCAGCGGCCTGGTGAAGCGGTACCGTCGGATGCAGTCCCGTTCCACCATGGTTGCAAGGTCAGGGAATGGTCTATGGACAGCTGGTGCCCTGCAGTGCATAGGTGAAGAAAGAAAGATTGTCAGTCACCCCACATATGTGGCATTGACCATACTCAATATCACATGATACATCATTATGAGGCACAAGTACATGATGTGTGCAGTTCCGTAAGGACATGTATGGCACATACATGGCCAACATCTAACATCACAGTTCAACAAGTGGCATCAACAAGTCCCAGGTTGTGCCATGGGATATCATGAGGCCGTGTCACAGTTCCCATCTCCTGCTGCCACGTTCCAAACACACCCCACAGTGACATGTGAGGACAGATGTGCCCCAGGCATCACAGCTCAATGACAGGTAGATTCCCAGGGACCCTGTATTGCCACATGGACACTGGCATGACATGGTGTATCATGAATACACCACAGCAAAACAACCATGACCCCCACAGGTAGTGGTCCCTGTTGCCTCGGCAGGACAGACATGGACGTCTGTGACACACACACGTACAACATCAAAGTCCATGCACAAACAACGTGGATGTGGAGACTGTCTCCCATTGTGCACATGGAATCAGAGACATTGTAAACACAACATGCACACAGACTGTGGAGGACCATCACTATTGTGGCAATGGGTCACCCTGGGACGTACATACCGTCACACATGGGACTCAGGGGGTATGTGACATGACATACACATACACCACCGTGAAATGTGACCATGCCACATGCACAGAAATGAACAGTTGCACATCACAGTGGTCATGTACACGAAACACCAAGGATTCTGTCCCCATGAACACGTGCACAGCCTGGGAGTGGCTGCCCCCAAGTGACACCCACAGAACAACATGTTCACCCCCATACACGGAATAGGTAATGCAGCCTTACATGCCTCAGGATACAGTGTGGACAGGCTGTGGTGTTGTAGGTGTGCCCCTCACTCCCTGGGAAGTATATGTTGCTGGCATATATTCACCTGTGACAGGCATGGTGACATATGCCAGTGACTTGTACAGGGACGCGTTGGACAGCAATGGACCGATCGGTGCGCACACATTGGCCATTGCATTCAATGTGAGTGGGTACGTGTTGTATTGGCAATACGCGTTGGACAGCAATGGACCGATCGGTGCGCACACATTGGCCATTGCATTCAATGTGAGCGGGTACGCATTGTATCCGCAATACGCGTTGAACAGCAATGGACCGATCGGTGTGCCCGGCCGGCCCATTGCATTCAATGTGAGCGGGTACGCGTTGTATCCGCAATACGCGTTGAACAGCAATGGACCGATCGGTGTGCCCGGCCGGCCCATTGCATTCAATGTGAGCGGGTACGCGTTGTATCCGCAATACGCGTTGAACAGCAATGGACCGATCGGTGTGCCCGGCCGGCCCATTGCATTCAATGTGAGCGGGTACGCGTTGTATCCGCAATACGCGTTGAACAGCAATGGACCGATCGGTGTTCCCGGCCGGCCCATTGCATTCAATGTGAGCGGGTACGCGTTGTATCCGCAGATACGCGTTGAACAGCAATGGACCGATCGGTGTGCCCGGCCGGCCCATTGCATTCAATGTGAGCGGGTACGCGTTGTATCCGGGCACGCGTTGAACAGCAATGGACCGATCGGTGTGCCCGGCCGGCCCATTGCATTCAATGTGAGCGGGTACGCGTTGTATCCGCAGTACGCGTTGAACAGCAATGGACCGATCGGTGCGCACCCATTGGCTATGGCCTGGCCTGGCAACGGACGCGTTTTCAAATCTTGAACGAGTCTGATGCTGGAAATTCAGTTGGTCACCCACAACAATGTTGCAAATTCATGGGTGTCATGAAGTTGAACTTTTGAAGGATGCTGTGGGCGTGTGTAAGTGGTGCAATTCCATGGATTGGCCAGATTCAGAAGATGCTAAAGACTTGGACCTATCACTTTGGACACATGGGACAGTATCTGCCTCTGCAGCACACATATAATGCTGGCTGTTCCCCTGAGAGCTCACTTGCCTGCACTACATGCTCCAGGACGACATCTGCCACCACCACTGCTGCTGTATCTGCACCCTCTGGACCCTGCAATGGCACGTACTGTGGAGAGAGCCCCAGCCTTCAGCACTGAGGAGAACCAGGCCCTGCTGGACAGCCTCCTTCCACAGTACAGCAAGCTGTATGGGAAAGCAGGGGAGCAGGTGAGTGTGCTGTCCACTGCCTTACTAAATGTGCATGTTGTCTGACTAGCAAGGCTAACAGTCTGCACGCCACTGGCTAGCAGGCTCACTGAGTAGTTGTCACCCCCATAGTGTGTAGTTACATGCACTGAACAGGTATAGTGCAGTGACAGTGCATTTAAACAAGGTTTTACTTCCCAGGCAATGATACCATGTAGTAACTGCTGGCATACTGTCCATAGCCATCGTTGCACTGCCTGTGTACATCATGTGCCCCTGTGATTGAGACATGTATATCCAACTGTGTAATGCACGGATATGTTGCATGTGTAGTAATGGCATTCTCACTTTGTCATCCTCACAGGTTGATGCCCACCAGAAGCAGAAGATATGGCTGACCATCGTCCGGGCAGTGAGATCCGTGGGGGACTACAAGCGCCGGATCCGCAACTGCCAGAAGAGGTGGCAGGACCTTCGGGGCTGGACCCGGAGGATCGCACGGGTCCAGCTGAAGCTGTCGCCTCCTCGCAGGAGGGGCGGACACCGGACCCTGACCCCCACATGCTCAGGATCCTGGCGGTGGTCTTCCCTGATCTGGATGGGCAGCTGAAGGCCAGAGAGCAGCAAGGAGGGGGTGAGTCCATGACTGCATTGTGAACTTTGTCTGCCATGCTATGTGCCCTCCTCTGGCCTGGTTAAACTTCCACAGTACATCAGTCATGTGGTCCAGGACCCATGTCCCTCGATTGTGCACTGCCCACTCCTCATCTGATACCCAGGTGTGGCCCTTGCAGTCAGGGAATTGTGTCACTTGGGTACTGTGTCCTTGCAGTTTGCTTGACTCAAGGTGGGGGACAGCATCTGTTCCCCTAACTCTGTGGTGGGCATCATGGGTGGGTCCTTTGCTTACACAATGCCTGTGTTCTGACATGTAATCTGCGTGTTACTTTGATATGTGGTCCAATTGCTGAGCTGATCCACCACATGTGCCTGGGGTATCTGGCACACACCCATGCTGCGGGTGGGAACAATGCTTGGGCCCCAGGAGTGTGTATATTACGTGTGTCACACATACTTAGCCAGCTGCCTACTGTCCAGGGCTCATCCCTCATTCATGTGGGGCAGGACAGTCATGCCTACTCCAGGCCATACAATACACTCTGTACTCCCACTCCCGTGTATCAGCTGACACGTTGTGCTCAGTGATATGTCCCCTCAGGTGTCTGCCTCTGTGTCAGTGTGCTGTGGCTTCGTTGTCATGACTGCTGGGGTGTCTCTCGGTTGGGGCTCAGCATGCCACCGGAGATGTGACCATAGGAGACGATACTTGGGTGACACATAGGTGTTTGATCACCTGACCGTGCAGACTGGGGTATGCGAATGTGAAGTTCAGGCAGCTGTTTCCCATTCACAGCAGATTGTGAGGTGCTCAGGTTCAGAGGGTTGTGTTACAGGTCTCCCATATGTCCAATCGGTATGACCTGGACAGATAAGGGTTCAGATGATGTGGTGTGTGGGGGATGTACATGTGCACTTGTTCAGCTCCAGGACTTGCATTCCCCATGACCTACTATTGTGACACAGTGCAGACTGTTGTTGTCTGGCTGCCCTGCCCATGTGACTGGAGACAGTGATGTATGACTTAGCAGGCATGCCTGTGCCATGGCATGTAACTTCCTATGAGTGATCCTGCAGGGGAGTGACATGTGCTACATGCACACCATTGTGGCAATGGCTATCAGGACATGGGTGCATCATGGTGTCTGTCGCTGGTATGCATCACATGCATTTCATATTTGACTCTGGGCATCCCTTTCATCCGGACACCTGTACTGACTCAGTGGCAAGAGTTGTGATGTGTGCATGTTCACATGCTTCACCGTGTTTTCTGCACTGTCCAACTACTGTGTAGGTGGTGCATGTGTCCACACTGGGGTATTGCCATCCAACAGACACCAGACAGATGGGTGCAAGGCCAGGAGGGATGTGAGTGCCATGGTTGACCATCAGACTGACAATTGGCTACTCCTATTCTGTTTGGGCACTTTTGGCAATGTTCAACTAAGGATGCCAGGGCTTGCTCTGTAATGTGCTGTACTTACTGTGGTGTGTGCGTTCGGTGCAGGTGACTGATGTCTGTCTGTTTCCCTATTGTTTGCAGATACATCCACAGCCACAGGAGGGGACAGCTCCACGGACCAGGAGGAGCCGCAGAGCCAGACTGGGTCAGCAGCCGAGGAGTGGTCGGAGGGACCCAGTGGCACGGAGGGCGAGGGGAGCCACACCGAGGAGTCCTCAGCACCATCCACCTCAGCTGAGGACCACAGCAGCTCGGAGGATGACTCCCTTGTGGATGCGGGTGTCAGCAGCCACCACACCCCAGCTAGTGTTGCTGTCCCCGCCACCACCACCACCACCACCGCCCTCCCATCGGCTCCCATTCCCGAGGTCCGTGGAGGCTCCCATGTTCGGGAGCGTGTCTCCTTCGGGCCAGGCACCGCACCCCCTGCCCCTGTGTCCCCTGCTGCCCTGAGTGAGGAGTCTGTGTACCTCCTTCGCCAGCTCCATGTAGGGCAGACAGCGATGCTGAGTGTCCTCCATGCACACACCACTCTGTTGACTCAGCTGGTGTCGTCTCATGGAGGGCATCTCATCGGGCATGTCTGCCCTACAGAGGGGCAATAGGTCCATGGACTCCTCCCTGACGGCAGCAGTGTCCCTCCTCCAACAGTCCCTCACCCCTCCTGCCTCTGCCCCATCCACACTCCCCAGCACCTTACCTGTCCCAAGCACACACACACCGGCACAGGCACACACCAGCACAGACACGAGCAGCACACAGACACACACACCACAAACAAGACGCACACGCACGCACAGTCAGGGGACTGAAACCACACTCACAGGGGATGGGGCCCAGGCACACACACACGCATCCACGAGCACTGCGCAGTCCTCAGTTGCCTCTCCCTCCAAAGCCCCCTCCCTTGCCTCACCTGCAACCCCAAAGACACAGCGGCTCTTCCTCAGTGACCTCGGCCTCTTCCCTCCGATCCAGCTGATCCAGCATTCAGGGGGAAGAGGAAGCCCACCCACACGGAGCGGAGTGCCCCTCGCCCCCGGACACCCTCCCCCAGGCGCAGACCGACTGACGCCCCCATCCGCAAGTCCCCCCGGACCCGGAAGAGCAAGACCCCGCCGCCGCCCTGCAGCTCAGGCACCAAGTCTCCTTCCTCCATCCCTCAGGCCCCCACTCCACAGGTGCCCCCACCACACCCTGCCCCAGGTTCCCCCACCCACAGATACACCATCCCCAAAAAGATCCGGCCTTCTCCCCTGCCACTTGCTCTTCCGGCCCCACACCCCCGCTGCGCTTGTCTGTGCCACTGGTGTGGAGACGGTGTCCTCCCCCTCTGTCCTGCCCACCTTACCTGATCCCCATTCTCCTCCCCTGGAGGTAGGCACTGCAGTGGAGTCCACTACCACCCTGTCTGACTTGGGCACTGCAGTGGGGAACCTGTCCACTCCATCTGCACGGTCCACTGCAGTCGTGCCGGCACCCACACCATCAGAGTCATGCCCCCCAGTTGTGCCGGCACACACCATGTCAGACACCTCCACTGCAGTTGTCAGTGGCTCTTCAGCACCCACCACCCCTTCCCTGCCTCCTTCTGGTGAGCCCTGATCCTGTCCCTGCGGTGCCTGGCCTGCCCCCCGTATACCCCTCCGAGGGGATTGTCCCTGGTTTTTATCAGTGCAGGCATGCGTAGGGTGACATCTGCCACTGTCACCCTGTTTTGACTTTCAGGATGGACTGGCCATTGGCCTTTGTTTCTTTTTTACTGGACTTCAACTTTTGAACCCACATATGCTGAATAAAGCGACTTTCTGTTCTCTAGTGCTTTTGCTTCTGATGTACATGATGTTGATGATGCTAACCATGCCCTTGCTGCAGTGATGGTGATATTTGGTCTCATGAAAATGAAGTGTTACTGTTCAGGAACCCATGTGGTCCAGGGGGAATGTGTCCTATCCTGTGGTGTATCCATGTCATCCTTAGCAGCATCTGAGGGTGTCATGTTTTCAATATTTGGCAATGGGATTTCCTACTTACATTAGCAATGTCACATCTGTGGCTTCCACCCCTGCACATCTGTTGTGCTTGCCATTGTTCAATTAGTCTACTTCCCTGACCGTGTGGCCATCTCCACTGGACATGCAGGTTTGGGCATCAATGGGGAAGGACTCATCTGTGTTGTCAGTGCAACTTGCTATACATGTGTGTTGGATCTGTGCTGATGATTTCGTT
Source organism: Calotriton arnoldi (assembly GCA_963921515.1). Classification (NCBI taxonomy): domain Eukaryota; kingdom Metazoa; phylum Chordata; class Amphibia; order Caudata; family Salamandridae; genus Calotriton; species Calotriton arnoldi. Next base: position 705,045 of record CAWUFW010006508.1, on the reverse strand, counting down.
GACACTCCCATGACCAGGCTGATGTGACGGGAGCCTTCATTTGGTGCAAATTGTTGACTGTGTGACCAAGTGTTCTGCTGACATGATGGAGCCCTACTGTAGGCAACATATGGCACAGCTTTCCTCACACAGGAGTGGAGTCCCCTCATGGCAGTGTGTACTCCTGTGACATCGCCTGCGCCCAAGGTGTGTGTTGTATGAGCATGTCTGTGTGTTCACTTCCATTTTGCTGTGCATGCTGGGATCCCTAGTGGTGTTCCTGTTTGTGATGCTTGCTGAGTTGACCTATGTTCCCCCAAAGTCTTCTCCCTGGGTTCTCTGTGATGTGGGTGCATGGCACATTACTGGTCATCAGGGTGTCACCCATAGGTGTGTTGGCTGTGAGGGCTGAGTTTGTGGGCAGACGCAGATGGGTCACAGTCAGGATTCCCCTTGGCACTTGTTGTTTACACCTGTCATGTGATTTCCAGTTTGTGTTAGCTTTCAGTGATTGTGACACGTTGTGTGTGTGACTGCTGGCACTCCTCAGGGTCAGGGCTGCAATGTTGGTAGTTGTCTATGTGTGTTCTTTGTGGGTGACCTTGGCTTCTTCATTGGTGTGGGACTGTGGCTGGGATCCCATTGGTTGGTGTGGTATTGCCGTCATGTCCATGTACAGCGTAGTGTGCAGTGTGTCAGACATTCAAGAGTCTTGTTGAGTGGCCATGTGTGATGTGTTTCTGCACCTTGGTTCCCACCACCACCCATGGGATTGTCATGGGTGCATGTGCAATGTCACCAGTGCATGTGAGCTTCACTGCTGCACATTGTTGGAGGTCGAGGTGTGTGGTGTTGAGTGTGTGCAGATGAGAGTTGTTGCACGGCTAGACCCCTGCCTCCATGTTGGCCTTGGCTTACTGGCCGTGCTGATTGATTTGTGCTTGTGTAGGTGTGATGGTAGTTTGTTGCTCAGGACACATGACTGTGGTTCACAGTGTGAACGACATCTAGCTTTGTCATCACAGTGGGATTGTAATGCAGCCCAGGGTCACCACATTGTGGGGACCCTGGGGGTAGTGCTGTGGTGTCTCTGTGTCTTGCTGTGTCAGTTGCTGTTCCTACATGCTTGTGTGACATGTGTGATTTGTGCTCCCTCTCATCTAACAATGCCTGATTGCCCACATAGGGGATTTGGATCCATGAGTTACCTTTGTGTGGCACTGTATGCACATCTGTGTAATTGGTATTCAGGCCTCATCATGTGTTGTGTGGTTGCCTGGGGACACTGGCACCCCCCTCACCTGTTGTGTTTGATGTGCAGTGTGGGTCTGCCTGTTTGTGTTTGTGCATCTGCACCACTGCATTGGCATGTCTTTAGTGTGCCATTGGCTGTATGTTGTTTGGTGGGTTTCCCCTGCTGTCCCTGGGACTCCTAGGTCATCAGTCAGCACAATGATCATTGTTTGTGTGTCCCATTGCTGCCATGGTATGGTATCTGTTCACCTCTACATCTACAGTCTCCACAGGGTATCTGCATTTGTGTGCCCATTGGTGCAAATATGTGGGTCTGCATTATCATGGTCACTTCTGTCATTGTGTCATTGATGAATGTTGACAGTGTCAGCCCCCATGGGTGATGTTTGTCTGCACATGGCCAAAGGTATGTCTTATTTGCACTGCAGTGTTTGCCTCCCCCAATCTATGTTGCTATGGGACACAAGCACTACTTTGCCACTGATGTGTTTGTTGTTCTGTGACCAGGAATCATCCATGCAGTTTGGCAGTTGCAGCTTTTTCAATGTCAACACTTACATTTTGGTCACTGTGATGATGGGGGTTTGAACCCCATTGCCACAATGTTCAAGATGTGCTTCAGCTATGGGCCCCACACTTACCTTTTGGTCACTGTGATGATGGGGGTTTGTACCCCATTGCCACAATGTTCAAGATGTGCTTCAGCTATGGGCCCCACACTTACCTTTTGGTCACTGTGATGATGGGGGTTTGAACCCCATTGCCACAATGTTCAAGATGTGCTTCAGCTATGGGCCCCACACTTACATTTTGGTCACTGTGATGATGGGGGTTTGAACCCCATTGCACAATGTTCAAGATGTGCTTCAGCTATGGGCCCCACATTACTTTTGGTCACTGTGATGATGGGTGTTTGAACCCCATTGCCACAATGTTCAAGATGTGCTTCAGCTATGGGCCCCACACTTACCTTTTGGTCACTGTGATGATGGGGGTTTGAACCCCATTGCCACAATGTTCAAGATGTGCTTCAGCTATGGGCCCCACACTTACCTTTTGGTCACTGTGATGATGGGGGTTTGTACCCCATTGCCACAATGTTCAGGATGTGCTTCAGCTATGGGCCCCACACTTACATTTTGGTCACTGTGATGATGGGGGTTTGAACCCCATTGCCACAATGTTCAAGATGTGCTTCAGCTATGGGCCCCACACTTACCTTTTGGTCACTGTGATGATGGGGGTTTGAACCCCATTGCCACAATGTTCAAGATGTGCTTCAGCTATGGGCCCCACACTTACATTTTGGTCACTGTGATGATGGGGGTTGGACCCCATTGCCACAGTGGTCATGGTCTGCTTGCATTGTGGGGGCCACACACATTTATGTGTGGCACATGTGATAGGGGGTCACATTGTATGTTCAAAGTCATGTTCAGTGTTGTAGGCATTTGACACAGTCTACACACGCTTGTCATGGTGTTGGGGGGATGTCTTTATGTTGCATTGTTTATGTTGGTGTGTGCTTGTTGTGTCATGTATTAGCCATCCTGTGAGTGGGGGTGGTAGTAGTGGTAGGCATCTGGCACCCCCTTGGTAGAGGTGGGAGTAGTGACAGGCATCTGGCACCCCCCTGAGTAGGGGTGGTAGTGGTGGTGGGCATCTGGCACCCCCTGGGTAGAGGTGGGAGTAGTGACAGGCATCTGGCACACCCTGGGTAGAGGTGGTAGTAGTGGTAGGCATCTGGCACACCCTGGGTAGAGGTGGGAGTAGTGACAGGCATCCAGCCCCCCATGGGTAGAGGTGGTAGTAGTGGTAGGCATCTGGCACCCCCTGGGTAGGGGTGGTAGTAGTGATAGGCATCTGGCACCCCCTGGGTAAGGGTGGTAGTAGTGGTAGGCATCTGGCACCCCCTGGGGAGGGGTGGCAGTAGTGGTGGGCATCTGGCACCCCCTGGGTAGGGGTGGTAGTAGTGGTGGGCATCTGGCACCCCCTGGGTAGAGGTGGGAGTAGTGACAGGCATCCAGCCCCCCATGGGTAGAGGTGGTAGTAGTGGTGGGCATCTGGCACCCCCTGGGTAGAGGTGGGAGTAGTGACAGGCATCCAGCCCCCCATGGGTAGAGGTGGTAGTAGTGGTGGGCATCTGGCACCCCCTGGGTAGAGGTGGGAGTAGTGACAGGCATCCAGCCCCCCATGGGTAGAGGTGGTGGTAGTGGTAGGCATCTGGCACCCCCTGGGTAGGGGTGGTAGTGGTGGTAGGCATCCAGCCCCCCATGGGTAGGGGTGGTAGTAGTGACAGGCATCCAGCCCCCCATGGGTAGAGGTGGTAGTAGTGACAGGCATCCAGCCCCCCATGGGTAGAGGTGGTAGTAGTGGTAGGCATCTGGCACCCCCTGGGTAGGGTGGTAGTAGTGGTAGGCATCTGGCACCCCTGGGTAGAGGTGGGAGTAGTGACAGGCATCCAGCACCCCATGGGTAGAGGTGGTAGTAGTGGTAGGCATCTGGCACCCCTGGGTAGAGGTGAGAGTAGTGACAGGCATCCAGCCCCCATGGGTAGAGGTGGTGGTAGTGGTAGGCATCTGGCACCCCTGGGTAGGGGTGGTAGTGGTGGTAGGCATCCAGCCCCCCATGGGTAGGGGTGGTTGTGGTGACAGGCATCCAGCCCCCCATGGGTAGAGGTGGTAGTAGTGACAGGCATCCAGCCCCCCATGGGTAGAGGTGGTAGTAGTGGTAGGCATCTGGCACCCCCTGGGTAGGGGTGGTAGTAGTGGTGGGCATCTGGCACCCCCTGGGTAGAGGTGGGAGTAGTGACAGGCATCCAGCCCCCCATGGGTAGAGGTGGTAGTAGTGGTGGGCATCTGGCACCCCCTGGGTAGAGGTGGGAGTAGTGACAGGCATCCAGCCCCCCATGGGTAGAGGTGGTAGTAGTGGTAGGCATCTGGCACCCCCTGGGTAGGGGTGGTAGTGGTGGTAGGCATCCAGACCCCCATGGGTAGAGGTGGTGGTAGTGGTAGGCATCTGGCACCCCTTGGGTAGAGGTGGGAGTAGTGGTAGTCATCTGGCACACCCTGGGTAGAGGTGGTAGTAGTGGTAGGCATCTGGCAACCCCTGGATAGAGGTGGAGTAGTGACAGGCATCCAGCTCCCCATGGGTAGAGGTGGTAGTAGTGGTAGGCATCTGGCACCCCCTGGGTAGGGGTGGTAGTAGTGGTAGGCATCTGGCACACCCTGGGTAGAGGTGGTAGTAGTGGTAGGCATCTGGCACCCCCTGGGTAAGGGTGGTAGTAGTGGTAGGCATCTGGCACCCCTGGGTAGAGGGTGGTAGTAGTGGTAGGCATCTGGCACCCCCTGGGGAGGGGTGGTAGTAGTGGTAGGCATCTGGCACACCCTGGGTAGAGGTGGTAGTAGTGGTAGGCATCTGGCACCCCCTGGGTAGAGGTGGTAGTAGTGGTAGGCATCTGGCACACCCTGGGTAGAGGTGGTAGTAGTGGTAGGCATCTGGCACCCCTGGGTAGAGGTGGTAGTAGTGGTAGGCATCTGGCACCCCTGGGTAGAGGTGGGAGTAGTGACAGGCATCTGGCACCCCCTGAGTAGGGGTGGTAGTGGTGGTGGGCATCTGGCACCCCTGGGTAAGGGTGGTAGTAGTGGTAGGCATCTGGCACCCCTGGGGAGGGGTGGTAGTAGTGGTAGGCATCTGGCACACCCTGGGTAGAGGTGGTAGTAGTGGTAGGCATCTGGCACCCCCTGGGTAGAGGTGGGAGTAGTGACAGGCATCTGGCACCCCCTGAGTAGGGGTGGTAGTGGTGGTGGGCATCTGGCACCCCCTGGGTAAGGGTGGTAGTAGTGGTAGGCATCTGGCACCCCCTGGGGAGGGGTGGTAGTAGTGGTAGGCCTCTGGCACACCCTGGGTAGAGGTGGTAGTAGAGGAAGGCATCTGGCACCCCCTGGGTAGTGGTGGGAGTAGTGACAGGCATCTGGCACCCCTGAGTAGGGGTGGTAGTGGTGGTGGGCATCCAGGCCCCTATGTGTATATGTGGTATTGGTGATGGCCATCCCGCCCCTATGGTGCTGCTGTTGCTGGTGTAAGTAATTTCTGCATCCCTCTGTGTGTGTGTGATATGTCGGGTACGTGTAGTTTGTTTTTGTGGTTGGTGTCTGACTTACCTTCTGCGCCGTACGCGTCCGTGCCTGTTCCGGTAGTAGATGTAGAATATTGGTAGGATCGGCACGATGGGATTCATAGTTGGTCTCGTCTCGTTCGTCTTTCTCTTTGCTTCGCCTCGTCCTCGTCGCTGGCCTGTTCGTCTCGTAGCCGTGGATCGTGTTGTGGCGCGAATCGGAGCTTATGTGCGCCTCTCCCGGATGCTTTGACGTGCCGTGCGTAGCGACGGGTTCGGCGCGTACGGAAAGCGCATCGTACTTGTCCGGCCGGACGCGGCTGCATTTTGGCTTCCGTGCGACTCGATTCTGCGTTTACGGATCCGGCTCGGTCGGAGTACAGGACCTGGATTGGGTGAGTACGACTGGGTCGGAATATAAGCAGTTGTGCGCTTCGTACTTGCTCGTTCGGAAGAATGTGCGAATCGGTCGGGAAACAGGCATTCGCCTGGCTTTTTTCCCGGCCGAATAGTGTTGGGTGCGCCTCCGACCGAGATCGGAATCGACCCCTATGTCTTAAAATGCGACATCTGCCAGCAGATGAAAGGTTCCACCGTAACACGTCCAGCACAGACACCATTATTAATATCTGACAAACCACTAGCGTGTTTTTACTTGGACCACTGCGGCCCCTTACAAAGAGATGGGGCTTAGAGGTATATCATGGTTGCAGTAGATTCCTGCTCAAGATTCCTATGGGTGTGGCCCCAACGCTCGGCTGACGCTCAAACTGTTATAAAAGATTTGCGAGTCTTTATAGGGACATACGCCATTGGCACATTACATTCTGACCAGGGCCCTGCATTTAGCTCTCGGGCTTACAAGGAGGCCATGCGAGGATTGGGTGTAGCTTTGCGGTACTCCTCTCCATACCATCCCGAGGGAAATTTGGACGTGGAGAGGAAAAACCGAGACTTAAAGCAATCTTTAACGGCTAGAGTATTAGGCATGGGTGAGAGTTGGGTAAAACATCTGTATGGAGTACAGCGAGCATTGAATGACATGCCAAGAAGTTCTCTAGGGGGCGGTCACTCCATATGAGGTCCTATTTGGGACAAGAATGTGGGTACCTGATCTTGATTGTGAAGGCGCAGTGGCGGATGAAAAGCCTTTTGACATCCATGATCGTTTGGCTGTTTTACAGGATCTAAATGAGTCCAGGACACAACAAAGTAATGTCCATATGAAGCAGAACACCACTGGGGAAGTCAAATCAGTCACGGCAAGACCTGTCTGGATCCCAAAAGTCGGGGATCTGGTCAGAGAAAAAATAGCAGACAAGAAAGAATTTGGGCCATCATACAGAAAGCCTGTACAGGTTCTAGCAGTTGAAGGAACAAGAACTGTACTTCTACCGCCTCTTGCCGGAAAAAAGGAGAAAAGATTTGTCTCAATCGACCTAATCAAACCACACTATGTGGCCGATACTGAGTAGTAGGCCACGTGGACTCCAAAGTAGCAGACGCCCTCCTCTCGCTACAATTCAAGAAGTTCAAACGGAATGACTCCTCATGTTCGAAGGGTCTCCTGCATGGAATTATGGACTATGCAATAATGCGATGGAACTCGTTCCCCTTGAACCTGAAGTTCAAATTCAAAACCAAAATGAAAGACAAATTTCAATTCGACCAAATACAGTTGTCTACATCAACATGACTCAATAAGAGCAAGCTACGATCTCTACAAATCCTGATGCAATACCAACAATTGATCAAACTGCTTCTGGCTACTTCATAAACTTTGATACATTTTCTTTGGATCCAAGTGAACCGGAAACGATGCCAGCCCAAAAATCGCGCAAGCAGCAAGTTAAAGGCTTTCTGAACTTTCTTAAAAAGACTTACCTGGTGTCACCTTGGTTAGAACTATGGGTAATCACTGTGATACTTTTCTTTCTTTTCTGGTTAGGCTTAGTAATAGTTTTAAGCATGCTTGTTCATGGAAAATACCTTTGACAAAGCTCTGCAGCCCAAAAGGTGAATTTAATTTTAAAACCACACCAATCATCTCATCGAGAACAAAGAGACTTGTCATCAGTGAACATTGTAGCAGTTCCTATACCTGATGGTATAGTTTGGGACAAGGTTGATTTCGATATATTTGGTCCGACCGAACATTTGAGAATTCCTCATTTATTTAAAATATCGTTGAGTGATATCATTACCTCAAGTACATTTTCCGATGATTGGGATTTTGAGACTGTAAATAATATGTTGTCTGATTTGGAAAAATCTGCTGCATTTTCTAATAGTGAAACATTGGAAAGCACATCAGATTTCGAAACAATGTATTGTTATCAACTCTATGGTCATCACTTTCTGCATAAATCTGCAAAGCCTAGAAATGTGTTCACTTACCAACAGTGGGAACATTGTCCAACACCGCCGAAAGGCAGTTCAAAAACATTTACACAAAAGTTTCCATATTTTTCAGGGTTTAATATGTTTGACCCAGCATCATCTTATTATAAGGTTGCACCAACATCAGCACAGAAAAATATGTTAACAAACACCAAACAAATTTACTCTGCTTCCTTTATTGCCCAGTTGTCTGAACAAGGTTTCGACTTATGGAAAAACACCATAGACTTAAAATCATTCTGGGGTACTAGGAAATGGCAAGTTCAGGGAACAGAAGCTTTGTTTAGAGCATGCCTTATCCCTCAACAAATCATGTTTTTGAACGAGACAGTGCAACAGACGTCTTGCCTTGGACTAGCCAAGAACAAAGACTTGAACACACCTCGGCTGTAAACTCCATCCCACACCGAGGGTAACATGACATCACAGAAAGAGATTACGTTGAATGACATTATACAATACAACAGATCAGACCCCGATTGGAAGAAATGGTTGATTTGGCCCATAGACACAAATAGTTGTCAGGCGAGATTCATGGGTAAAACCGAAGGTTTCGCTATCCATAGGCCAGATCCACGTTATGTACAGAGAGAACATCCAGGGGTAGTGACATCCTACAGTGTTGGGAAGTTGTGCCTTGATTGGTTAAAAACCTCAACACTCACAAAGGTGAAACAACACTTATCCTTACTGTCACAGGATGTGGATCTCAGGGATTTTTTACTAGGTCCCAGGAAGCCGCGTCAGAAATGTTTCTATTATGCTGTCTACAATGAAATATGGAAAATATCCCAACAAGAGGCCGCAGAGAGGTTACGTGAAATAGACCGTATAAATCTAGAAAACTCTGTAGCAGTGGTAGACAATGGGTTAACTACATTGACATACAGGATATATTCCTTAGGCAACATTGTATCTTCTGCGATAGACATACTAGAACAAGATTTGGCCATATTACAAGATGGGCAATCTCAATTCCGTTCTATTATGTTATTAAGCTGGACGCTGCAATCTTTGCGTGCAGGCTATGTGCCTTGGCGTTATATCAACAGTACGTCTCTGTTTTCTGAATACAATCTAACAGATAAACAGATAGAAATGGCACAAAGGGGAGCAAAATATTCAATGCTGCGTATCGAAAAACTGGATAGATTAGCATTTACAGTGGCAGAATTACCGTCCACAGAATGGCTAATCCATGGCCACATAACTCTACCGGACACTACTTTTCAGTTTCAGTATTGCCTTGAACAAAAGCAGGCAGGCAGATATGAAGAAATGGGTAAGGAATACATTAAGGAATCATGGGTATTACCATACAGATTTCGATGCCGGAGTGGGGATCGAGAAGTGTTTCTAAGCAGTACAAACTGTGAGAACGCTTTGAGTGGATCGCTCATATGCCAGGATATAATTCTGCACGGGGCTTGTAATGGTTCTGTAGCGAACCTGTCCTGCCATTTGAGGGGTGCCCCAGCTGCAGTGATTACTCCAGCATTCAGGCTACTTTCAAATGGGAGTTACTTGATGCTGAACAGTCAAGGCTGCTGCGGAATGCGGCCGGGCATCGCATATCTGGTAACCGTGAACTCCAGGGTTACTAGTTGTATGCAAATATTGTTTCCACCGACACATACAGTCAGGGAGGCGCCGTTATGGCCTTCACTGAATGTTTCTTTAATACGGTTTGATACTCTAAGCAGAATGAAAGCCATGCTTTTACAGAAGTCTGTGCCCTTAACCTCCGCTCGAGAGACTTTTGATCTCCAGATCGCAAGGTCTTCGGCAGAGATACAGGCGCTTATTCATACAAACTGCCCTTTCCATTTCGCAGAAATGGTAAATCGTATCTTTAACATGTCTGATACGACAGGCATAGTCCACCTATTTAAGACCAGAGGTTCTGGACTTCTGAGCACCTTTCAGACGGTACTTGAAGTTATACCAAACTTCATACACTCCGTATTCGGAAGCATCTTTGGAGGACTTCCGCTCATCCTGTTTCTAGTAGCAGGTATCCTGATTGTTTTACTTTGGCTACGCAATGGACGTCCCAGTCACCTAGGAGATGGAAAGAGCACTCCTGGAGCGTGAATACCGTGACCTCATGGTACTACATCTAGGCACGCCTCGCCTGAGAGAACAAAGTGCATCTTGGTTCTTGTAATTTCGACCAGTCTGGATGGACTGCATCTTACCTGTCCTCGATGCCTGTTTTGCGGAGAAGAATGCATGTTAGACTTTTGTTTGACACTCCCATCATGTGCGCAACCGGACGTGGATGCTTTACTGGACTCGATAACGACCCATGTTCTGCAGTGTCTTCAGCGTATTCCGATGTTGATGGCGGCATTCTTTGAGCCCCCACAGGTAGTAATAGCACCTGTTGGTATGGACACCGGCTCCTTCTCTGACACCCAGGCTTTGGACGGCACACAGGCTGCCCCAGCAACTGCTGCGGACAGTGTGGAACATCATCTGTGCTCAATTGACGTACTCTGCGAGGTGCTACAGGGGCCGTCTACATGCGAAGCCAGCAATGAAAATGTTGCGCCTACCAGTCAGGACACATAAACATTTGCCTTATTTGGCTCGTCGTGTGCTGGAAGAAATTCGCCGTTTTTTAAAACAAGCTCAAATTTGAAACTCAAAACAAAATTGACATTCCTTTCATTTATTGGGCATACATGGCTTTCTAATGCTTATAGTGCTTTGGACTATAACTAAGGACACTTTAGAGCTATGGCTTGCAAAAAAATTTTTTAGACAGTTTTAAGTTTTTTAGAATTTTTTAGAAGTTTTAAACATTTTTAGCAAAATTAAATGTTTTTATAAACTTTGTGCGTACCAATATCTTGTGAGGCTAGTAGTACGGTAATAAGTTACATATGTCGTCCAGTAGGAAGAGCAGTGGGTGTTATATTCCATATAGGTACCCTATATAGGCGCAGGTAACATTGCAACCGTTCACCTATATTCTTCCCTACATTACATACATAACGGATCTTATGCATGAGGCTTCTGGAAGCACAGCAGGACTAACATCTCCTATATAATATCTCTGTATAAAGTTCAGGCCCAACGTCATCCTTTAGGCCAACACAGTAACACAGCAAGGTAGGTCCCCTGGGGAGACCTATGGGTATATATACATCACATCTTGCTTAGAAGGACAGAGGAGACCGAGACTTCCTGGCTGACACACAGACCAGAGACGCTGAGGTTCCTGCATGCAGACACTCCAGCTCGCAGTGGTCTAACATCCCTCGCGGGTGTCCAACTCAAGACCAGGACGGGGTCCCATATTCTCTCAGTCTCAGGTAATGGGGTTGACTAGATCCTAGAGGGATTCTTGACATAACACCTACATAGATGCTAGGTACAGTCAGGTACATTTAGGTACATCTAGTTAGGATGGCATTGTAGGAGTATGCACTTTTTATCATGTGTTTTATGTACTTGTATATATTCATGATTTCTGCAAGATGGTAGAACTTTACCATCCCTTTACTTTCGTAGTACTTCTAGTCATATATCTCTGCTACTGTCTAATGGTTGTTGCAGCTCATCTATTCTACACTAGAATAATAACTGTTCAATAAATTCTTATTGAAAACGCCCAGCCTGTTTATTCTGTGTATCTCTCTGGGACAAACTAAGTGAGCACGAGTGACTGAGCGAAAGGTAGTATATTGCTTCCCCGATTCTGAGGGATCAGGGTTGTCATGTTCTGAGGTTTCCAGAATCTATTCTCTCCTTGGTAAGAGGAGATTATAGTGGCACTGTGAGCTAGCTGATACAGACAGGCTAACGTATCCGGTGGGGGTGCACGGAATCAGTCTGCCACCAATCCCACAGTTTATGTTATCCAAACGCGCAGATCCTGTATAGGTTATATAGGAACTACACAACAGGACTATCACAAGTACCTACGTACTATGGAAATGGCAGAAGTTCCTCCATTTACCATATTCTGGTTACTGAAAATGGGCACCGACTAATAGATTCTTTTGATATTACCTCTTGTATTTTTAGCGATCACTCCATCTTGACAGCGGCTTTTCATATAAATATCTTGAGGCCAAACGGCCCACAAATCACAAAACAAATTGAAACGCAGGGCAGAAATTGCATCAGCCTAAAATGGGCTAATATAAATGGTACTATCATTACAGGGAAAATCATGGCAGAAACTCTAAGTGATTTTAATAGATGTACTGATTTGAGGTCTCCACCATTGTGTATTATGGTAGCTTTTTGCAAAATAATGGTAGAAATATCAGAGAATTTAGGATACCCTACTAGATGTAAAGGAAGCAAAAGGCGGGGAGGGTTTGATAAGGACTGTTCCCAGGCAAATAGAAAATTGAAAAAAGCCTTGCAGGATACCTTGCGAGACAGGGAAAATTTAGCAGACTGAGAGTTATGTACAAATCCACCCTGAATAAAAGGAAAAGAGAAATGAAAGATAAGGTTTGGGATTACATTTTACAGGCTGCGGAACTAAAGCTTAACACTCTTTTTTGCAAAATAATAAACCAGCCATTCTTGAGAGATACAGAGGATCCTAGGCTAGAGGCATTTGTACAACAGGGGGACTGGATAGAACATTTTGGCACCATTTTTAATCCTGATAATTGCCCCACAGAGTTGCCCACCTCAACCGTTTACACTACTAATGCTGTAGATAGCCAATTTATAAGTCTAGAAAAGGTCACTAATGCCCTGAATAAAACTGCTAATAGAAAGGCCCCAGGCCCAGATGGGGTCCCAATAGACACCTTTAAGACACATGTTATTTTATGGAACCCACTGTTAACACAAATGTGTAATACAACAATTAAAGGTTTCCTCCCTGCTACCTGGACGGAATGCACAATTGTACCAATATTTAAAAAAGGACACAGAGGGGACCCTAAATGCTTTTGTCCAATATCCCTCCTGGACTCCAGCGCCAAATTAATGGGTATAATCCTATTGGATAGGCTTGAACAATGGGTAGAGGAGAAACATATTCTGACTGATACTCAGTATGGGTTTAAGAGAGATGTTGGTACGATAGAGCAATGTGTTAACCTACACTTGCTTGTCAATAAATATACAGTCGCAAAAGGGGGCCATGTTTATCTGTGCTTTGCAAATCTCAGTAGCGCTTTTGATTTGATAAACCATAGCAAACTATGGAAAACCCTTTCAGACATGGGCGCCCCAATGGGTATTATTAATTATTTGTCCCAATAGTATTCCCATCTGACTACACGGGTACTTTATGGACCGAAGGGGGAATGTACCCAAAGATTTAATGTTGCCCGGGGCATTCGTGAAGGCTGACACCCCCATGGATGGATCCCGCCCAGTTCCAATCCTGTTATATGCAGATGATGCTGTTCTTTTATCTAGCACAGCAAACGGGTTGCAGCTCCTGATCGATAACTTTGTCACCTTCATGGAAAACAAAGATATGAAGATAAACCTAGAGAAAACAGTCACTATGGTGAGCGCAAAAGGAAGAGCAAAAAAGAGGACACACTATATTAGGGGAGGGAGACTAGCCGAGACCCACATTTTTTCGTATTTAGGAGTCCAAATCACTGCCTCAGGGCACTGGGAAAGCCAAATAAATACCTCCAAAATTAAATTCCTAAGAGCCATAGAGTCTATTTTCAGATTTGCAAGTAAAGTAAGTCATAAACCTACTAGAGAAATACTGACGTTATATAAAATTGAATGCCCCCCAATTGCTGGTTATGGTGCTGCAGTGTGGGGATGGACAAATTGTGCCCCCTTGCAAATCCTAGAGAACCTGTTTTTGGCTCAATTGCTGGCCGTCCCAAAAACTAGTTCATCCTATATAACTCATAAGGAAGTGGCAGTTCCTTTTTATAGAGGATGACTTACAAACCAGCCCTGTCCTCCTGTGGCATAACATATGGAGGAAAGTAGGGACAGAGTTTACAAAGGCCATTACATCAGACTACCTATCCTTAGATGCATGGAGGAAAATAAGATGGCTGACCTATATAGACAACCACCTAGGAAAAGTGGATAATAGCATAGGAGTCAAGGATACAATCAAAATCCTACAATACATCAAAACTGAAGTTAAAACTATACTCAGGGGAGAGGAGTTGGCCTAACGGCTAGGGCGGTCGACCTCGAATCTGGGGAACTGGGTTCGAGTCTCGGCAATGACGCTGAACATACTGTGATTCTGGGCAAATCACTTAATCTCCCTGTGCCTAACAAAAATGAATGTGTCCTCATGTAATGCAGCTGGTGCTATGTAAAGCGCTCTGATACCCGATTCGGGTCAAGTTCGCGCTATATAAAACTCCGTAAAAAAAAAAAAAAAAAAAGGAGATACCCGCGCATGTAAAAAATCCACGGTGTGTAGATATCTCTCAGGCCCAGTACTAGCGGGCCCACAAAACTATTTGTTAATGGTAAAGAGTAACACTGCATTTAAGGGTTGCCTTTCCACAAATAGGGGCATGGGCCGACACATTGCCAAAATGCCCATGTGATGGTAGTACTAGACAGAGCACAATGCACTTTATCTTATTCTGTAGTTTTTATAAGGATCTTAGAAAACAATACCTAGCGCCGATTTTTAAAACAGCCAAATAAATTTACTATCAGGATGCTTTTAATTATTTATGTGCTTTGGAAAATGTGGATATCTGTTTTTCTGTCACTTCGTTCATTATATCTGCCCTGGGGAGAAGAAAAATACTTGCGCATCTGGAAGCTTTAACTTACGAGGCAGCACTATACATTTTTTGAAAATGTTTATAGCTATACCCCTTTTGGTGCTTGTTGAAAGCCTCTTTCTCTGGCAGAACTCTCTGATTTTATCTTACATCAACATGCAGGGGGACTGAAAGGCGACTATAACCATCAATATGGCGGATCACTAAGCAGGCCTCTAAGGTCTGGAGATCTCTTGTTGCCACCCACAACCATTATAGGTTTCTGTCTTTGGGAATGGACATTGAGACACGAGCTACATGTCACATTTGAATTTATCTGAAAGAGACTGTAGTTATAGATTCTTTACCTTTAGAATTACCCCCAGGTGTCAGACTGGATCCGGAGAAACCTTTTCATAGCAGTACCCCTACGCGTCAGTAGGTGGCGTCGGTCGACTCTGTGTCCGTCGTCGGCAACGTGGTCGCCGGAATGACGTTGCGGTGTCTACTTAGACGCCGCCCCTGCACGCCGACATCAGTTCTTTCTTTTTCCGCGCCAGCCAGCGCAGATCCTGAGAGAACGTGCCCCTTACTCTTTTTTGACTAAACTTTTTTCGACTTTTGTCGACATCTTTTGGAGTCTTCGACTCCTGGTGCACAAGGGATGTCCCATCGTCGGACTGGCTTCAAGCCCTGGGACTCCTGTCACAAGCTGATGTGGGTCACTGATCTGCACCTCGTGTATCTTTAGTGCCTGGAGCGCGACCACGATCCGAAGTCGTGCTCCGACTGCCGGGCCATGAATCCAAAGTCTTTGCGGGAGCGGTCTCAAAGCTTTTGGAGGCCCGGCAGTCCGCTCCGTGTTGTTCGAGGTTCCGGTCGAGAGGAAGGTCCTGGGACCAGTCTCGGAGTCACCACCACTCGTCCTGAAAGTCTTCAAACTGATCCAGCGGGTTACTAGCAACAAGCATTCATACACTAAATACTCACCTGGGCCCATTCATTTAAACTATGCTAGCAAATTCCGCTGGTGGGTCAGTTGTACTCTTTATCAATATCCCTGCTACCAATGACCTTTTATGATTGAAGAGTAATGTCTTACCGATGAACCCTTTGATAATTGGGAAGTTTAAAATGAGTGACATACAATACCATTCATAAATCTGAAATGATCACTGAGTCAGGAAGTTTTAAAATGTTTATCTAAAGTTTTAGCAGAGTAAATTTACAATCCACATAATACTCAATCGTATATCAAGGATGAAGTAATACTAAATAATCACTTATTAATCAATGACGGTCCCACAGAGAGAAGAGGATAGAGACAGCATTACAGCTAACGATTTCGCTTATAGTTACCTAACAGTGTGAGAACCAAACCCCTTGGCCAAGGAGTTGGAAAAAGGGTCCCAGAAAGGATGAAGATCAAGACCTCCGGACCATGTTCAAACGGGACAGGTGACCTCTCTATCAACGATGCCTGCGTCGTTCCCCTCTCTGTCACTTCGCTCCTCCTCGATATCTTCCGCGTCTTCTTTTCTATGGAATCCGCCGCCCCCACCTCAGGACCTCTCTGGACAGCGATTCAGTCTGCTCGGTCTGCAATAGCATAGGTTCTCTGCCTCCGCATCTGTTCATCTGTTCTCTCAGCTCCTGAGCACCCTAAAAGCCAGCTAATTAGCTAATTCTATATCTATTATACTCTTCTATACCCAGGACCTACCATTAATGTTTCAAATTATGAGCCCACTATTTCTGATTGGACGGAGACAGGGGGTTGATCCTCACACCATATCATTTTAGTTCATTTTCTTTAAGCCCATTGTTATTAAATACCGCCCCTGACAATTAATACATTTGCTTTATTTCCCACCCATCTCACGACAAAGTTTGATACACATCATATACAAAATGTTGCATTTTGCAAGAACATCGCGGATGTAGTGGAGTTGGCCACCAGGTCACGGCCTTGGATGATGTCCAAGTTGACTTCATCGCTGTGCCTTGTTTTTCAGGGCGCATGTGTACTTCTCATTGGCTTCAAGCTGCCCTTCCGTTAACCCAGGCCCCATTTTACGAACTAATAAAAGTCAAAGAAGAAAACATTAAAATCACAAATAAATGTCTTCACTGTGTACCCCCTACTTCTACTCTATTCCCATTTAATTATAAATCTATCCCGCATTAATAGCGTTACAATACCACAGTTTTAATTGCAGCAAATGCGCAAGCTTTAGCACATGAGAACATTAAGCAGCCATTTTAACACATACTGCGCAGAAGCAAAGTTTTCCCTCCAAGCAAAGAAAGACGTCATACCACGTGATATGGTTGACACATGCGCAAAGAAATTCCTGCGCTTTAGCGGCCATTTTGGATTAGACAAGCATTACTTATTAGTTAAACACATAGTCAAGCTTCACTTGGATACTATGTTCATGTATGCATGTTTATTAGTAAAGACATTACAAAGTTTAATTAATTAATAATTGTGAGAGGATTGCTTACGAGCAAGTCTCATTCTGAGTTCTTGCTCCATCAGCACTCCTCGGGTAAGTCGAAGTACAAGAAGAAGGCGAAGAAGCATTGTCAATCTTCGCCTTCTCCCCGACCGTCGGCCGATGCGGGACCCGTAGCGTCGTCGCTCTACGGCTCTGCCCTCAGAGCCCACTGGGATGACTCTGCGCTTCCCTCCCTTTCCCGGAGCTGGAGCGCTCCCTGCCCAGCTTTGTGCATGTTACGAAGTACTTCATAGCATTTTTGGGCAGCCCGACTCCACAGGCGTGCTTCGGACCCCATGGACTTGGCTGGGGGCTCTGGGCCTTCGATGCTGATGGCTCTGGCCTTGGCGCCGGAGGGCCCCCATGGATCCAGGCCTAGATCCGGATCGGCACCGGTCGACCTCAAGGTACCTTTCCTGGCGCTGATTCCAGTGACAACGCCCCCGATGCCAGTTGTGCCCCCATCCGGCGTTGACCCCAGTTTCACCCCTAACTTGGACCCGGTGCTGGACCTACGTCATCTGACGTCGATACCGGCGCCAGAGGGTACTTTTGTACCGCTGTTCATCCCTGGCATTCCCTATCACCCTGAGTGGCAGCCAGAGGAGGGTGAGGAGGACTGGGAGGGGTCTGTTGAACCTCTAGCTGATCAGCTTGTAGAGCCGGACTGGCGAGAGGAGTTGGGTAACGCCAGTGGTCTGGATACCTCCCCAGACCTTGGCATGCTTTCCCCCCTACCGTGGCTACGGAGGAGGGAGCTTCCTACGCTGTGGTGTTGCTTAGGGCGGCTGAGGCCTTTGGCCTCGAGCTTCCTACGGTGGCAGTCAGGACTAACCTCCTGACAGAGGTGCTTCAGCCGGCAGCAGCCTCTTCAGAGCCCCTGCTGCCTTTTAACAAAGCCCTGACTGACATCCTTCTGGGCACTTGGTCCAAGCCCAGCACAGGGGCTCCTGTGGACAGGATGATTGCCCAACGCCACCGCCCGGCCCCGGGCGAACCACTTTTCATCTCCCAACACCCCACCCATGAGAGCTTGGTGGTCCAAGCCTCGTCCTCGAAAGGCTCATTCCCTACTGCTCCCTCGATAGGGAATCCAAGAAGCTGGACCACCTTGGGAAGAATAGGTTTTCTTCCGTCAGCTTAGGGCTGCGGTCAGTAAACACTGCATGCCTCTTGGGCCGCTATACCCATACTGTGTGGGATACGGTTGCACAAGTGCTGCCAATGTTTCCAGAGGAGGCCCGGGCGTGCTCATCCGCGCAGTTGCTGAGGGTCGAGACGCAGCTAAGTTCACCATCAGGTGTGGGCTGGATACTGCCGACTCTCTGGGCAGAACGGTTTCTATGTCGGTAGCCCTGAGGCACTATGCCTGGTTGAGGACGTCTGGTTTTTCGGGGGATGTCCAATCTACCCTTTTGGACATGCCCTTTGATGGCCGTCGCCTGTTTGGTGACAAGGCGGACTCAGCGCTCGAGCGCTTCAAGGATTCTAGGGCTTCGGCCAGATCCTTGAGCCTCGCAGCAACCTCTCGCCCCACGCAGTCTGCCTTTCGCCCCTTTCCTGGCTACGGAAGGGGTGCCCCACCATGTTCCAAACAGTCGAGCCACAGGGTTGCGCAAGCTACCCAGCCTATGCACGGCCGTGGACGTGGGACCCAGCGACGTGGGTCTGGGGGCCAGCAGGCAGGCCAGTCCACCCATACCCCTCCTGCAGCCACCTCCAAACCTTCCTAGTCTGACCTTTCAGGGCCAGTGGGCGGCAGGATTCACCATTACCTCCCCCACTGGCAAAACATCACGTCGGACAGGTGGTTTTGCAGACAGTCCGAAGGGACTGCTCCCTCCCCTTCAAGACTACCCCTCCCTTCATGCCACCAGCACTCCATTGCATGTCGGAGGCTCACTTGCCCCTTCTCCGCCAGGAAGTTATGGCTCTCTTGGCCAAGGGAGCTATTGAACTGGTCCCTGTGCCAGAAGTAGGTCGTGGTTGCTATTCCCACTACTTTCTGGTACCCAAGAAGGACAAAGGCTGCATCCTATCTTAGACCTCGGGGCCCTCAACCGCTTCCTCCGGAAGGAGAAGTTCAAGAAGCCCACATTGGCTCAGGTCCTCTCTGCCCTCAATCCCGGAGACTGGATGGTAGCGCTGGACTTGCAGGACGCCCATTTTCACATCCCCATCTTGCCAGCCCACAGGCGTTACCTACGGTTCACGGTAGGCCACGGGCATTTCCAGTTTACCGTGCTCCCCTTTGGCCTTACCAGCACCCCTCGAGTGTTCACAAAAGTGATGGTGGTGGTCGCAGCTCATCTGCGCAGATCAGGGGTTCCAGTCTACCCCTATCTCGACAACTGGCTGTTGAAGGCAGGCTCGCCCCAGGCTGTTGTCTCCCACCTCCAGACTACGGCGGACCTCCTGCATTCGCTGGGGTTCACTATCAATGTGCCGAAATGGCACCTGATTCCCTCTCAGAAGCTCCTTTTCATCGGAGCAGTTCTGGATACAGCGCAGTTTCAGGTTTATTCTCCTGAGCAGCGAGTCCGGGATATTTGGGCTATGATACTGCTGTTTCAGCCTCTATCCCGTTTTTCGGTGAGAATGACCCTGAGGCTGCTGGGCCTCAAGGCCTCCTGCTTCCTGCTGGTGGATCATGCCAGATGGCACACGTGGGCTCTGCAGTGGGACCTGAAGTTCCAGTGGGCGAAGCATCAGGGGAATCTTTCTGATGTCGTCCAGATCTCTGAGGGGACTGCACGTCATTTGCAGTGGTGGCTCACGAACCAGGATTGGGTCAGCGGCAGATCCCTCTCCCTTCCCCCACCATACTTCACAGTGGTGACAGATGCGTCACTCCTGGGATGGGGCGGGCACATGGGAGAGACGGAGATCAGGGGTCTCTGGTCTCCGGCGGAGTCCGGGCTCCACATCAACCTTCTGGAGCTTCGGGCGATCCCTCTTGCACTGAAGTCATTCCTTCCTTCTGTCAAAGGAAAAGTAGTGCAGGTGTTCACGGACAACACCACCGCCATGTGGTACTGCAACAAACAGGGCGGGTTTGGGTCGTGGACCCTATGTCAAGAGGCTCTTCGCCTTTGGACATGGCTGGAACATCAGGGCATATCCCTGGTGATTCAACACCTGGCAGGTTCCCTGAATGCCAGGGCAGGCAAACTCAGCCGTCAGTGCATAATGGATGACAAATGGCGTCTTCACTCAGAAGTGGTGCAAGGTCTCTTTCAGCAGTGGGGAGAGCCTTGGTTAGATCTGTTCGCCACCGAAGAGAACGCGCAATGTCAGCAGTTCTGTGCGTTGGAGTTTCCAAGGCGGCACTTGCTTGGCGACGCTTTTCGTCGCGAGTGGAGTTGCGGCCTCCTGTATGCCTTTCCGCCTGTATCACTTCTACCCAGAGTGCTGAAGAATATAAAGAACGACCGGGCCCAAGTCATTCTTGTGGCTCCGGACTGAGCGCGAAGAGTCTGGTACCCCGAGCTCTTGAGCATGGCCATCGATCCTCCGATCAGACTGCCTCTTCGGGAGGATCTTCTGTCGCAGCAGCAGGGGACGGTCCTCCACCCTAGCCTGTCCATCCTCCACCTCCTTGCGTGGAGATTTAGCGGCTACAGTTGACAGCTTTCGACCTTCCTTTCGAAGTCTGTAACGTCATCTTGGCAGCGAGGCGTCCCTCCACTAAAACGGCATACACCTGTAGATGTAACAAATTTGTGGCATGGTGCACAGCAAAGGCTGTGGACCCCTTTCTGCTCCTCTTTCAGAGGTTCTTCTTTCATTCTATCTTTTGCCCAGCAGGGCTCTGCGCTGGGCACCCTTAAAGGCTATCTTTCTGCCATTTCGGCCTTTCTTCGACTTCCTGATCAGCCTTCTCTTTTCAAGTCCCCTATTGTAAATAGATTCCTGAAGGGCATTACTCATCTCTTTCCTCCTTCTCTTTTCGTAATGCCCCAATTGGACTTGAATCTTGTCCTTACTTATCTTATGTGTGCTCCCTTCGAGCCATTACATAATTGCCCTTTTCGTCTTCTTACTTTAAAGACTGCTTTCCTGCTCGCCATCACCTCTGCCCACAGGGTGAGTGAGCTTCAGGCTCTGTCCTCTAAGCCTCCTTTTCTTGCTGTTCATCCGGACAAAGTGGTCCTTTGCATTAGGCCCTCTTTTCTGCCCAAAGTGGTTACCTCTTTCCTCATAGGTCAGACCATCACATTGCCCACCTTCTTCCTGCCTCCACACCCTTCCAAAGAGGAGGAGGGACTCCACCGTCTAGACCCAAAACGTGCACTGTCCTTCTACCTTGACCGCACTAAAGATTTCCGGGTGGACGATCAACTCTTCATGGGTTATGTGGGCTCTGAGAAAGGTCGGGCCGTGCACAAATGTACCATCTCTCGGTGGGTTGTCCTATGCATCAAAATCTGCTATTCTTTGGTGAAAAAGAAACCTCCAGTAGGACTACGCGCCCATTATACTAGGGCAGCGACAGCCACTACTGCTTTGGGTCGTGGAGTTCCACTGATTGACATCTGCCAGGCAGCCACGTGGGCATCCCTGCACACGTTCACAAAACATTATTGCCTGGATAGCAAAGTCCGAAGAGACGGCATTTTTGGCCGTTTTGTTCTCCAGGACTTCCTGGTGTGAACTTAGTTCCCAAACCTACCACCGGGGTTGGCATTGCTGGGGTATCTATTCTAAAGGTAAGGAATCTATAATTACAGCCTCTTTCAGATGAACAAGTTACTTACCTTCAGTAACGATGTATCTGTAAGAGACATATGTAGTTATAGATTCCTTACCGCCCCACCCATCCTCCCGGTTCTGCGAACTTACTTCTAGGGACAAGGACTTCCTTCTAGGGCCCTAGTTATGTGCACCAGTGGTCAGTGTCTTGCGTGGCTCTGCGCTTCTGGCGTGGAAAGTCGTTTTAGAACTGACGTCAGCGCGCAGGAGCGGCGTCTAAGTAGACACTGCGACATCATCCCGGCGACCACGACGCCGGACACGGAGTCGACCGACACCACCTACCGACGTGCAGGGGTACTGCTACGAAAAAGTTTCTCCGGATCCAGTCTGACGCCTGGGGGTAATTCTAAAGGTAAGGAATCTATAACTACATATGTCTCTTACAGATACATCGTTACCGAAGGTAAGTAACTTGTTCATTAATGTATTATTTTTATTGTGTACTTTTATGGTTTTATACATGAAAACCAAATAAAGAATGAATGAATTAATGTATTGGGGCACGGTGGGGGCACTTGCCAGCGCCACTGAAACTGCTTGAAGAGCACTTGTGGTGCCCTTCTTGCATACTCCAGTTCAAACCAGTTCAGAGAGCCGTTGGCTCTCGCTCTGGTGCGAAACTGGAAAAAGGACATGGAGTATCATCCCCACTGTCCAGCCCCTCCACTGGGAGGGACCCCTCAATTGTCCAAACCCTTTCCTAAGGGTACTTAAGGGCTTAACTGTGGGTGTGTCCCGAGATTCGTCATGGGACAAGATTCTGTTCACTTACCACTTCAACTTTGACCGTCTGGGCACTCTGGACCTCACTAGAATTTGCATTGGGAACCAAGACTGCAACTGGGAAGGCTCCTGCTGCCCCTGGTCTCGTTGTCCTGCAAGTCTGCTGCAACACCTGTGCCTGTGCTCCATACAGGTTCTTCACAAGGCCTGTGGACATCCAAGACACCCGAAGGAATCTCCCCTGGAGTGAAGGAGTCACCCCCCTGCAACTGCAGGCACCGCAACACAGCTGACCGGTCTGCTGATCCTGGGCTTCCATGGACTCTGAAAGGTTCAGCAACACAGGTGGTGGTTCTGCAACTCCCTTGAGGCCTGCACTGTCTTCTTACTGAGTTTGAAGCCAGTATCCCTAGTTGAAACCGCTAGAACAGAACCCCTGTGCACCACGTCGACTCACCATTGCCAAGGTTTGTTGAATCTCTCCTCCAGAGATCTTTGGGCTCCAAGAAGCTCCAGCCTCAAGCATCTCCTACAGCCAAGATCTCCATCTGCACTGCATCCTCTGCACCGTGCGCCTTCTTCTTTTGGTGAGCTGCTCGAGGTCCTCCTGCGGTCCCTGTGCCTTTGGCCTGAGGGTCCTCTAGAGGGTCTTCTTTAGCTCCCATGCTTGCTCGGGGCCTGCTCCGACTTACCTGTTTGTGGTGAGTTACTTGGACCTTGCTGGTCCTGACACTGCACCTTTTTCATTGACTATGTTGTTTGCTGTTGCCAAGGCTTGTTGGTGCCCCTGCCGGACACCGACCCCCTGGCTCTTGACATCCAACGTGGGACAGCTCCTGAATGGCTCCTGGTCTTTAACAGCGTCTCCTGGTCCACACGCTGCAAGTTCAAGGGTACTGTCAACTCCCCTGCATCTACCGACATCAGTGTGCATTCGTCTTCTGTGCCTCCTGGTCACTCGTGAGTGGCATGAACTCTGACCACTCTGCTTACAGGTTCTTCTCACCTTGAATCCACCTTTGGTTCCACTGGACTCCTTTGTCTTCCTCTCCAGGAGTATCTTCCCTAAAGTCCTCCATCGTGGTCTACGGCGGTTTCCTGGGTACTTACCTTCGGTGGTTCCTTGGGTCCCCAACACTTCTAAGACTTCTGGGTCCAGTCTCGACTTAGGTTGTGGTTCCCATTCCACTATTTTAGTATATGGTTTAGTCTTGCCCTGGGGACCACTGTGTATTTGTGCTACTTACGAGTTCTATTTCCTAAGTATTGTGTGTATTGTGGTTGTATCTCCGGGTAGGAGATACTAGATTGTGTTAGTAAGTGTTTGTAATAAAATACATGTTTTTATAACTATACTGAGTGTTTCTTTTTCATTCAACCTATACCATAAGATTAAGTACTGGTAAAACAAGCTGCTTTACCTTCCTTCTGGACTAAGCCTGAAGGCTGCTCTCCACAGCTACCACTTAGAGAGCTTTCTAAGATTGTCCAAGAGCACTAAAATTACCATAATGGTTGTCTGGATTAGTGCAGGGTGTTACACTCACATAATTGAGTGCCATATACTAAGCCAGCCTCTCACACCGCCACTCCGGCACGCTGACGTCCGTTCTTCTCTTTCCGCGCCATACAGCGCCGATCTGCTGAAGAGAGGCACTCCTGTCACTTTTTGACAGAGTTTGGTGTGTTAGGAATGTCCAGATGGAAGACTTCGGTGGTTCAAGCCCTGTGGCGCCTGTAACCATGACGCCATGTAGGTAACGGACCCCATCTCATGTGTCCCTGGTGCCTGGAGTGCGACCACGACACAAAGCCATGCTCCGGTTGCCGGGCCATGGCGCCGAAGGCTTTGAGGGAGTGGTCCCTGAAGCTGCTGGCGACCCAGCACGCACCACGGAGGTCGCCTCGTAGATCTCGCTCCCGGTCCCAGTCTCGTTCGAGAGGAAGGTCCGAGCATCGTTCCGGGGGCTAGAAGTCCTCTTCGTCGAAGTCGTCAGGTAAGAGGCAGCACAAGAAGCACAAGAAGTCGAAGCATGCTTCAACATCACCCCGTCTGCTGTGTGGCGAGATGGAGGAGCCTCGGCATTCTAGGCATTGCTCCATGGAGCGTGCACCTCGGTCGACTCTGCATCTCCCTCCCTTTCTGGGGGCAGAAGCGACCCCCGCCCAACTGAAGGAATTTTACAACACCATGTGTGCCGTGTTTGGGCAGCCTTACCCTGCCGGTGTGCATTCGGGCCCGCAGGTGCAGGTGAAGGAGATCACGTGGACCCTGCACCTTCGGCTTGGGCCCCAGCTCCACGGCCTGTTGTCGTACCCGTTCCTGGGTCCAGACCGGCACCAGTCGCACCTCCACAGCGACCTTCCCCAGTGCTGCATCCGACGCTGAGGTCTCCGGCCCGGCCTGCGCCCGCCGGTGGTGCCTCCCCCATCCTCATTCCAGACGATACAGAGCCGGTCTGCCGTCCACCGAGGCCGGTGCCGACAGAGCCGTACGGCTTCATACCATCTAACCAGCCCCTTTCTGAAGGTTTAGGGTTGGAGGAAGTGGATTGGGAGGGGGAGCAGGATCCCTTAGAAATCCTGCAGCCCCAGGACATGGACTGGTATGAGGAGCTGGGTGATGTCAGTGGCCTGGACACCTCCCCAGATTCTGGCATGCTGTCTTCCCCTAACCTGGCCACGGAGGAGGGGGCGTTGTTTGCATGATGGTGCGTAGGGCTGTGGAGGTCCTGGACCTGCAGCTTCCTACAGTGGCGGTCAAGATGAATGTCTTGACGGAGGTCCTGCAGCCTGGTGTCTCCTCATCAGAACCCTTGCTGCCTTTTAACGAGGCCTTAACGGACGTTCTTCTGGGCACCTGGTCCAAGCCTTCACAGGGACTCCTGTGAATAGAACGATTGCCCTCCGCCATCGCCCTGCACCGGGCGACCCAGTTTTCCTCACTGCCCACCCCACTCCCCAAAGCTTGGTGGTCTAGGATTCCACTTCCCGTGGCTTGTTCGCTTCCGCCCCTCCGGACTGGGAATCCAAACGGCTAGAGACCTTTAGGAAGAACATTTTCTCTTCCGCCAGCCTTGCATTGTGGTCGGTGAACAGTGCATGCCTTTTGGGTTGTTATTCCCATCCTATATGGGATACGGTTGCGCAGGTGCTGCCTAGGGTCTTGGAGGAGGACCGGATCCTGCTCTCCCAAGCAATATCAGATGGGAGAGATGCAGCGAAGTGCGCCATTCGCTGTGGCTTGAACACGACTAACTTGCTGGGCAGAGCGATTTCTTTGACTGTGGCCATCAGGTGCCACGCCTGGCTGAGGACGTCTGGATTTTCGCCGGATGTCCAGGCAAACCTCATGGACATGCCTTTTGATGGCTCACATCTCTTCAGAGACAAGGCTGAAGCACAGCTTGAGCGCTTCAAGGATTCGTGGGCTACGGCCAAATCTTGGGCCTCAGTACTACAGCCCGGCCTGCATCTTTTTGCTCCTTTTGTGGCTACGGAAGTGGCTTCCAACCGCGCCAACCCTATCCCAACCAGCCAACTGGTTCTGCAAGTTCAGCAACCTCTGCAGGGGCGTGGCCGCGGTTCATCCTGTCCTCAAGGATCGGGAGGCCAGAAGTCTAGCTAAGCCACCATCCCCTCCTCCACCGTGAAACCTTCCTAGTCCGGCCCTTCAGGGTCACGAGAGCCCAGTGGGTGGCAGGAAACGCCTTCACCTCCACCACTGGCGCAACATCACCTCGGACAGGTGGGTGTTGCAGATAGTCCGAAGGGGATACTCCCTCCCCTTCGAGACTACCCCTCCCTCTATGCCTCCAACTCAGGATTGGCTGATGGAGGATCATCTCGGGCTACTCCGCGAGGAAGTCAAGGCTCTCTTGGCCAAGGGAGCTATAGAGAGGGTTCCCAGGCCGGAAATAGGCTGTGGTTGTTATTCCCGCTATTTCCTGGTTCCAAAGAAGGACGGAGGCCTCCGTCCTATCCTCGACCTTAGAGCCCTCAACTACTTCCTCAAGAAGGAGACATTGAATATGCTCACTCTGGCTCAGGTACTGTCTGCTCTTGACCTGGGAAACTGGATGGTAGCGTTGGACTTGTAGGACGCCTATTTCCACATTCCCATCCTGCCTGCCCATCATCGCTATCTGCGGTTTACAGTGGGCCAGGAGCACTTTCAGTTTGCTGTGCTCCCCTTTGGCCTTACCAGTGTCTGGCGGGTGTTCACCAAGGTAATGGCGGTGGGCGCAGCTCATCTGCGGGGATCAGGGGTTCCAGTCTTCCCCTATCTCGACAACTGGTTGCTGAAGGCGGGCTCGTTCCAGGCATTCGTCTCCCATCTCCAGACTACGGTGAACCTTTTGCATTAGCTGGGGTTAACTATCAACGTGCCGAAGACACACCTGACTCCCCCTCAGATGCTTCCCTTCATTCGAGCAGTTCTTGACATGGTGCAGTTTAGAGCTTATCCTCCCGAGCGGTGAGTCCAGAATATTCGGGCTATGATACTGATATTTCAGCTTTTATCCTGTATTTCAGTGAGAATGACTCTGAGGCTGCTGGGCCTCATGGCCTCTTGCATCCTTCTTGTGGACCATGCCAGATGGCACATGCGGGCTCTGCAATGGGACCTGAAGCTCCAATTGGTGCAGCATTGGGAGAAATATCACCAACCTGGTCCAGATCTCGGAGGGCACTGCGAAAGACCTGCAGCTGTGGCTATCAAACCGCGATTGTGTTAGAGGCAGACCCCTCTCCCTTCCCCATCCAGACCTCACAGTAGTGACGGATGTGTCCCTTCTGGGAAGGGGCGGCCATCTGGGAGAGGTGGAGATCAGATGACTCTGGTCTCCGGCGGAGGACCGGCTGGAGCTTCGGGCGATCTGGCTGGCACTAAAAGCCTTCGTGCCGTCCATCAAGGGGAGGCTAGGTCAGTTGTCCATGGACAACACGACCACCATGTGGTACTGCAACAAGCAAGGCGAGGTGGGGTTGTGGACCCTGTGTCACGAGGCTTTGCGTCTTTCGACTTGGCTGGAACAGCAGGGCATTATCCTGGTGGTTCAGCATCTGGTTGGTTCTTTGAAAGCCAGAGCAGACAAACTCAGCCAAAGGTGCCTAGCGGATCACAAGTGGTGTCTCCATCCGGAGGTGGCACAAGGACTCTTTCAGCGGTGGGGAGAGCCTTAGTTAGATCTGTTCACCTCCGTAGAGAACGCGCAATGTCAGCAGGTTTGCACTCTGGAGTTTCCAAGGCGGCTCTTGCTCGGCGTTGCTTTTCATCGCAAGTGGAGCTCCGGCCTCCTGTATGCCTTTCTGCCCATACCACTCCTACCCAGAGTGCTCAAGGATATCAGGAGCAACCGGGCACATGTCATTCTAGTGGCTCTGGACTGGGCACGGAGAGTCTGGTATCCCGAGTTTCTGGCAATGAGCATTGAATCTACGATCAGGCTGCCCCTTCGGGAAGATCTCCTGTTGCAGCAGCAGGGGAGGTTTCTCCACCTTAACCTGTCCACTCTCTGCCTCCCTGCATGATGATTGAGCAGGGACAGCTGACAGCTTTCGACCTTCCTCCCAAAGTCTGTGAGTTTATTCTGGCATACAGGCATCCCTCCACGAAGTTGGTATACGCCTGCCACTGGTCCAAATGTTGTAATTATTGTACAGACCGGCCTATTGACCCTCTATCTGCATCTTTATCTGATATCCTCCTGTTCATACTTTCCTTGGCCCAGCAGGGCTTTGCTCTGGGCACCTTGAAGGACTATCTTTTGGCCCTTTCCTCTTTTCTTCGGCTGCCTGATCAGCCTTCTCTTTTCAAATCCCCTCTGGTGCAGAGATTCTTGAAGGGGTTAACCCACTTGTTTCCTCCTTCACCCTTTATTATGCCACAGTGGTACCTTAATTTGCTTCTCACCTTTCTGATGTGTAGGCCATTTGAGCCGCTGCACAACTGCCCTGCACGGTTGCTCACCATCAAAACAGCCTTCTTAGTGGCAATAATCTAAGCCAGCAGGGTGAGCGAACTGCAGGCACTGTCATCACAGCCTCCTTACCTGACGGTCTTTCCATATAAAGTGGTGCTCTGCACAAGGGCATCTTTTCTACCTATGGTAACACCCTTTCATATGGGTCAGTAGGTTACTCTACCCACCTTCTATGCACCTCTGCACCCTTCCAAGGAAGAGGAGCATCTCCATCGTCTGGACCCAAAGAGAGCATTATCGTTCTACCTCGATCGAACCAAAGAGTTCCGGGTGGATGAACAACTCTTTATAGGGTACATGGGTGCAAAGAAAGGGCGTGCTGTCTAAAAGAGGACTGTATCCCACTGGGAGAAAGATCCTCCTGAAGGGCTTATAGACTATTCCACCAGGGCAAAAGCGGCCACTGCGGCTCTCCAGCGTGGTGTTCCCTTTTCTGATATCTGTCAGGCAGCCACGTGGGAATCGCTACACATGTTTGCCAGCCACTAGTGCCTGGATTCCAAGGTTCACAGAGAAGGCCTGTTTGGTCGCTCTGTCTTGCAGGACTTCCTGTCCTAAACTTTTCCGAAGTCCTTCCTCCGGGGATGGTATTTTTTGGGTATCTGTTCAAAGGTAAGAAATCTGCGGCTAGATGTCGCTATAAGATGGACAAGTTACTTACCTTCAGTAACGCCTTATCTGGTAGAGACATGATCTAGACCCAGATTCCTTACCGACCCACCCATCCTCCCCGCACTGCGGATTGGTTGCAGTGTCTAGGACTATTTCCTTTCAGGGACCTAGTTGCCTTTTTTAACACACCAAGGTCAGTGACATTCATGCCTCCGCGCTTCTGGCGTGGAAAGTCATGAAAAGTACTGATGTCAGCATGCTGGAGTGGCGGTTATATTGATGACGAGGACGTCATGATGACGACGAACAAGACGCCTACGATGTCACACAGAGTCGACCAACGCCATCTACTGGCGCACAGGGGTACTGCTATAAAAAATCTTCCGGATCCAGCCTGACGCCTGGAAATTCGAGGTAAGGAATCTGCTGCAAGATCATGTCTCTACCTCATAAGGCGTTACCGAGTAAGTAACTTGTCCTTCATCCTTTCTTTCTACTCTTTCTACTCCCCAGATTGCATCCTATCTCAGTATTCCAAGAACACCTTCATTAAAATTAGCCTAATTTATATCTAGGAATTTTTCCCTCTCCTACCTTTCTGTTTGAATCATATGCTCATTATACTCCTGCGTCTGCCTGCCTTTGTACCTCTGAGGGTACCCCAATCTATTACATGCTTACAGATTTACAATCTTACTGCACTTCAGTAAATTAACCATATCCCGTCCTCACAAATCATAAACTCTCTTTCTGAGTAATCACTCATGCAGTACTTAATACTTTTCTTACCTAGCTACTCATCTCACTCCCATAAATTATAGTTGCCCCTTTCGTGTAACTTCTTCTTGCAATCTCACAATATTTAACATTCTCTACCCTATTTACTAATCCCATTGTTCTCAGATTGCATGAACTTATTCTGATAATTTCACCTAAATCTTATTACCTTAATCCAACACTAGAAACTGAATGCAATACCTCGGTTTCTTTAGAGCACACCCTAACCTGATAACCAACAAGTTTACAGCAATATTTAATAGGTATTAACTACCATCTTTGGGTTACAGACTTGTATTCTACCAACCATAAAGCACTTTGGGTTAATTAGTAGTGTGCTACCAACCATAAAGCACTTCAATGCCTCATTAGGTGTATTAAGTGTTATATAAATGCAATTTCAATACATTATAATACACTGTGTAAGTAGGGTACATTTCCAGATTTGTAAAAACTTTGAATCGTGTGTTTCTGCCTGAAAACCTTTCTTTTATTCTTTAGAAATATAGTCCCCATGCTGAAATCCCTTCACATATTTCCCCACTAATTGTAGGCGCTCTCCCTTCCCATTTCTAGCCTGGTCGTGGCTCACTACCCCGCTTATCAGGAGTATATTTCAAACCATGGGGCCGATTACGATGGCGGGCGGACTCGAGTCCGCCCGCCATCTTTGCGGTGACTGGGACCGCCTGCCTGTAAGGCGGCGGTCCCACACGTTGTATTACGATGCGACCGCCACCATGGCGGTCGCATCCAGGCCGTTTAACATTGCGGCGGGTGCTGCTGGCTGCAGCACTCGCCGCAATGCTAAACAGCCATGTTGTGCATTTCCCTGCACTACGTGGCAGGCACCACGCGGTAAATGGGTACCAGGGGTACCCCAAGCAGTGCATCACCCCCCCAACACAAGGGGGGCCCGCAACGGGCCCCTGAATCCAATCCCCGCCAGCCTTTCCATGGCGGTTTCCCTGCCATGGAAAAGCTGGCTGCAGCCAGCATTGTAATTTGGCGAACGGTGCCTGCTAGGCACCGCCACCATTCTACCCATGCTGACCGCTCCGCCAGGCAATCGGAACGATTGCCTGTGGCGGACCCGTGGCAGGCGGTCTTTCCGACCGCCACGGTACTAGGACGATTCCCCCCGCCATCGTAATTTGGCGGGGGGAAAATCATTGTCAGATGGCGGAGGGCCCGCCACCGCACAGCTGGCAGGCCTTCCGCCATCGTAATGACCCCCAATATCCTAGGTTTCATTTTTTTCTACCATTGTTAGTGAATACCAACAAATGGGCACGTTAGTGTGTGTGACCCAACTAGGCAGTCAAAGCAGTCAAAATAAGCTTTATTCAATGGGTATAATAATATAATCATAACAATCAACGCACAGAATATGAAAACAGTAAAACATAATTCTTTTGTCAAAAATTACTTTTAAAAGCAAAAAAGCATAATAAAGCTGGGAAAATGCAAACGTGGCTTGAATACATTCATTTATCATAAAATAACAGAATAGTAACAAGTGTGCAAAGGCTTCCTCTGATTAATCACTGACTTTGGGTAAGAAGACTTAATACAAGAGATCAAAGGGGTGGGCAATGACTGCAAAAACAAATACGCCGGACGACGTTGTGCAAATGTATACTCCCACAGACAAGGTAATAAGATACTTTTCCTCGGGACCTTATAAAATTTACAGAATAGCACATTATGCATGGTGCATTGATCTGAAAGATTATCGCAGGGCATTTAATCAGAGTCTCGGACCAATCATTATTATTAGGAAAAGTTGTCAATCGATTTAATGTATTCACCCTAACTAGGCAAACCTTGGGGGCTGTTGAAGGGCTTGCTTCCCTGCACGTTCTAATGTCCAAATTATCTCCCCTTACCTAGTGTGGCCCGCTGAGAAGTTTGGACAGGACGACAGCTTAGAAATTGGGGCTTCAGGACTTTATGACCCAAAACTCTTCACTCTTTGTACTCCCTGTCTGTAACCTCACAACCCAGTATTCTTCCAGAGGCAGGGCCTATTGCTCATAATTATACAAGGCCGCGTACAGCTGAAGTTGGGTCTGAGCAAAGCCTAGGCCAAGGAAAGGCCTGTCAGAGACTAAACAAGGCTGGGTGGGACCACTGTTCTCATTCCTTCTTCTTTCATTATTTTGCTTGAACGATATTCACTCCTTATGAATGAGTGCGTCCCTGGAGAGAAGAAAGTCTATGGAGAACAAGATTAAATTAATTCAACCCATATTAAATTTTCTGTTGCTGCTAAAACAAGAGTGCAATCAGTAATGTCGGTGGGGTGAATGAAGGATGTGTGTCAACCCCAAGCCCTCATAAATGAGAAAAGGGGAGACAAAGGGGCGTTTCCACTCTCTTGCAATTCTCAAATGTATGCACACAATATTTGTGACCGTTTTTGCAGTTCCTATGCATGTGGTGTCTAGTGCCTTTGGACGGCAAGTGCTAAGCATTTTCAAATGTGTAAGCTGTCCAAATTTGAAGACTTTACACTCTGCTTGTGCAGGTTAGGGAGCACCAGGCGGGGCAGGTAATGGTCCCACCTGCCACAATGCATCTACTGCCTGATGTGGGAATCACAGTGTATCACGTGCTGTGGCTTTCTGGCCCCTTACCTTTAAGGAATGGTGACACAAAGTCAGCATAAGGCGATTTTAAATGTTGGCATGGATATCCAAACAACATGTTCCTTTAGACTTGTGAGTAAGTAGTTCAAATATTAATCCTCACTCCACTGGCTGTTTCAAAATTGAGGGTAAGAGATGTGAGCAGGCGTGCAGTTGCATCCAAACTTCAAGTCTTCCGTTTTGTCCCCAAAACTGGTGAAAGCCAATCTTCCTCCAACCATATTTAGAATGTAGACTCAAGCAGTAAAGAAGATAATAGAGGTTTAACATTTACAAATCCTCAGATTTAACAAAAATATTGTTCAAAATAGGAGCCCCACTTTGCATCTTTGCATTCTAATCTACTTTTCCCTCTGATGTGCCAACATCACGAAGCCCATGTGATGTTTGTGAGAGGCTGGCTTAGTATATGGCGCTCACTTATGTAAGTGTAGCACCCTGCACTAATCCAGACAACTCTTATGTGATTTTAGTGGTCTTCGACAACCTTAGAAAGCTCTCTAAGTGGTAGCTGTGGAGAGCAGTCTTCAGGCTTAGTCCAGAAGGAGTGTAAAGCAGCTTGTTTTACCAGTACTTAATCTTATGGTATAGATTAAGTGAAAAAGAATCACACAGTGTAGTTATAAAAATATGTATTTTATTACAAACACTCACTAACACATTGCATTATCTCCACCCGGAGATACAACCAAAATACACACAATACTTAGGAAATAGAACTCGTAAGTAGCACAAATACACAGTGGTCCCCAGGGGAGACCAAACCATATACTAAAATAGTGGAATGCAAACCATGACCTAATTCGAGACTTGACCCAGAAGACGTAGAAGTGTTGGGGACCCTATGAACCACCCAAGGTAAGTACCCAGGAACCCCATGGAGGCCGTGTGCAGAGCGTGAACACGACCGCGTGATCAACACAAGTCAATGGGTAAGTCGTGGTTGCAAATGTAAAGAAAAAAGACCCTTCCCAGCGGACCCTGAAGAAACCCCGTGGAAGATGGAAGGTTTGGAGAGTCACCCCACCCCTGGATACCCCAGGAACCAGGATACCTACACCAGGGAAGCCGGGTGCATAGGTGTCAAGTGATGTTGGAAACCGCCGTAGACCACAATGGAGGACTTCAGGAAAGATGCTGCTAGAGAAGAAGACGAAGACGTCTGGTGGAACCCAAAGGTGGATTCAAGGTGATAAGAACCTGCAAGCAGAGGGTACAGAGTCTATGCCACTCAGGAGTGACCAGGAAGCACGGAAGACGAATGCCCACCGATGTCGGTAGATGCAGGGGGGTTGACGGTGCCCTTTAAGTTGCAGCTGTGCAGACCAGGCGACGCAGTGGAAGACCAGGAGCTGTTCTTGAGCTGTCCCACATTGGATGTCAAGAGACAGGGGGTTGGTGTCCGGCAGGGGCACCAACAAGCCTTAGCAACGGCAAACAACGTAGTCAAAGAAAAAGGTGCAATGTCGGGACCAGCAAAGTCCAAGTGACTCACCACAAGCAGATAAGTCGGAGCAGGCCCGGAGCAAGCCGGGGAGCCCACTGGAGCTAAAGAAGACCCTCTAGAGGACCCACAGGCCATAGTCACAGGAGTCGCAGGAGGACCTCGAGCAGCTCACCAAAAGACGAAGGCCCACAGTGCAGAAGATGTGGTGCAGGCAAAGATCTTAGCTGTAGGACATGCTTGAGGCTAGAGCTTCTTGAAGCCCGAAGATCTCTGGAGGAATTAGTCAACAAGCCTTGGCAACGGCAAGTCAACGGGGTGCACAGGGGTTCTGTTCCAGTGGTTCGGAGAAGGGATTGTGGCCTTAAACTCGATGAGAAGACAGTGCAGGCCTCAAGGGAGCTGCAGAACCACCACCTGTGTTGCTGAGCCTTTCGAAGTCTGTGGGATCCCAGGATCAGCAGACCGGTCAGCTCTGTTGCGGTGCCTGCAGATGCAGGGGAGTGACTTCTTCACTCCAAGGGAGATTCCTTCGGGTGTCTTGGATGTTCACAGGCCTTTTGAAGAACCTGTATGAAGCACAGGCACAGAAGTTGCAGCAGACTTGCAGGATGACGAGACCAGGAGCAGCTGGAGTCTTCCCAGTGTCAGTCTCGGTTCCCAACACGAAGTCGAGCGAGGTCCAGAGTGCCCAGACGGTCGAAGTTGAAGTGGTATGTGATCAGAATCTTGTCCCACGACAAATCTAGGGACCCACCCACAGGTAAGCCCTTAAGTACCCTAAGGAAAGGGTTGGGACGATTCAGGGGTTCCTCCCAGAGTAGGGGCTGGACAGTAGGGAGGATACTCCCATGTCCTTTGTCCAGTTTCGCGCCAGATCTGGAGCCAATGGCTCCCTGAACTGGAGTATGCAAGGAGGGCACCAAATGTGCCCTTCAAACAGTCTCAGTGGTGCTGGCAAGCACCACTGCCCTGTCCCAATACACTAAAACCTGTCTGGGAGGTGGTCACACCTCCCTGTGACAGGATATCTATTGTTCTGGCTTCCCCTGCTCGAGCTTGGCTCAGCAGCAGGAGGGCAGAAACGTATCACTGGTCGGCAGCAGCCCTAGCTTGCTGTCCGGTTCTGGAAGACTGGTAATGGGAGCACTGATGGCCTCCCGGAGGAGCTTTACAGTACATGGAATTATACCTTCCACACCGTTTACGGTGTGGGGGTATGATTCCAACATGTTTGATACCAAACATGGCAGGGTTTGTTACAGCCAGTTTAGAGATGGTCATCGCAAAATGATGCATGGCCACTCTATATGTCATAATGGCTGATGCACTTACAACCCGGAAGAATGGACTCCGAAGGTTGTAGGGGTGCCCCGCTCGTGCAGGGGCACCCTCACACTTAGGACCCAGCACCCTGCCTTCAGGATTGAAAGGCCTGCCTTAGGGGTGACTTATAGTTTTTTTTTTTTTTTTTACTTGTTTTTATTGGCATTTAGAGTAATCACACAAGAGCAGTTACAGACAATGCTATCTTCCGTTCTCCCACAGGATTACAACCCAATGCTTCAGCCATAGAGCGAGGTCCATTATACAGTGTTCATTCTTACCATCTGTCATACTCAACTAAGGTAGTATCAGAAGCATTGCAAACAGTAGGGGGTGATGGTCTTGAGTGTGGTCATGGCAGCAAAGTTGGGCCTACTGCAACTTAATCTCTAAGCTTTGAATATCTAGTGGTACCAGCTTAATCACCGTATCTCTAATCGAAGCTCTAACAGAACGGTCTCTTTCCTGTTGTTGCACATTGCAAAGCTGCTCGTTGGGATCACAGTTCCAGCTAAGAACAATATATCTAACATGAGGAACAAAGAGGTAAAGAGAGAAAAAGAGAAAGGAAGACCCGAAGGAAGAGAAAGGGATACAGAGATATAGAAGAGACAAGGCGGGGGGTGATCGACCGTATTGAAGCACTGGGAGCGTGGGCGAGAAAGGCAGGGGTGCTATGACCTCCAAGGTCAGTGTTTATCACGGGTGACCTTCAAACGAAGGCCGGGACTGCCTATGCTAGGGAGGAGGGTGAGGCGCCCGGTGCCTGCGGTGGAAGCGCCGCCAGGGAGGAGGTTCGAGCGGTACCGTCAGTGGTTCCCCAGAGGTTATCAGCATCTGGGGGGCATACAGCATCTTCAAAGAGGCGTAAAGCCCGAAGCTTCGGGGGCTGGAGACGGGCATTTTCCAGCCTGCAGAAGTAGTCCACCAGCGGTTGCCATAGTTTGGTGAAGTTAGTGTCTCGGAGCTGCAGACGCGCCGTGAGTAACTCCATTGCCATTGTGTGCCACAGGCGGGTGAACCAGACGTTGATCGGAGGCGTTTCGGCTTTTTTCCAGTAGAGAGCAATGATTTGCTTGACAGCGCCAAGCATATGGAGGCTTAGGTGCCAGTCTCGGCGAGTCATGGCACGCAGGTTCACTGGCCGGAGGCCCAGAACAGTCGTGAGCGGGTTGTCAGGCAGCGGGTAGCCAATTACCATTCTAATATGACTAAGGACCTCCTTCCAATAGATGGTCAAGAGCGGGCACGTCCACCAAATATGAAGAAAGTCTCCTGGGGCACCTGTGCAGCGCCAGCAGAGAGGCGAGGAGGTGGGAAACATTTTATGCCGCCTGTGAGGGGTATAATACCATTGTGTCATAACCTTGTACGCGGTTTCCCGCTGTGGTATGCTACGGAAAACATTCGGGATATCCCGCCACAAATGATCCCATTGTGTAGGTGTAATGGTAGTGTCTGAAGCCGACTGCCACCGTGACTGGTAAGCATGTGGGGGGGCACGCTGGGAGTGTTGGAGAACTTGATATGTACGTGAAATTAAGCCCCTGGAATTGTCAAAGGAGTGCATCAGCCGCTCAAAAGGGGTAAAAGGTCGAGTGGCCGCCCGTGTCGAAGATGACGCCTGGACCAATGTCTGAGTTGAATGTATTGAAATCTGGCCCCCTCTGAAAGCTGGAAGTCCCGCTTACATTGGTCAAAAGATTTAAAGGAATCCCCCGTGAATAGATCCCTAAGCGTCCGACAACCCCCTTCAGTCCAGTCCGAGAAAAATGGCGGGTGATAGGCTGGCGGGAAATGTAAGTTGCGAGCGATGGGGGTGTGGGGGGACGGAAAGGTGAGGCCTCTACGCAATGCTAACTTATCCCAGATATCAAGAACCGTCTTTGTGGGGACAGCTATATAGGCGCTACGAGAGCGGGCCTCCCGCGAAAGCCAGGCAAGGTCCCAAATGGGGCGACAGGTCACCGCCCTGTCCATGTGAAACCATACTTTCTCACTCTCCCACGCCATCCATTCCGAAATAAAGCAAAGATGTGATGCCCAATAATATTCTAACAAATTCGGACAAGCCAACCCCCCCCCTGTCTCGCGGCAACAAGAGTATCTTATTAGAGAAGCGCGGCCTGTTCCCTCCCCAAATGAACGTGGTGAGCTCACGCTGGAGGTTCTGAATCTGGTGCTGCGGGATGGGCGTGGGAAGGGTCTGAAAGAGGTAAAGTATCTTTGGGAGTATCGACATTTTGACCGTGTTCAGATGCCCCAACCAGGAAAGCGGGAGGGATTTCCACGCTCTCAGGTCGGCTAAGACAACCTTTTTACACTCCTGCCAGTTCGCTTGTGACCACGTGGCAAGATCGGGGGTCAAGTTGAGCCCCAAGTACCGGATGGAATGGGATGCCCATTGATCTGGGACAAGGGACTGGAGCACAGGAATTTCCTCTGCAGGGATCGTAAGATTTAGAGCCCATGATTTCGCATGATTGATTTTGAGACCTGAGACCATTTCAAACGATTGGAGCAATCTATGTAGGGCAGGTAGGGAGGAGCGTGGGCGGGATAATGTAAGGAGGAGATCATCCGCGAACAAGGCGATTTTATGATCTAACCCCCCAAGTTTTATGCCATGGATATCAGGGGACTGGTGTCTCATGGTAGCAAGGGGTTCCACTACGAGGGCGAATAAGAGGGGGGATAGAGGACACCCCTGTCGGGTGCCCCTGTGGATGGAGATGGGTCTCGTAAGTTGACCGTTGACCCGCACCTGGGCCAGAGGGGAGATATAAGGAGCCATGATTCTAGCGATCATCTGGGGGCCCAACCCTATTTTATGCAGGACAGCTCGAAGGAATACCCAATCCACTCGATCAAATGCTTTCTCAGCATCGAGCGACAACAAGCAAGAGGGTATCTTCCAGTGGTGCGCCTTTCCGACTAAGTGTGCTGTAGGTCGTACGTTATCCGCACCTTGCCGGTGGCAAATAAAGCCCACCTGATCTGGTTCAACGAGCCCGGGAAGGTGCGGGTCAAGTCGCTTGGCTAGGATTTTAGTGTAGAGTTTAAGGTCCGTGTTTAGGAGCGCAATGTGACGAAAGGAGGAGCATAGCGCGAGATCTTTTCCTGGTTTGGGGATTAAGGCGATTTCAGCCATGGCCATAGAAGTGGAGGGCCCCGCCGTGTCTGAAAAGGAATTAAAGAGGGGGAGTATATGGGACTTAAGTTGCGGGAGAAAAGCACGATAGAAAGAGACCGGTAAGCCGTCCGGCCCCGGGGATTTACCAAGAGGAAGGTCCTTCAGAGCGCCGACGAGCTCCTCTGAGGTGATAGGCTCCTCCAGTAGCTGAGGATGGTAGCGGCTAATCGGGGACCATTCACAGGCCGCCAAGGCAGCCTGCACCTGTTCTGGGCTGGATGAATCCCTGGTATAGAGGGACGAGTAATATTCCTGGAAAGCTTTCAGTTTAGCTTCTTCAGTGGTAGCCCAGGTACCGTCCTCTAGCTTAAGTTTAGCGATGTGTGCCTTGGCGGCCTGCGTCCGGAGGCGACGTGCCAGGACCGTGCCCACTTTGTCTCCCCCCTCATAATACCGTTGTTTCAGGGCTAAGAGAGCGTGTTCTGCCTTATTGGTTCTATGCGCCCGCAGCTGGCCTCGAAGCATAGCGAGGCGTCTCTTATGAAGTGCCAGGGGATGCTCCTGGTCCAATCGTTCAAGTGTCTTTATATCCTGAGAGAGTTTATCTTCGAACAGACGGGCTTCCCGAGCCCGAGCTATGGCAATAGACGTAATGCAGCCTCGGATCGTGGCCTTAAACGCGTCCCAGACCACAGGGAGCGGAGTCTCAGGGAGGTCGTTAGACTCAAAATAGGACGTAATAGCGTCCCAAAGTTCCGCTGCGTCCACGGGATCCCGGAGGACGTGGGGGGGGGGGGTAAGCGCAACCGGGGGGAGCGGTTTGAGCGAGAGAAGTGATCTTGAATGAGAAGTTCCACGTGAGCGTGGTTAGAAACAGAGATGTCGGACATGGACGCTGAGAGGGTGTCTTTGACAAGGGAGTGTGAAACGAAGATGTAATCGATGCGCGAGTAGGAGCGATGAACGTGGGAGTAGTAAGAATAGTCGTGGGTAGCTGGGGAGTGGTAATGCCATATATCTATTAGGCCAAGGTCAGTTAGGTGCCTCTTTAAGGCGGAGGACATAGCCCCTGCCCCATGGAACGAGCCATCGCTGCTGTCAAGTCCCGCCTCCCAGACCAGGTTGAAGTCGCCCCCCAGGATGAGGTGAGAGTCATCGTGTGATAACTGTTCCCGTAATAAACCCCTAAGGAAGAAGTCCTGAGCCTGATTCGGCGCGCAGATATTGCATAAGGTGAGGATCCGCTGCCCGATCTTGACCATCACTTTGAGGAATCTGCCATCCTTGCTACGGATCACCCTGAAGTCCTCCTGGCGGATGCCTGCCCGGCAAAGGATTGCCGCCCCCTCCGATTTAATGGGTGCCGATGCCCAGAATTGGAGGGGGTATCGAGGGTGGGCCATGCGAGAGACATCCTCCGTCAGCAGGTGGGTCTCCTGCAGGAATATGATGTCTGGGTTTTGCTGTAGGAGATATCGCCATATCTGGCGGCGCTTGTTAGGGGAGTTTAGGCCCTTTACGTTAAGGGAGAGGAGTTTCAGGCAGGGAATGGAGGTCATGTTTCAGGCATGCCGCACGCGAGCGCCATCGCAAGCAGAAGAGGTGGGGTAGGACGCAGCGCAATCCCGCCCCCCCAACGCAATGCCAAATAAGAGGAGAAGAGTGGGGGAGCATTGCAGGGCCTAGTGCAGGGTTAGAGGAAGAGGGAGCAACATTCACAGAGGAGAGAACTCCCACCATTATCAGGACCACCCTCCCGCCAGAGGGAGAGAAGAAGGAGAGACAAAGAAAAGCAAAAGAAGAGAGACAAGATATCCAAATATAACAATGACCAACGTGGCCAACAAGGCCTATTCCAGTCCGGGAGAAAGCCAGGTTCAACGGCACAAGCCATCCCAGAGATGTCACTCTCCGAGGAATAGGAGGGGAAGTGGGTCTCAGAAGATCAGCATCGCCGTCAAGGGGCACGATCCGGAACCGCCGCCGGAGTGCAGTTGAGGCGAGGGGCGATCGTGCCAGTAGGGTGGGGCACCAAACTCACCCTCGCGAAGGGTCAACGCGGGTGGTGGAAATCCAGGTAGCTTAAAGGGGCGCCTAGCAGTTACTTCTCGGAGGGCTGGGAGCCCGGAGGCGAGCGTTCACCATCAAAGGATCGGAGGTGCTGTATAATGTCTTGTTTAGCTTGGGATAAGGCGCGTTCTCCCCGGTGAGACGGACGTCTGGAGCGGTGTACCTTAGCCCATTGAGGTTTTACAGGTTCGCGGTTAAGGGAGGGCAGACTTGAGGGGCTGGGTGGTGGAGTGACCGGGATTTGAAGCAGCTGCGCAGCCTCCTGGAAGGATCGCAGCACCCGGCGCTTTGATTCCCATTGGAAGATGAGTGCAAACGGGTGCCCCCACTGGTACTGGACACCCAGCTCCCTTAGCTTATCAGTAATGGGCTTGAAGTCCCTGGGGCGGCGTAGCGTGGTGGGAGCGAGGTCTTGGAACAGCTGGATGGGAGTACCCCTGAAAGTGAGCTCTGCTTTGGATCGCGCTGCCTTGAGGATGGCCTCCTTCTCCGTGAAGAAGTGAACCCGGGTCAGAATAGACAGAAAAGCACACAGCAGCAGACCAAGGTCAAGCACTTAAGTTCCACCGGTTTCATATATCCCGTACAAGTGCAGCTACTCCCGGCATCCGCTGCTGGGGGATGTCAGTCATTAGATAAAATCCACAAGAAAGGAAGGTGCACTCTGATTGAAGTCAGTCAGGAGACATACGTTTATCCAAAATATCTTCTTTTTATTAGCGTAGTTTGTTTTTAAAACTGGCACACAGCCAACGCGTTTT
Organism: Calotriton arnoldi; assembly: GCA_963921515.1. Classification (NCBI taxonomy): domain Eukaryota; kingdom Metazoa; phylum Chordata; class Amphibia; order Caudata; family Salamandridae; genus Calotriton; species Calotriton arnoldi. The sequence goes on along the minus strand of CAWUFW010006508.1, from coordinate 663,866 downwards.
GTTCCCTAGTGCCACGGGAACTTCGTCAGGGCTTACTCAAAATTCAAAAGAACAGGTATAACCAAATTGACTCCAAGGTCCATTAGTGTGCGACATCACCTATAATGGTCGTCCAGTACAGACAGTACAAATGTATCTCAAGCAAAGTCGGCTCATTCCAAAACAAATATATTAAATGTGATGTAGTACAAAGTTAAAAACCGTCGTTCCCTTTAGATCGAAGGGGACACATGTGGAAGATACCAAACAGCAATATCTTTAGAATAACTCAATAAGATTTCCACACTGTGAGGCCCCAAGGCACATGGAAGTCCTCAGGTGCAAAACAAACAAATATCAGCAAGAAAACCACACCATATGTTTCTGGAGTGAATCAATAGAACTTCCAAATTGTAAGGCCCCGTGGCACGCTGCTGTCGGTTACTATGCCGGATAGGACTCGTGCGTTATTTTGAGCTGGTTGTTCCAAATTTGAGGAGCACTGCGTGCCTTGGGGCTTCAGATATTGGATGCCTTTTGCTTTTTTCTGAGAAATATTTGTTGTCTTCCGTTGAGAGTCCCCTGTTCCAAATCTGAGTACATCTGCGTGCCTTGGGGTCTTACAATTTGGAAGAGTAAGCCCTGACGAAGTTCCCGTGGCACTAGGGAACGAAACACATTGGCTGTGTGCCGGTTTTAAAAACAAACTACGCTAATAAAAAGAAGATATTTTGGATAAACGTATGTCTCCTGACTGACTTCAATCAGAGTGCACCTTCCTTTCTTGTGGATTTTAACCCGGGTCAGAATGTCGGGAATAAGGCCAGGACGACCAGGAGGGCCAGACACCCGATGGGCGTGGTCCAGGGCCGGTGGGGATGCATCTTCGTCTCCTCTGATTTTTTGGAGCAGGTCCGCTACAAAAGTCATGATGTCCGAGCCCTCTGCCCCAACAGGGACCTCCCTTAGGCGCAGGTTGTTGCGGCGGCTCCTGTTTTCCAAGTCCTCCTGCTTAATCTGCAACTCGATGTGCTGTTCCTCCAGGGTGGCCAAGCGCTGCCATAATTGCTCCTGGTCCTCCGTGTGAGCGTCAACTGTCTTTTTGAGGTCGTCCACGCTTCCTCCAAGCTCCACAACGTCTCTTCTAAGCTCCTTGACGCAGGACTGTACCTCTGCTCTAAGGGAGCCAATTTCAGATTTAAGTTCTTGCATGAAACCGGCCATAAACGACTGGGTAACGGGGTCCGAGGGCCCCCCGCCGATGATGCCATTTCCACTGCAGGGGCAGAACCCGATCTGTTCCACAGGGCAGTGACAGGGTTGTCCTTCGGGGGTGCAGCAGAGTCTTTCCCAGCCCTTGAGCGAGTCATGTCCCTTCAGAATCCCATGTGGCGGACAGGGGGTCAAGACCAAGGAGTGCCGCACAAGGTTGGATGACTGCCCGGTCAGGCGAGGAGGGGCGGTACAGCCGACAGGAGCCGGACGCTGGTTAGGTGATAAGTGGGTGGCCTGGGAACGTCCCCTCAAAGCCCCGGGCCCCCCGAGCTCTCCGCCGGCCACTTGAACGAGTCCTGAGCACAGGTCGGGGCAGCGCATCTGAGGCACCAGGGTCCAGGCTAGGCGAGTGGAACGTGCCGGTGTCCCCCAGCCGGGGTATTCAGGGGGGGTCCCCTGCACTAAGCGGGGGCAATATCAGGGGTAAAGGGGACCCCCAGGGGACTGACCCCAGCGTGCACCGCAAGACCAGGGCACGTCCGCCCTTCAGGCGCCCTCACACTCCCTGAGGTGGGGGGCGACGTCCCAGCACCCCCAGGAGGTATGTCAGAGGCAGGGACCGTCTAGTATCTGTAGGTGTAATGTCCGATGAGGCGCCGGCAATCCCACGTCAGCGACAGCTAGCACGCACTCACCAGGAAACTCCAGTGTTGTCGCCACAGCCCAGCAGGGGGGCAGGCCAGACCGCAGGTCCCCACAATCCACCGACAGGAGCTCAGCGTGGCGGTGAAAGCGGCGTGGCAGCGCACCCCTGATGCATCCACATAAAAGGGTCCAGGCCCCCAAGCCGCCGCCTCAGGCCCCCAATGGAGGGGCGGGCACCCCGATGCAGCGGTAAAGGAATGTAAGAGGCCTAATCCAGCCAGGCGCCCCTCGGGGCCCAGAGAGGCCCAAGATGATGGCCGCGGTATCGCCTGCCGGGGCACGGTCTCGCGGCGTCCGGTGCTTTACCGCCCTCTGCTCAGCACCACTGGTGATGCAGCCAGAAGCTCTCTGGGGTCCAGTCGTGTGGGGAGCGTCCCCCCCGGAGTGCTGGCTGCTCAGACCAGGCCCCACGGAGGCCCAAGATGGCGGCCAGATAGGTCGCCGGCAGGAAATGCCCCCTCTGCAGGCCAGCGCCGGGGAGCCCAAGCCCTCGTACCTCTGCCGCAGGTCCCGGTCGTCTCTGCTGAGTGCCTCCGATGCGAGCTCTCCGGGGTCCAGTCGTGCGGGGAGCGTCTACCCGGAGTGCTGGCTGCTCAGACCAGGCCCCGTGGAGGCCCAAGATGGCAGCCAGATAGATCGCCGGCAGGAAATGCCCGCTCTGCAGGCCGGCGCCGGGGAGCCCAAGCCCTCGTACCTCTGCCGCAGGTCCCGGTCGTCTCTGCTGAGTGCCTCCGATGCGAGCTCTCCGGGGTCCAGTCATGCGGGGAGCGTCTACCCGGAGTGCTGGCTGCTCAGACCAGGCCCCGCAGAGGCCCAAGATGGCGGCCAGATAGGTCGCCGGCAGGAAATGCCCCTTTTGCAGGCCGGTGCCGGGAGCCCAAGCCCTCGCACCTCTGCCGCAGGTCCCGGTCGCCTCTGCTGAGTGCCTCCGCTGCGTGGTTGCAGAGCGTTGCAGTGGCCAGGCCGCCCGAGGATCGCGGGGCCGAGGGTGCTAAGATGGCAGCCGCGCTCTCGTAGGTCGGAGCACTCCTCAACGGTTCCGTTCACACCGCTGCCGGCGGGCCAGGGAGAGCGCTGAGCCCCCCCAAAGCAGCTCCAGCCCCTCCGCAGGTCAGGCACTCCGGGCAGCAGCTCTCACGGGACCCCTGTGCCGCTTAAAAGGCTTAAGTCTGCAGCGGCGGTCCGGAGCTCCCACGGCATGCGTCTCACTCCATCGGTAGCGAGACCACGCCCCCGACTTATAGGTTTTAAGTGTAGTGACCTCAGATATAGGGAAACCTATATCTGTCATAAGTGGTGCTAGCACCAGCTTACACAGGCTGCAATTGCAGGCCTGCAGTCACAATTTTAGTGGTCTCTCATGGGTTGCTTAATACATGCTTCAGCCCATGGGAGACCCCTGGTGTACCTATGACCTGGGTACCTTAGTACGCTATACTAGGGACTTACTAGGGTACACCAGTAGCCAATCTGGAGTGTACCCAAGTACTCACCAAGTCCATTTTAGAGAAGAATCACAGAGACTGGGGTCCTGAGCAGCAGGATCCCAGTCAGACTAGCCAGAAATACATAATGACCGTGGTGCGACTGGTTCTCGCTATGCGATAATAAAGCTGTATTACAGACATTTCGCAAGTTACAAATAGAACATATGGGGGATTTCTTTCTGGGAGGCACAGTAAAGACCTGGGATCAAGCGTGCGCACAGACACCCAGAGTTACTACGTTAGACGCTTACCAATATCACAGTGTGCGGCAGGCGCTGCGCGCGATGCTAGGAACAGACATGGCAGAACCACCAAAAATGAAGTCCTTGACGTATCTGTTGCAGTCCCAATACCCACAGCATGGCATTACTGTACTTTATACCCTTATAAAGAGGCATACCACACAGACACAAAATACATTTCAATGGGAATGGCATGAGGAATTAGGCATAGAACTCACAGAGGCACAGTGGACCCATTGCTTTAATAACACGAAGTCCATCTCACAGAATGGCAGGCACAGATTAATCCACTACAAATATCTCTACAGAGTATACTATACTCCGGCTCATTTACACAAATATGGGCTTCGTGATGATGATAGGTGCATGAGGTGCAAAGCGGCAAATGCGAATTTTATACATTTAGCGTGGGAATGCCCTGGTATCCGCAAGTTCTGGAGTGAAGTGTTTGCTGCTTTAACAGAAATGCTAGAGTTGACGCTGCCCGAGACACCGCTAGTTGCGCTTCTGGGGTATGACAAAGGGATACATAAGTCAGGACGCAAGTTGGCAGCGATAGGCCTATTAATTGCGAAACTTAGGATAGCAATGAGATGGTTGCACGGACCATTACCTAAACTGGCAGATTGGCACACGGATTTGCTCTATTGTTCTACACAATCCGATAATTACAATACATTAATACCTGTCTGTTGTCGACCCAAGAATGTATGGGGACCATTTCAGGAATACCGGGTGAAGAAAGCTGCAGCGGACACAACACAGGAGGAACCAGACAGAGAGGGCATTGGATGAAGTAGAATTGCAATAAGGCCCTGCTTCACGATGGCAGGGTCTTGAGGAACTGTATCCTGAGTTCTTAAGAGGGAACAGCCAATGTCGCAGTTGTTCATTATATCGAAAACATAATATATCGGTAATATAGATTATATTATAAATGGTCTGCATGGGTGCACCACTTGTTGTGTGACAGTGTTTGTATTGATGACACAGTAACATGTGCTGCTTGTGCTGCTGTACGCAATGTAAAAGTTAAATAAAGTTTAAAAAAATAATAATGACACCAGCAAAAAGTGGGGTGACCATGAAAACAGATCCAACTTTCCTACAATGTACAGCTATTCTTGGTGATGTAGACTGAACCAGATTATATCCCTGCAAATAAAAATGAGATTTCTATCTATTCTATTCTTATTCTTAGAAATGTCTTAAGTGCATGGCTACCCATGAGGGCTTCCCCGTGCTGAACACAGCAAGATATAATACAGCTGAGTAGGTAGAACGAACGAGAAGGTTTTTAACATTTTCCCGAAGGCTGGTTCAGGTATAGTTTGTCTTCGATTCAGCTGAAGTCCATTCCAGAGTTTAGGCACTAGGAAGGCAAAAGATCTACAGCCACTCCTGGTCCTCATTATCCAACATTCTTGCAGAATTATATGGGGTTAGTAGATTTTGGATCAATTTAGGGGCTCGATTGTGTATCGCTTTGTGGGCCAAACACAGTACCTTAAAGTGTATCCTCTCAGATACAGACAACCAGTGAAGGCTTGCCAGGGCATTGGTAACAGAGTGGCACTTAGGCATTGTCAGTAGGATCCATGCAGCAGCATTCTGAATAACTTGAAGGATTTTTATAACAGACTTCACACTACCCAGATACAAGAAGTTCCCATAGTCAAGTCTGGAAATGACTAAGCCTTGTATTACCAGTCCACGAGAGGTCTCTGTGAGCCATCTAAGCAGTTTTCTTAAAGCTCTTAATTTGCCTAAGCATGCTGCTGCCAGTTTTTTGTCTTGAGTCGCCATTGTCATTTTCCTATTAATCCAAAAGCCAAGGCTTTTGACTTCAGATTTTAGAGTAGGCTGGTTACTAAGGAGATCAGGCCAGTCATTTCCATCCATCGCGCAAGATTGTTCCCCACCACCAACACCTCAGTTTTTCCCTTTTAAGTTTAAGGCTACGTCCTGCCATCCACTCCACAACATGTTTAAGGCAAGCATTGAGAGGGCTTGAGGTAATTATAGTTTGGTGGGAGAGAGCGATAACAATCTGGGTGTCATCAGCGTATGATATAGTGGTAAAGCCATAATTGTTTATGATTTCTGCCAGTTCAATCACACACAGACTGAACAGCGTAGGATTAAGTGAGGACCCTTGTGGGGCCCCAAAATTGAGCGAGAAGGTGTTGGACAGAGTAGTCCCCTCACAGACTTTAAAGGTTCTATTGGAGAGGAACGAGCTCAGCCACTTAAGTGCAGATCCAGAAATTCTGATTTCTTTTAGCCTTGTAATTAATACCTGGAATGAGACGGTATCAAATGCAGCACTTGAGATCCAGCAGGATCAAGGCAGCCAGCCCACCCTGATCTAGGATGGCTTTCAGGTCTTCTGTGGGGCACGCAGGGCTGTTTCAGTGCTACTGCTTACCAGAAAACCAGTCTGTGACTGAGGAAGAATGTTTTTGGTTTCAAGGTATCAAGAGGGCTTTTATTAGCATATTTCTCCAGGACTTTTCTAAGTCCTGGCAGTAGAGAAATTGGCTGGTAGCTCTCGCATTTTTCAGGATCAGCTGATTGTTTTGTTTTATTGTGTTTTTATCACAAAGTGGGAAAAGTATGACCATCATACATATGCAAGATATTATTATAGAAAAGCACAGAACAAGTGATAAACACATGGTCCTGCACGTAGCCACCCACCCGACCGCCTGCCCACCCACCTCATCTTATTAACAATGCCTCTATACAGAGGTAACACTAGTCTCCATTTCAGTTCCATATGTCTCTTGACCAAATTGTCTTATTTCATTATCAAGTTGCTATAGTGCGAACATGGTTCAGAACTATACCGCTATAATCTTCCCAATGTAACCATATCTTTCAATGTTTTTGTGGACAACCCTGAGCCTGGAACACCGCCACCTCCAGCCTCATGCAGTCGTCCATCCCTCTCTTCCATACCTCTACCATAGGTGGAGTGGTCGCTTTCCATAGTCTAGCAATATCTCTCTTTGCCAGGTGAGACCCAGGAACAGCAAATTTAGTTTATAGCTTTTTCCGCCGATGCTGTCTGCGCAAATCAGTAGCTTTAATTTGGAATCCAGTGGAATATCCCAGGCAAGAACCTCCCCAAGAGAAGATGTCACCCCGGCCAAAAGCGTCTATGTGCCGTGCAGCTCCAGATCGTGTGGAGAAAGGTACCCTCCTCTGCTCCACAGCGAAGGCACAAGGGAGAGTAAACAACCCCCATATGCCACAGATGACCCATAGTATAGAAAGTTTCTGTGCAGATATTTCAACTGAATCAAATAGAGACAGAAAGACACCACCGCACCCCGAGGGGCCCCCAAGGCCTCTGTTCAGTCGTCCTCATCAATACTATCAATGTCTGCACTCCATGCCACCTGTAGAGCCCGTAATGTAGTCGAACTGTTCATGACCAGGGTTTATTAAATCTTGCTAATCGTATGGGTTTCAAGATCTCCCATTAATAAGTTACCTTCTAGAGGGCTAAACTCTGGCACTTCCTGAAGGTCCTCAAGTAGGGGGAGAGGGCATGTCGCAACTGTAAATATTAATAAAACTGGCTGCGGTGCAGCTGGTAATCAATGTGCATTTCATGAAATGATTTCAGCACTGTGCCCCGCATAATATCGCCCAGTGTGGAAATACCAATGGTATCCCATTTATGAAACCCGCTCAACTGGGCCACCTGTCGAAGGTAAATGCCTCGCCACAGTGGTGTTTCCCATGTAAGTCTCCCCCACCACCCCATCCTACAGCTGGTCCGTTGCCATATAGTGATCACTACCTGGGTAGCCAGCGGGAGCGATGCTATATCGCTCCTTCTGTAGTGTAGTTCCTAGATATAAATGATTAGAAGCACTATGAAAGTAAAAGGATGATAGAGTTCTACCATCTTGCCATACTCATGAATACACACGAGTATATAAAATACATGATAAAAGTGCGTACTCCTATGATGCCTCCCTAAATAGATGTACCTGAGTGTACCTAGCATGTGTGTAGGTGTTAAGCCAAGAATCCCTCTAGGATAAAGTCAACCCCATTACCTGGATTGAGAGACTGTGGGACCCCATCCTAGTCTCCGGTTGGACACCCCGTAAGGGATGTTTAGACCACTGCGAGCTGGAGTATCTGCATGCAGGAACCTCAGCATCTTTGGTCAGTGTGTTGGCCAGGAAGTCCTGGTCTCCTCTGCCTGTCTTAGCAAAATGTGATGTATATATACCCATAGGTCTCCCCGGGGGTTATACCTCGCTGTATTACTTTGTCGGACTTAGGATGACATTGGGAATGAACTCTGTATATAGATATTATACAGGAGATGGTAGTCCTGCTGTGCTTCCAAGAATCCTCATGCATAATATATGAGGCTTTTACCAGGGAAAATCCTGCGTTCAGTGTGCAGTGTCATGTGTAGGTAAAAGGTCAGTCCCTAAGAACCGTTATGTATGTAATGTAGGGGAGAATATAGGTGAAGGGTTATGATGTTACCTGAGCCTATATTAGGGTACCTATATGGAATATAACATCCACTCCTCATCCGGCTGGACGACATAATTCAAATTCTAAACATACTACTGGGCTGACTAGGCACTGGTACGCAAATAACTATAATAAAACAAATAGTTGTGCTAATAAAATGTTTAAAAATTCAACAAAAAAAATTCTTTAAAAAGGAAATTGTCACTCAAGCCCTAGCTCCAATATAGCTCTAATATGTCCGTATGTATAGTTCGAACTACTACAAGCGTCTGAAAGCCATGCATGTCCATAAAAAGTGTCAATTTGTTTTTGAGTTCCAATTGTATTTTGTTAACAAAAAAAAAGCCGAATTTCTTCCAGCACACAATGAGCCAATTGTTTATGTGTCCTGGCTGGTAGATGCAACATTACTATTGCCTGCCTTCGCAGACGATGATCCCTGTAAAACCTCGCAGATTACGTCAATTGAGCACGGATGATCTTCGTACTGCCTGAAGCCGATGCTGGGGCAGCCTGTGCGCCGTCCAAGGCCTGGGTGTCAGTGGAGGAGCCGGTATCCATTCCGACAGGAGCCGTGACTATCTTCGGAGGCTCTAGGAATGCCACCATCAACATTGGAATACGCTGGGGACACTGCTGAACATGGGCCGTTATCGGGTCCAGTAAAGCATCAATGTCCGATTGCGCACATGATGGGAGTGTCAGACAGAGATCCAACACGCATTCTTCTCCACAAAACAGGCATCGGAGGACAGGTAAGATGCAATCCATCCAGACTGGTCTAAATGACAAGAACCAAGACACACTTACTTCTCTCAGGCAAGGCGTGCCCAGATGTTGTACCATGCGATCACGGTATTTACGTTCCTGGAGTGCTTTTTCCATCTCCTTGGTGACTGGGACGGCCATTGCGTAGCAGAAAAATGACAATCAGGATACCTGCTATTAGAAACAGGATTAGCGGAAGTCCTCCAAAAATGCTTCCGAATACGCAGTGTATAAAGTTTGGTATAAGTCCGAGAACCGTCTGAAATGTGTTTAACAGTCCTGAACCTATGTTCTTAAATAGGTGGACGATACGCATTGTATCAGACATGTTAAAGATACGATTTACCATTTCTGCGAAATGGAAGGGGCAGTTCGTACGTATGAATGCCTGTATCTCGTCTAAGGACCTTGCGATCTGGAGATCAAAAGTCTCTCGAGCGGAGGTTAAGGGCACGGTGTTCTGTAGAAGCATGGCTTTCATTCTGCTCAAAGTATCAAACCGTATTAAAGAAACATTTAGTGAAGGCCATAACGGCGCCTCCCTGACTGTATGTGTCGGTGGAAACAATACTTGCATACAGCAAGTAACCCTGGAGCTCACTGTTACCAGAAATGTGATGTCCGGAAGCATCCCACAACAACCTTGATCGTTCAGCATCAACTCCCATTCGAAAGTAGCCTGAACAATGGAGTAATCATGGCTGCCGGGGCACCCCTCAAGTGACAGGACAAGTTCGCTACTGAACCATTGCAGGCCCCGTGTAGCATTATATCCTGGCATATGAGAGATCCACTTAAAGCGTTCTCACAGTTTGTACCGCTTAGAAACACTTCTAGAGCCCCACTCCTGCATCGAAATCTGTACGGTAATTCCCAAGATTCCTTGATGAATTCCCTACCCATTTCTTCATATCCGCCTGCCTGCGGTTGTTCCAGGCAATACTGAAATTGGAAAGTTGTAACCGGTAGAGTTATATGGCCATGGATTAACCATTCTGTGGACGGTGATTCTGCAACTGTAAAAGGTAATCTGTCCAGTTTTTCAATACGCAGCATTGTATATTTTGCTCCCCTTTGTGCCATTTTAATCTGTTTTTCTGTTAGATTGTATGCAGAAAACAGAGACGTACTGTTGATAAAACGCCAAGGCACATAGCCTGCTCGCAAGGATTGCAATGTCCAGCTTAATAACATAATAGAACGCAATTGTGACTGCCCGTGCTGTAGTATGGATGAATCTTGTTCTAGTACCTCAATAGCAGAAGATACAATGTTGCTCAGTGAATATATCCTGGAAGTTAATGTAGTCATACCATTGTCAACTATGGCTAAAGCTTTCTCTAAGTTAATCCGATCTATCTCTTGTAACCTCTCCGCGGCTTCTTGTTGGGAGATTTTCCAGATTTCGTTACAGACAGCATAATAGAAACATTTTTGACGTGGCTTTCTGGGACCCAATAAAAAATCCTGCAGGTCCACATCCTCTGTAAGTAAGGATAAGTGTTGTTTCACCTGTGTGAGTGTTGAGGTTCTCAGCCAATCGAGGCATAATTTCCCAACACTGTATGACGTTACTACCCCCGGATGTTCTCTTTGTACATAGCGTGGGTCTGGCCTGTGGATGCTAAACCCTATGGTTGTACCTCTGAATCTTTCCTGACATCTATTAGTGTCTGTGGGCCAAACCAACCATCCCTTCCAATTGGGGTCTGATCGATTATATTGCATGATGTCATCTAGCGTAATCCCTTCTCGTGAAGTAAGGTTACCCTCAGTATGTGATGGTGTTGGAATCCGAGGTGCGTTCAAATCCTTATTCTTGGCTATTCCAAGACAGCTAGTCTGTTGCACAGTATCATTCAGAAACATAATCTGCTGATGAATGAGGCATGCTCTAATTAGCACTTCTGTTCCCTGGACTTGCCAGTCTCTAGAACCCCAGACTGATTTTGTGTCTATTGTGTGTTTCCATAAGTCGAAACCTTGTTCAGACAGCTGGGTAATAAAGGAAGCAGAGTAAATCTGTTTGGTGTTTGTCAACATATTTTTCTGTGCTAATTTCGGTGTAACCTTATAATAACATGAGGCTGGGTCAGACATGTTAACCCCTGAAAAATATGAACATTTCTGTGCAAATGTTTTTGAACTTCTTTTTGGCGGTGTTGGGCAATGTTCCCATTGGTGATATGTGAAAACATTTCTGGGATTAGCAGATTTGTGCAAAAAATGATGACCATAATGTTGATAGCAATACATTGTGTTGAAATCTGATGTGTCTTCCATCATTTCATTATTAGAAAAGGCAGCAGATTGTTCTAAATCAGAAAACATATTCTTTACAGTTTCATAATCCCAATCATCGGAAAATGTACTTGAGGTAATGATATCATTTAAGGATATTTTAAATAAATGTGGTATTTTTAAAAGTTCTGTTGTACCAAATATATTGTAATCAACCTTGTCCCACACTATACCATCGGGTATAGGAACTGCTGTAATGTTCACTGATCACAAGTCTCTTTGTTCACGATGTGATGAAAGGTGAGGTTTCAGAATCAGATTCACTTTTGATGCTGCAGAGCTTTGTCTAAGATAAGTCCCATTAATAAGCATGCTAAAAACAGTTACTAAGCCTATCCAGAATAGAAAGAAAAGTATACCGGTGATTACCCAAGGTTCTATCCAAGGCAATACCAGGTATGTCTGTTAGAGAAAGATGAAAAAGTCTTTGATTTGTTGGTGATGAGTTTTTTGGGCTGGCATTGTTTCGTGTTCACTTGGATCCAATGATAAGGTATCGAAGTCGATGAAATAGCCAGATGCAGTTCGATCTATTTTTGACAGTTCCGCAGGTTTGGTTGAACTTGTAGATTGCTCTTGTTGAGGCATGTTGATGTAGACATCAGTGTTTGGTCGAATAGAAATTTGTCTTTCATTTTGATTTTGAGTTTGAGTTTGAACTTCATTTTCAAGAGGAACGAGTTCCATGGCATTATTGCATAGTCCATCATTCCGTGCTGGGTACTCTTCGAACGTGATGAGTCTTTCTGTTTGAACTTCCTGTATAGTAGCGAGAGGAGGGCTCGGCTACTCAGGAGTCCATGAGGCCTACTATTCAGTAACGGCCACATAGTGTGGTTTTATCAAGTCAATGGAGACAAATCTTTTCTCCTGTTTTCCGGCAAGAGGTGGCAGAAGTACAGTTCTTGTTCCTTCAACTGCCACGACAGGTACAGGCTTTCTGTATGATGGCCCAAATTCTTTTTTGTCTGCTATTTTTTCTCTGACCATATCCCCAACTTTTGGGACCCAGACAGCTCTTGCCGTGACTGCCTTGACTTCCCCAGTGGCGGTCTGCTTTACCTGGACATTGCTTTGTAATGCCCTGGATCCATTCAGATCCTGTAAAACAGCCAAACGTTTATGGATGTCAAAAGGTTTTTCATCCGCCACTGTGCCTTCACAATCAAGATCAGGTACCCACATTCTCGTCCCAAATAGGACCTCCTAAGGAGTGACACCTGCTAGGGAACTTCTTGGCATGTTGTTCAATGCTCTTTGTACTCCATATTAATGTTTGACCCAACTACCACCGAAACCTAATACCCTAGCTGTTAAAGATTGCTTTAAGTCCCGGTTTTTCCTCTCCACAAACGAATTTCCCTCAGGATGGTACGGAGAGGAGTACCGCATTGCCACACCCAAACCTCCTATGGATTCCTTGTAAGCCCGAGAGCTAAACGCGGGGCCACGGTCAGAATGTAATGTGCTAATTGTGTATGTCCCTATAAAGACTCGCTAATCTTTGATAACAGTTCAAGCATCAGCCGAGCTCTGGGGCCACACCCATAGGAATCTTGAGCAGGAATCCACTGCAACCATGATATACTTGTAAGCCCCATCTGTTTGTAAGGGGCCGCAGTGGTCCAAATAAACACATGTGAGTGGTTTGTCTGATATTAATAATGGTGTCTGCACTGGACGTGTTACGGTGGAGCCTTTTATCTGCTGGCAGATGTCGCATTTTAAGACATAATCCTTAGTCTGCTTTGTTAATCCTGGCCACCAATAGCGTTGTTTCAGTAAGGAAACAGTTGCTGTAACCCCTGCATGTGCGGAACCCAGACCCTTGTGTGCAGCTAATATTAAGCCTAATCTGCGATCCATGTTTGGTATTACTCTATCCCACCCTCCAGGAATCTGAGCAAATGGAACGTTGTTTGCATCTAACTTGTAGAGGTATTTGAGTGACATTTTTTTCGGAAGTGCCGATTTATTGCATGTAGCAATCATTGCAACCATAATCTCACCGTCGATTCTCGTTTTTGAACGAGTGATTACAGCTACGGAAGCTGTGCGTAGAGCTCCCTTTGCGGCTTCATCAGCCAATGAATTCCCTTCAACGTGAACGCCATCACATTGATGCCTCAGTGTGTGTATCATATGAGCTCTCGGTAGTTCGTTTTTCAACTGCACTACCTGTTCCCATAGCACTTTGTGCTTAATTGTGCCACCTTTTGCATCTTTGAACCCATTTTGACCCCAGTGGTGTAAGTACTCATTGTATGACTGTACACAGTAAAACGAATATCACACAATTAGTGTGGGGAATTCTCGATCCATATTTACCAGTGCCAGTAACAGAGCTTTTATTCTGCTAGCTGCGCCGTGCAATCTCCTAGAGACTGTTTTTGTACAACTCGGATGAAATTTTCCACCCTGCATGTCTCCTATAACGATTGCCCATGCGGCCCTGTATTGTTGTTTACTTCCAATGGCCGGCTGAGCGGATCTGTCAGTGTAAATTATGTATTCATACTGATCTAGAGGCATTATTTAATTCGGGAGAGGATATTCTTGTTTGTATTGCAGGAATGCTTGTGTTTTTAAACTTGGTTCGTACCTGTATTCTACATCTGTTGCAGTGAGAGAATTAGCCCATTGTATCCATCTCGGATGTAAGGCTTTTGCGTTGGGGACGCCTGGCTTTGTCGCAGCCTCTAAGGCCGATACCGGAGTCACAACAATTATTCGTTTCCCCTGAGCCAATGCTCAGAATTTTTTCTGTTGACGTGAAACGCATCTCAGCATTTGTGTACAAATGCGACTTATATGCTATTGGTACTGTTTCACCTTCATTGTATGTTAGGTAGGTGTACCCTGTTTGACCTGCAACTATACGGATTACTAGGTTGTGGACATTCATGCGTGTTTTTAAGTGTTTAGACGCCATCATGTCCGCTTGTAGGGAACGTAGGATATCTGTATGTTCCTGTGTCCATTGCCTAACTGAAAAATCCGGTCTTATTAGATCGTAGAAAGGTCCAACCCTTTCTGCGTACTCCAAAATGTATGTTCTGCCAAAGTTTAGGAATCCCAGTATTGATTGTAAATTTTTCAATGTTTTTGGAGGTTGGAGCAGCGCACACTTTTCTAAAAAGTTAGCTGCTAAGCTTTTCCCTTCACTTGAGAGCTCATATCCTAGGAATAGGACATTGAGGTGGGATATCTTTGATTTCTTAAAATGAAATTTATAGCCTTCAGAGGCGAATCCCAATATTATGGTATTCACTCTGATCAAGTGTTCCTCCAGGTCATCATCTGTTAGATAAATATCATCCACATAGGACAATGCCTCTTCATCCAAATTTTGAAGTATTTCAGTTACTCTGGCTGAGAACAACCCTGGGCTATTCTTATACCCCTGGGGGAGTCGACAAAATTGACAGCTGGGAGCCTAACGCTGAGAATGCTGTTAAATACCTGCTTTCAGGCGCTGTATTTTGGCAGAAGAATCCATTTGAGATGTCTAGTGTGGTTTTGTATTTTTTCCACACAATGTTATTCATTAATGCGGCACTGTGTGCATTTTGTACTGCAAATGTTTTTGTGCAAGTGTTTAAATGTCTGTAATCCAAAACTAGACAATATGAGCTGTCAGGTTTCATTACGGGAAACAAAGGATTATTCATTTGAGAGGTGCAAGTTTCAATCACCCCTCGGTATTCAAGTTGATCCAAGATCTCCCTGACCTGTTTTTTAGCTTCTTGCCTTATTGGATACTGCCTCCGTGGAATCGGGGTCGTTTTCAATGGTATTATGTGGTGGGTTGAATCCTCATCCCATCCAACATGATTTCGATATAATGCAGGGGCTAGGGCTACTGCCCACTCCCGTGCATATGTGTATTTTAGATACTTGGGAACAGGGTCGGAAAAGGCTGGAAAAATTACCGTTTCCCCCCTAGGGCAATCCATAATGAATGCTGGCAGCCAATTGCCAATCTTGTTCAGCTAAAAGAATGTCATAGTCAAACATCAAGTTCTCCCAAAAGAGACCTTTAACTTTCCTGGGCTTGTCCCCCTCCATCTGAAGTGTTATCTCATATAACTTATGTGGGACGCTTACCCTAGTATCAGGTGTTTCCACCGTTATATAATCATTCAAGTCCGCTGTCACCAGAAATTCCATCAGGTTCTGGTGAGCTATTGTTACTTCTGCCGCACTGTCTGGCATCGTCAGAGCCCATTCCCCGTTCAGTAGTTGAGTCCTCAGAATTCTGGGCATGTCTGATCTTTAGACCTGCAACTTTCTTCTTTTTGAATTGAGGTTTTGTTTTAGGTTTTTCTTCTTTTTTGGAAGTGTAGTCTGGAGCGTGTTGCTTGTCTCTGGACTTTGTACGCTCTTCTTGTCTGTCTGACCGTCCTTCCCTCTCTGAGTTTTTCGTTGAACCCTGAAAGGAACGAGAGGAACGTGTATCAGTATCCTGATACCTTTCAGGTTTTCTAATATTGTGCTTATTCCTAAGGTTATACCTCCTTTCGGAGGGCTCCTGTGGGGGAGACCTACCTCTGGATTGAGATCTATTTTCTTTATTCTTTTGTTTTTGTTATTGTCCCAATTCTTTTTAGAAGAAGTAGGTACCTGCTTGAAGGTGTCCTTTTCAGGACCACCCATCAGCTGAGGTTTTACTGCTTATCCCCCCAAGCTGTCTCTGCCTAATTCTGCATATGCAGTCTCAATTATTTTGGGTAATTCATTTTCCTGTTGTAAAGGACTGAACTCCCTTAGGCGTTGACGGATTGCCACTGATGCTGCTTCCCCCTTAATATTTGCTAATATTATAGCTGATACCTGGGCAAAATTACCAAGTAATTTCATCCCTAAGTTTAGAGCAGGTTCTGCTCCATACTCATTCTGTATTTGTCCTAATACATCTGGTATTACTACTAATTACGGGATACCATGAGTCCTGGTATGTATGGCAGCGAAAACTGTACCCCAAGAGGTACAATCCTCTATTTGTGGTGTTTTCCCCATGGGCAAGCAGATTGTTAACATTCTGTGTTTTTCAAATGGGATTGTATTCGGGAATACTGCTTCTAGCTGTGTTATGTTTGAGCTACCCAGAATGGCATTTGTTCACGTTTTGCGGGCATTTTACCCATTACTGCGTGTAACATTTGTGGTGTGATTTTAGTTGTTGAATTCTGAACTGAATTTGTTATTGTAGCCGTTGCTGGCTGAACCGTGAGTGTCCTCATCACAAACGGTGTCATATTTCTGTACAGGTTTATTAGTTCTTTATGAAGTGTAAGTAAGTCTCCTCCTGGCATCGTTTCAATGTCAGGATGCAGTGTGTAGGCCGCTAATACCGGCCACGTTGCTCCGTCTCTTCTGAGCGGGCCGAGTCTTACTCTATTTCTTGTATGGGGAACGGCACCTTTTAAACCTGAATAAGTGTTCCTGGTAAGTTAGTGGAACTTCAATATCCTCATAGGGACAATATTCATTCGGTACTTCACTTTCTGTGTAGTAATGAAATGTCTTTGTTCTTGCATTTGCAACTGGGAATGTAACCCATGAATAGAATACCTCTTTTCTATATGATTCGTGTGCCTCAATCATGAAAGCTACCGGTCCACCCCTGGCTGTTAAACCATGTGCACCTAGTTTTATGGTAACCGCATTCCTAACATTTTCTGCAATATGAATTGCATCTGCATCTTCCTCATCTGCTGAGAGCTGCAATTCTTGTGCAACGTTATCCCTTTCCTCAGTCATTGTTTTAGTAAAGAAGAACTTTCCAAGGGAACTAAGATAAGGTGTTGTGCACAATTTAGGAACAATGTGTCCTTCAAGCTTGATTAACCAACAGCCAATAAATAGGATTTTTCCTACTCAGCTGTGGCGGAGTTTTGGACCCTCCCACTCCAGACGTCTCTGGTGATGTGTGAGTAGGGGTCTCTGAGAATAGCACGACTGAACTACTCAGATTTGAATGTTAAATAAGTACCCACCCAACGTTGGCGGCGCCATGTCATGTAGTTCCTATAAAACCTATACAGGATCTGCACGTTTGGACAACATACACTGCAGGATTGGTGTCAGACTGATTCTAGACACCCCCACCGGGTATGTTGGCCTTTTTGAATCAGCTAGCTTGAATCTCCTCTTACCAAGGAGAGAATAGTTCTTGGCAACCATCGAACATGACAACCCTGATCCCTCAGGATAGTGGAAACAGTGTACTACTTTTCGCTCATTCACTTGTGCTCACGTTGTCTCAGAGAGATACACAGAATAAACGGTCTGGACGTTTTTCAATAAGCATTTATTGAACAGTTGTTATTCTAGTGAAAAATAGACGAGCTGCAACAACCACTAGACACTAACAGATATAAATGATTAGAAGCACTATGAAAGTAAAAGGATGATAGAGTTCTACCATCTTGCCATAATCATGAATACACACGAGTATATAAAATACATGATAAAAGTGCGTACTCCTACGATGCCTCCCTAACTAGATGCACCTGAGTACACCTAGCATGCGTGTAGGTGTTAAGCCAAGAATCCCTCTAGGATAAAGTCAACCCCATTACCTGAATTGAGAGACTGTGGGACCCCGTCCTGGTCTCACTTTGGACACCCCGCAAGGGATGTTTAGACCACTGCGAGATGGAGTATCTACATGCAGGAACCTCAGCGTCTTTGGTCAGTGTGTCGGCCGGGAAGTCCTGGTCTCCTCTGCCTGTCTTAGCAAAATGTGATGTATATATACCCATAGGTCTCCCCGGGGGTTATACCTCGCTGTATTACTTTGTCGGACTTAGGATGACTTTGGGAATGAACTCTGTATATAGATATTATACAGGAGATGGTAGTCCTGCTGTGCTTCCAAGAATCCTCATGCATAATATATGAGGCTTTTACCAGGGAAAATCCTGCGTTCTGTGTGCAGTGTCATGTGTAGGTAAAAGGTCAGTCCCTAAGAACCGTTATGTATGTAATGTAGGGGAGAATATAGGTGAAGGGTTATGATGTTACCTGAGCCTATATTAGGGTACCTATATGGAATATAACATCCACTCCTCATCCGGCTGGACGACATAATTCAAATTCTAAACATACTACTGGGCTGACTAGGCACTGGTACGCAAATAACTATAATAAAACAAATAGTTGTTCTAATAAAATGTTTAAAAATTCAACAACAAAAAAATCTTTAAAAAAGGAAAAAGGAAATTGTCACTCAAGCCCTAGCTCCAATATAGCTCTAATATGTCCGTATGTATAGTTCGAACTACTACAGGCGTCTGAAAGCCATGCATGTCCATAAAAAGTGTCAATTTGTTTTGAGTTCCAATTGTATTTTGTTAACAACAAAAAAGCAGAATTTCTTCCAGCACACAATGAGCCAATTGTTTATGAGTCCTGGCTGGTAGATGCAACATTACTATTGCCTGCCTTCGCAGACGATGATCCCTGTAAAACCTCGCAGATTACGTCAATTGAGCACGGATGATCTTCCGTACTGCCTGAAGCCGATGCTGGGGCAGCCTGTGCGCTGTCCAAGGCCTGGGTGTCAGTGGAGGAGCCGGTATCCATTCCGACAGGAGCCGTGACTACCTTCGGAGGCTCTAGGAATGCCACCATCAACATTGGAATACGCTGGGGACACTGCTGAACATGGGCCGTTATCGGGTCCAGTAAAGCATCAATGTCCGATTGCGCACATGATGGGAGTGTCAGACAGAGATCCAACACGCATTCTTCTCCACAAAACAGGCATCGGAGGACAGGTAAGATGCAATCCATCCAGACTGGTCTAAATGACAAGAACCAAGACACACTTAGTTCTCTCAGGCAAGGCGTGCCCAGATGTTGTACCATGCGATCACGGTATTTACGCTACTGGAGTGCTTTTCCATCTTTTTGGTGACTGGGACGTCCATTGCGTAGTAGAAAAATGACAATCAGGATACCTGCTATTAGAAACAGGATTAGCGGAAGTCCTCCAAAAATGCTTCCGAATACGCAGTGTATAAAGTTTGGTATAAGTCCGAGAACCGTCTGAAATGTGTTTAACAGTCCTGAACCTATGTTCTTAAATAGGTGAACGATACGCATTGTATCAGACATGTTAAAGTTACGATTTACCATTTCTGCGAAATGGAAGGGGCAGTTCGTACGTATGAATGCCTGTATCTCGTCTAAGGACCTTGCGATCTGGAGATCAAAAGTCTCTCGAGCGGAGGTTAAGGGCACGGTGTTCTGTAGAAGCATGGCTTTCATTCTGCTCAAAGTATCAAACCGTATTAAAGAAACATTTAGTGAAGGCCATAACAGCGCCTCCCTGACTGTATGTGTCGGTGGAAACAATACTTGCATACAGCAAGTAACCCTGGAGCTCACTGTTACCAGAAATGTGATGTCCGGAAGCATCCCAGAACAACCTTGATCGTTCAGCATCAACTCCCATTCGAAAGTAGCCTGAACACTGGCGTAATCATGGCTGCCGGGGCACCCCTCAAGTGACAGGACAAGTTCGCTACTGAACCATCGCAGGCCCCGTGTAGCATTATATCCTGGCATATGAGAGATCCACTTAAAGCGTTCTCACAGTTTGTACCGCTTAGAAACACTTCTAGAGCCCCACTCCTGCATCGAAATCTGTACGGTAATTCCCAAGATTCCTTGATGAATTCCCTACCCATTTCTTCATATCCGTCTGCCTGCGGTTGTTCCAGGCAATACTGAAATTGGAAAGTTGTAACCGGTAGAGTTATATGGCCATGGATTAACCATTCTGTGGACGGTGATTCTGCAACTGTAAAAGCTAATCTGTCCAGTTTTTCAATACGCAGCATTGTATATTTTGCTCCCCTTTGTGCCATTTTAATCTGTTTTTCTGTTAGATTGTATGCAGAAAACAGAGACGTACTGTTGATAAAACGCCAAGGTACATAGCCTGCTCGCAAGGATTGCAATGTCCAGCTTAATAACATAATAGAACGCAATTGTGACTGCCCGTGCTGTAGTATGGATGAATCTTGTTCTAGTACCTCAATAGCAGAAGATACAATGTTGCCCAGTGAATATATCCTGGAAGATAATGTAGTCATACCATTGTCAACTACGGCTAAAGCTTTCTCTAAGTTAATCCGATCTATCTCTTGTAACCTCTCCGCGGCTTCTTGTTGGGAGATTTTCCAGATTTTGTTACAGACAGCATAATAGAAACATTTTCTGACGTGGCTTTCTGGGACCCAATAAAAAATCCTGCAGGTCCACATCCTCTGTAAGTAAGGATAAGTGTTGTTTCACCTGTGTGAGTGTTGAGGTTCTCCGCCAATCGAGGCATAATTTCCCAACACTGTATGACGTTACTACCCCCGGATGTTCTCTTTGTACATAGCGTGGGTCTGGCCTGTGGATGCTAAACCCTATGGTTGTACCTCTGAATCTTTCCTGACATCTATTAGTGTCTGTGGGCCAAACCAACCATCCCTTCCAATTGGGGTCTGATCGATTATATTGCATGATGACATCTAGCGTAATCCCTTCTCGTGAAGTAAGGTTACCCTCAGTATGTGATGGTGTTGGAATCCGAGGTGCGTTCAAATCCTTATTCTTGGCTATTCCAAGACAGCTAGTCTGTTGCACAGTATCATTCAGAAACATAATCTGCTGATGAATGAGGCATGCTCTAATTAGCTCTTCTGTTCCCTGGACTTGCCAGTCTCTAGAACCCCAGACTGATTTTGTGTCTATTGTGTGTTTCCATAAGTCGAAACCTTGTTCAGACAGCTGGGTAATAAAGGAAGCAGAGTAAATCTGTTTGCTGTTTGTCAACATATTTTTCTGTGCTAATTTCGGTGTAACCTTATAATAATATGAGGCTGGGTCAGACATGTTAACCCCTGAAAAATATGAAAATTTCTGTGCAAATGTTTTTGAACTGCTTTTTGGCGGTGTTGGGCAATGTTCCCATTGGTGATATGTGAAAACATTTCTGGGATTAGCAGATTTGTGCAAAAAATGATGACCATAATGTTGATAGCAATACATTGTGTTGAAATCTGATGTGTCTTCCATCATTTCATTATTAGAAAAGGCAGCAGATTGTTCTAAATCAGAAAACATATTCTTTACAGTTTCATAATCCCAATCATCGGAAAATGTACTTGAGGTAATGATATCATTTAAGGATATTTTAAATAAATGTGGTATTTTTAAAAGTTCTGTTGTACCAAATATATCGTAATCAACCTTGTCCCACACTATACCACCGGGTATAGGAACTGCTGTAATGTTCACTGATCACAAGTCTCTTTGTTCACGATGTGATGAAAGGTGAGGTTTCAGAATCAGATTCACTTTTGATGCTGCAGAGCTTTGTCTAAGATAAGTCCCATTAATAAGCATGCTAAAAACAGTTACTAAGCCTATCCAGAATAGAAAGGAAAGTATCCCGGTGATTACCCAAAGTTCTATCCAATTCAATACCAGGTATGTCTGTTTAAGAAAGATGAAAAAGTCTTTGATTTGTTGGTGATGAGTTTTTTGGGCTGGCATTGTTTGGTGTTCACTTGGATCCAATGATAAGGTATCGAAGTCGATGAAATAGCCAGATGCAGTTCGATCTATTTTTGGCAGTTCCGCAGGTTTGGTTGAACTTGTAGATTGCTCTTGTTGAGGCATGTTGATGTAGACATCAGTGTTTGGTCGAATAGAAATTTGTCTTTCATTTTGATTTTGAATTTGAGTTTGAACTTCATTTTCAAGAGGAACGAGTTCCATGGCATTATTGCATAGTCCATCATTCCGTGCTGGGTACTCTTCGAACGTGATGAGTCTTTCTGTTTGAACTTCCTGTATAGTAGCGGGAGGAGGGCTCGGCTACTCAGGAGTCCATGAGGCCTACTATTCAGTATCGGCCACATAGTGTGGTTTTATCAAGTCAATGGAGACAAATCTTTTCTCCTGTTTTCCGGCAAGAGGTGGCAGAAGTACAGTTCTTGTTCCTTCAACTGCCACAACAGGTACAGGCTTTCTGTATGATGGCCCAAATTCTTTTTTGTCTGCTATTTTTTCTCTGACCATATCCCCAACTTTTGGGACCCAGACAGCTCTTGCCGTGACTGCCTTGACTTCCCCAGTGGCAGTCCGCTTTACCTGGACATTGCTTTGTATTGCCCTGGATCCATTCAGATCCTGTAAAACAGCCAAACGTTTATGGATGTCAAAAGGTTTTTCATCCGCCACTGTGCATTCACAATCAAGATCAGGTACCCACATTCTCGTCCCAAATAGGACCTCATAAGGAGTGACACCTGCTAGAGAACTTCTTGGCATGTTGTTCAATGCTCTTTGTACTCCATATTAATGTTTGACCCAACTACCACCGAAACCTAATACCCTAGCTGTTAAAGATTGCTTTAAGTCCCGGTTTTTCCTCTCCACAACCGAATTTCCCTCAGGATGGTACGGAGAGGAGTACCGCATTGCCACACCCAAACCTCCTATGGATTCCTTGTAAGCCCGAGAGCTAAACGCGGGGCCACGGTCAGAATGTAATGTGCTAATTGTGTATGTCCCTATAAAGACTCGCTAATCTTTGATAACAGTTCAAGCATCAGCCGAGCTCTGGGGCCACACCCATAGGAATCTTGAGCAGGAATCCACTGCAACCATGATATACTTGTAAGCCCCATCTGTTTGTAAGGGGCCGCAGTGGTCCAAATAAACACACGTGAGTGGTTTGTCTGATATTAATAATGGTGTCTGCACTGGACGTGTTACGGTGGAGCGTTTTATCTGCTGGCAGATGTCGCATTTTAAGACATAATCCTTAGTCTGCTTTGTTAATCCTGGCCACCAATAGCGTTGTTTCAGTAAGGAAACAGTTGCTGTAACCCCTGCATGTGCGGAACCCAGACCCTCGTGTCCAGCTAATATTAAGCCTAATCTGCGATCCATGTTTGGTATTACTCTATCCCACCCTCCAGGAATCTGAGCAAATGGAACGTTGTTTGCATCTAACTTGTAGGAGTATTTGAGTGGAAATTTTTTCGGAAGTGCCGATTTATTGCGTGAAGCAATCATTGCAACCATAATCTCACCGTCGATTCTCGTTTTTGAACGAGTGATTACAGCTACGGAAGCTGTGCGTAGAGCTCCCTTTGCGGCTTCATCAGCCAATGAATTCCCTTCAACGTGAACGCCATCACATTGATGTCTCAGTGTGTGTATCACATGAGCTCTCTGTAGATCGTTTTTCAACTGCACTACCTGTTCCCATAGCACTTTGTGCTTAATTGTGCCACCTTTTGCATCTTTGAACCCATTTTGACCCCAGTGGTGTAAGTACTCATTGTATGACTGTACACAGTAAAACGAATATCACACAATTAGTGTGGGGAATTCTCAATCCGTATTTACCAGTGCCAGTAACAGAGCTTTTATTCTGCTAGCTGCGCCGTGCAATCTCCTAGAGACTGTTTTTGTACAACTCGGATGACATTTTCCACCCTGCATGTCTCCTATAACGATTGCCCATGCGGCCCTGTATTGTTGTTTACTTCCAATGGCCGGCTGAGCGGATCTGTCAGTGTAAATTATGTATTCATACTGATCTAGAGGCATTATTTAATTCGGGAGAGGATATTCTTGTTCGTATTGCAGGAATGCTTGTGTTTTTAAACTTGGTTCGTACCTGTATTCTACATCTGTTGCAGTGAGAGAATTAGCCCATTGTATCCATCTTGGATGTAAGGCTTTTGCGTTGGGGACGCCTGGCTTTGTCGCAGCCTCTAAGGCCGATACCGGAGTCACGACAATTATTCGTTTCCCCTGAGCCAATGCTCTTTCTCTCACTACAGCAGTCTGTACTGCTGTCAGAATTTTTTCTGTTGACGTGAAACGCATCTCAACATTTGTGTACAAATGCGACTTATATGCTATTGGTACTGTTTCACCTTCATTGTATGTTAGGTAGGTGTACCCTGTTTGACCTTCAACTATACGGATTACTAGGTTGTGAACATTCATGCGTGTTTTTAAGTGTTTAGACGCCATCATGTCCGCTTGTAGGGAACGTAGGATATCTGTATGTTCCTGTGTCCATTGCCTAACTGAAAAATCCGGTCTTATTAGATCGTAGAAAGGTTTAACCCTTTCTGCGTAATCCAAAATGTATGTTCTGCCAAAGTTTAGGAATACCAGTATTGATTGTAAATTTTTCAATGTTTTTGGAGGTTGGAGCAGCGCACACTTTTCTAAAAAGTTAGCTGCTAAGCTTTTCCCTTCACTTGAGAGCTCATATCCTAGGAATAGGACATTGAGGTGGGATATCTTTGATTTCTTAAAATTAAATTTATAGCCTTCAGAGGCGAATCCCAATATTATGGTATTCGCTCTGATCAAGTGTTCCTCCAGGTCATCATCTGTTAGATAAATATCATCCACATAGGACAATGCCTCTTCATCCAAATTTTGAAGTATTTCAGTTACTCTGGCTGAGAACAACCCCAGGCTATTCTTATACCCCTGGGGGAGTCGACAAAATTGACAGCTGGGAGCCTAACGCTGAGAATGCTGTTAAATACCTGCTTTCAGGCGCTGTATTTTGGCAGAAGAATCCATTTGAGATGTCTAGTGTGGTTTTGTATTTTTTCCACACAATGTTATTCATTAATGCGGCACTGTGTGCATTTTGTACTGCAAATGTTTTTGTGCAAGTATTTAAATGTCTGTAATCCAAAACTAGACAATATGAACTGTCAGGTTTCATTACGGGAAACAAAGGATTATTCATTTGAGAGGTGCAAGTTTCAATCACCCCTCGGTATTCAAGTTGATCCAAGATCTCCCTGACCTGTTTTTTAGCTTCTTGCCTTATTGGATACTGCCTCCGTGGAATCGGGGTCGTTTTCAATGGTATTATGTGGTGGGTTGAATCCTCATCCCATCCAACATGATTTCGATATAATGCAGGGGCTAGGGCTACTGCCCACTCCCGTGCATATGTGTATTTTAGATACTTGGGAACAGGGTCGGAAAAGGCTGGGAAAATTACTGTTTCCCCCCTAGGGCAATCCATAATGAATGCTGGCAGCCAATTGCCAATCTTGTTCAGCTAAAAGAATGTCATAGTCAAACATCAAGTTCTCCCAAAAGAGACCTTTAACTTTCCTGGGCTTGTCCCCCTCCATCTGGAGTGTTATTTCATATAACTTATGTGGGACGCTTACCCTAGTATCAGGTGTTTCCACCGTTATATAATCATTCAAGTCCGCTGTCACCAGAAATTCCATCAGGTTCTGGTGAGCTATTGTTACTTCTGCCGCACTGTCTGGCATCGTTAGAGCCCATTCCCCGTTCAGTAGTTGAGTCCTCAGAATTCTGGGCATGTCTGATCTTTAGACCTGCAACTTTCTTCTTTTTGAATTGAGGTTTTGTTTTAGGTTTTTCTTCTTTTTTGGAAGTGTAGTCTGGAGCGTGTTGCTTGTCTCTGGACTTTGTACGCTCTTCTTGTCTGTCTGACCGTCCTTCCCTCTCGGAGTTTTTCGTTGAACCCTGAAAGGAACGAGAGGAACGTGTATCAGTATCCTGATACCTTTCAGGTTTTCAAATATTGTGCTTATTCCTAAGGTTATACCTCCTTTCGGAGGACTCCTGTGGGGGAGACCTACCTCTGGATTGAGATCTATTTTCTTTATTCTTTTGTTTTTTGTTATTGTCCCACTTCTTTTTAGAAGAAGTAGGTACCTGCTTGAAGGTGTCCTTTTCAGGACCACCCATCAGCTGAGGTTTTACTGCTTATCCCCCCAAGCTGTCTCTGCCTAATTCTGCATATGCAGTCTCAATTATTTTGGGTAATTCATGTTCCTGTTGTAAAGGACTGAACTCCCTCAGGCGTTGACGGATTGCCACTGATGCTGCTTCCCCCTTAATATTTGCTAATATTATAGCTGATACCTGGGCAAAATTACCAAGTAATTTCATCCCTAAGTTTAGAGCAGGTTCTGCTCCGTACTCATTCTGTATTTGTCCTAATACATCTGGTATTACTACTAATTACGGGATACCATGAGTCCTGGTATATATGGCAGCGAAAACTGTACCCCAAGAGGTACAATCCTCTATTTGTGGTGTTTTCCCCATGGGCAAGCAGATTGTTAACATTCTGTGTTTTTCAAATGGGATTGTATTCGGGAATACTGCTTCTAGCTGTGTTAATTTTGAGCTAACCAGAATGGCATTTGTTCACGTTTTGCGGGCATTTTACCCATTACTGCGTGTAACATTTGTGGTGTGATTTTAGTTGTTGAATTCTGAACTGAACTTGTTATTGTAGCCGTTGCTGGCTGAACCGTGAGTGTCCTCATCACAAACTGTGTCATATTTCTGTACAGGTTTATTAGTTCTTTATGAAGTGTAAGTAAGTCTCCTCCTGGCATCGTTTCAATGTCAGGATGCAGTGTGTAGGCCGCTAATACCGGCCACGTTGCTCCGTCTCTTCTGAGCGGGCCGAGTCTTACTCTATTTCTTGTATGGGGAACGGCACCTTTAAACCTGAATAAGTGTTCCTGGTAAGTTAGTGGAACTTCAATATCCTCATAGGGACAATATTCATTCGGTACTTCACTTTCTGTGTAGTAATGAAATGTCTTTGTTCTTGCATTTGCAACTGGGAATGTAACCCATGAATAGAATACCTCTTTTCTATATGATTCGTGTGCCTCAATCACGAAAGCTACCGGTCCACCACTGGCTGTTAAACCATGTGCACCTAGTTTTATGGTAACCGCATTCCTAACATTTTCTGCAATATGAATTGCATCTGCATCTTCCTCATCTGCTGAGAGCTGCAATTCTTGTGCAACGTTATCCCTTTCCTCAGTCATTGTTTTAGTAAAGAAGAACTTTCCAAGGGAACTAAGATAAGGTGTTGTGCACAATTTAGGAACAATGTGTCCTTCAAGCTTGATTAACCAACAGCCAATAAATAGGATTTTTCCTACTCAGCTGTGGCGGAGTTTTGGACCCTCCCACTCCAGACGTCTCTGGTGATGTGTGAGTAGGGGTCTCTGAGAATAGCACGACTGAACTACTCAGATTTTACTGTTAAATAAGTACCCACCCAACGTTGGCTGCGCCATGTCGTGTAGTTCCTATAAAACATATACAGGATCTGCACGTTTGGACAACATACACTGCAGGATTGGTGTCAGACTGATTCTAGACACCCCCACCGGGTATGTTGGCCTTTTTGTATCAGCTAGCTTGAATCTCCTCTTACCAAGGAGAGAATAGTTCTTGGCAACCATCGAATATGACAACCCTGATCCCTCAGGATAGTGGAAACATTGTACTACTTTTCGCTCATTCACTTGTGCTCACGTTGTCTCAGAGAGATACACAGAATAAACGGTCCGGGCGTTTTTCAATAAGCATTTATTGAACAGTTGTTATTCTAGTGAAAAATAGACGAGCTGCAACAACCACTAGACAGTAACAGATATAAATGATTAGAAGCACTATGAAAGTAAAAGGATGATAGAGTTCTACCATCTTGCCATAATCATGAATACACACGAGTATATAAAATACATGATAAAAGTGCGTACTCCTACGATGCCTCCCTAACTAGATGCACCTGAGTATACCTAGCATGCGTGTAGGTGTTAAGCCAAGAATCCCTCTAGGATAAAGTCAACCCCATTACCTGAATTGAGAGACTGTGGGACCCCGTCCTGGTCTCGGGTTGGACACCCCGCAAGGGATGTTTAGACCACTGAGAGCTGGAGTATCTACATGCAGGAACCTCAGCGTCTTTGGTCAGTGTGTCGGCCGGGAAGTCCTGGTCTCCTCTGCCTGCCTTAGCAAAATGTGATGTATATATACCCATAGGTCTCCCCTGGGGTTATACCTTGCTGTATTACTTTGTCGGACTTAGGATGACGGTGGGAATGAACTTTGTACATAGATATTATACAGGAGATGGTAGTCCTGCTGTGCTTCCAAGAATCCTCATGCATAATGTATGAGGCTTTTACCAGGGAAAATCCTGCATTCTGTGTGCAGTGTCGTATCTAGGTAAAAGGTCAGTCCCTAATAACCGTTATGTATGTAATGTAGGGGAGAATATAGGTGAAGGGTTATGATGTTACCTGAGCCTATATTAGGGTACCTATATGGACTATAACAATTCCTTGCGACATGATGCGTCATACAGTAAATATGTCTAAAGGAGGGAGCACTGAGAAGTGACACATTGCTGTTTTCATGCAGCGATGCATCACTTCTCATAAATAAGGCCGTAGTGTTCAATGCCTTCTATAATGAGAAGGAATCCAAGTATTTTCTACAAATTTATGCAGGAACAACCTGAGTGTCCTCCCCACGCGGCTTAGGAGCACCAACTGTTCTCTCAATTCAAACACAGCTCAGATTAATGATATAGCTGGCCTTCTTAATGATTCAAATTCCAACATCCATTTACACTACACATCCCTCTTCCTTACAAACAAAATGTAGACTTTACAGCTACGTTAAACCTATAACACAATAATAGATAATGCAATTTTGTACAAAAGAGTTTCAAAATAGAAATATCACATGCAAAAATTTACACTGATACCCTAAATTAGGTAGGTCCCTCATTACACAAGTGAACACAAATGTTCAAACATACTCATTTATCCATCTCAAGAACATAATCTTCTATAAATGTTCAGGCAATTCTCTTTCTTTTACAAGGTGAACTTTTAGTTTCACCTACAACACTAGATCATGGAATTACACTCTCCAGTATTCCATCTATATGACTTGAAGCTGACACACTTGTAGCTGTATTCACTTTTGTGTTGCCTAACACGTTGCATGCAGACATACTTACAGCCTTTTTTACTTTAATGTTGTCAGGAATATCATAACCAACAGTATTCTCCTTACGTATTAACTCCTTACCATTCTGACATTCTTCAGCCCATTCTCTGAAGGTTGTGTTATGGTTTATACGTTAAATCCTTCCTTTTGCCATAAGTTGCCACGATCCACAACAATTTGATTAAAGTTCCAGACTTTACCATCATTCAGTTTACCAGCATTACTAAAGATCTTAACGACTTCCAAGGAATCAAAGAACTTGCTCTCTCCCTTAGGCCTTTTACCAAGGTTTTTCACTTTTTTTTTAAATTTCTTTATTTGATTTTATACCAGGATAATATACAAAAATAGCCCACCCCCCACCCCAGCAAACAGACATTTTCCTTGAGATAGCAAATTCATAGAATTCTTTATTAAAAAAAAACGAAAAAAGGCAAAAAGAGAGATAATAGGTATCTTTCACTGCAGACAACCCCACCTATATCAACACGTCTGGGTGTGCTCTCCAAGCCCAATGATGTTTTGTAATTCCCAGTTACTAAAAGGAAGCCAGGCTCTAGACATTTTTTCCCGAATCTTCTTGTTCTTTCGAGAATAAATAGCCCTTTCAAGGTGATAAATCAAAAATAGGCTTGCATACCATTGATGGAACACGGGGGGTTGAGCCAGGCAGTAGTCAGACAGATCCGATAGACAGCCATAACTATAAACATGAAAGGTTCAACATTGGTTAGCGCTAGTTCATCATGGACCCCTAAAAGGATCCACCTCGGAGACAGAGTAATGTCTATCCCTAGCTTATTAACAAGAAAATCATTAATACCGGATTTGAGACCATCTAATGCCAGACATGTTGCCAACAGATGAACAAGATCCGCACCATACTCCCTGCATCTGGGGCAGCTCATCCCAGAGGTGCCCCCCCATCTGACTATCTTTCTGGGAGTAATATAAAGATTAGAGCAAGTCTTAAAATGTTGGGCCTGTAGACTAGCAGAAATTAGAAACATCTGGGCACCCGCCAATGACCTCACCAGGTCACACGGTTGGGTGTTGATCTTGTCCACCCAGTTCTGAGAATGTTTGGCCATATCATCCTGCATTGTGTTATTTAAAAAACTAAAAAGAACCCCTATCCAAGTTTCATCGGCCAAAATCAGTTTGACAATCTCTACCTTATTGAAGCCCACCAACCCACCACCTTTCTTCCATAAAAAATCCCTGATTTGCAGGTATTTGAAAAAGTCCCTATGGAGAAGCTTAAATTCTGGACACATCATCTCAAAAGACTTAAAAGAATTAAGCGAAAAAAAATCTCCAAGAGTACAGATTCCATGTGAGACCCATCTACTCATATAAGCATCATGAAAGATATCAGGCAACAGCGAATTATCCAGTATTGGGGTATAATAATTAAATCTCCCCAGGCCAATTTTTTTTCTAATTTTACCCCAAATACGAAAGGCCACGATGAGAACTTTGAAGCGGACTTTTTTATAATAACAAAAATCGGTTTGCCGGAAAAGACAGTCTCTCATTTTATCCCCTATAAGAAGCTCATATCTGGAAGGAGTTGTATCATCCTGTCCAATTGTCCAAGAGGAACACCCACTTTCCCTAGGAGGGCTGCCAGTTGTTGCAATCCAACGGCCCAATAGTACAATTTGAGGTTAGGAACTGCTAATCCTCCTTGATCCTTAAGTAATGTCATAAATCTGAGCGCACGCAGGGGATTCGCATATGCCCAAAGGAATCTAGTCAGCATCCCATCAAGGATTTGGAACCAGTTATTACCAATCTCCAGCGGGATGGCCCGAAGGAGTTAGAGAATTTTGGGAAGAAAGATCATTTTGATTGGGTTACTCCTTTCAAGCAGGGACAGCCTCAGATTGTTCCCTCTTCCGAAGTCCAGTTTGGCCTTCTGAATTAAAGGGGTAAGGTTGGCCTACACAATCTTTCCGACATCAAAGCTAATAACTACTCTGAGATAGGTTGCCTCTTTACTAACCCTCTCATCCAGAAGGAGTTCCTCTTTATTGACAATAACTTGGGTTTTCTCCCTGTTTAATAAATACCCAGAAAATGGGCCGAATCTCTTAGCTTCCTTTTCAATCTCTATAAGAGCACCACTCGGTGCAGAAGTAGCGATAGCCAGGTCATCGGCATATGCCATAATCTTTGTCTCCCCTCCTGATAACTTGATCGGCTGAATTGCACAATTACAAGGGATTTGCCTGATCAATGGGACAATATAGAATGCTAAGCAGGGGGAGCAGGGACACCCTTGCCTGGTACCCCGTTCGATGACCACCTCTTTGGAGTTACCCCCATAAGAGAGATTCTGGCTCTAGGCAGATGATAAAGGGCTTTTACCGCACTAATAAACCCCTGGCCGATTCCCTTGTAGGACATTACTGTCCAAAGAAGCGGCTAGGAGACTCTATCGAATGCCTTTTCGGCGTCCAACAGGATAAGAGCTCTGGGAACTTGAGTAACGCCAGCCGCATCAAAGGGGGTAAACACCCGCTGAATGTGGTCGGTGGTACCCCTGCCAGGGATAAAACCATGCTGCATCGGAGATGTAAGCCGGTTAATGACTGTCGATAAACGGGTGGTAAAGATTTTAGCATAAATCTTTGAATCACTGTTAATAAGTGTGATGGGGCGATATGAGCCCAGCTCCATGGGTGGTTTGTTTTTCTTTAAAAACACAACTATTTTAGCCAATGACCAGCTATCAGGCGGAGGTAGCCCTTCCTGGATCTCCTGTAATAGTTCGGTCAAAATCCCTTTCAATGCCCCTGCAAATACCTTATAAAATTCCACTGGAATAAAATTCATGCCTGTAGCCTTTCCAGATTATAAGCTATCAATAGCAGCACCTATCTCTTCGGTCGAGATGGGCATATCTAGGGCCTCCCTGTCTTCTACCATGAGGGTCTCTTCCCCAAGTTCAGAGAGATATTCCCTCTTAACTGCAGAATCCTCATTAACCTCCTTAGAGTAAGGATGTTGTTAGAATTGTTGAAAGGCCGCTCTGATCCCATCCTAATCAGATCTAATACCAGGGAGGGTATCCCTGATCTCCATTATCTGGCCCTTAACAATGGACTGTCTAGTTCTAAAGGCTAGCTGTTGCCCTATCTTTTCGTTACATTCATACGCCTTTTCCCGCCATACCAAATACTTGTCCGCCACTTCCTTGAGGAGATCTCAACGATCCTTGCCCTGGCCGACACTACTTCCAGAAAAGCAACATCAGAGCTATTCCCTAGGGAAATCGTCTCGACTAATTTTAATTCTGCCTTGGTAAGGCCTGCATATAGTTGCTCGGTTAATATTTTTTCATTTTTTTGGCGTTCTAGACTATACTTTGTTGCTTCCCCGTAGACAGGCCTTAAAAGTATCCCAAATGATACTGATTGGGGCACTACCAAGGTTATCGAGCATAAACTGAGGATCCATGCCCAAATCCGGCTCATATACTGTGGATCTAAAGGCAGAGCCCTTTCAAATGACCAAGAGTGATCCGTTTTCGGGGGTTGGGACATTCTTATTTCCAACACAAGTGGATTGTGGTCAGACATAACCCTTGGAAACCTAGAGATACTAGAGTATGTTATCAAACCCTTGGACACTAGAAAGTAATCTAATCGCACATGGACCTTATGAGGGGCGGAAAAGAAAGTGAAGGTAGGGTCAGCCTTCATAGTTTCTCTCCAGACGTCAACCACTCCATGAGTATACTGTAGGTCACCAAGAGCTCTAAACACTTTGGGTTTCCTACCAGAGTATTTCCTACACCCTTGTGTTGAGGCAGTACAAGGCATATTGATATTAAAATCACTGCATATTATCAAGGGTAGGGGCCTGGAGACCAGTTCGCTATTTAGCCAATGAAACAGAGCGGGATGTCCAGCACCGGGCCATATACAGAGCAGATCATAAAACAGCTAGAGCCAGACCTAGACTTAGCAATGGCCCAGTGCCCAAGATTATCTGAGCGGGATCGAGGAAAATCGCAAACTCCCCTCCTGGCCAAAATGGCTACCCCCTTGGTGCGGGTTCCCTGTGTAGTAGAACAAACCAACTGATACCGAAGGCCCTCAAGTACATACTTACGGGACCTCTCTATATGGGTCTAATGTATAAATAAAATGTCAGATTTCAGAATCTTTAAATCAATAGCAATCATTTGCCGCTTCCGATAATCATTAAACCCACAAATGTTCATGGAGGCAATACGAATTGTAGTCATTTAAAAAAAAAAAATGGGAAAAGGCACAAAAGCAAACTCAGATTGTAGATCTGGTCAGAATCTACTACTAGATAATGGGATTTAGATCCTGTATTAAATTTCAATTTTTTGCTAATCTTACAATTACAACAAAGTCTGTTTGGTTCCCCATTCACCCCCCACCCCCATCCCCACCCTGACCACCCTCCCTAGGCCATGGACCCAGCCCCCCACCCCAACCCTGAACCCCGAACTGGTGTAGCGAATCGCCAAGGACCCTGATGATGGCTCCTGCAAAAAAACCTGACTCACCCGTCAGGCACCAGAGAAAAGAAAATAAACCTGGAGAGAAAAAAGAAAAGAGAGAGGCGAGAAGAAAAACAAACACCCCCCGGAGCAAGAGAAAGAGAAAACAAAAAAAAAGAGGGAGACCAAAAGACATCTTGACCAATATATCCCCTATACGAGAACCAAAACAAAGGGCAGTGTCAGGGAAAAACAGAAAAAACAGAGAATGCTATAGCAAGGCCAGTGCTCCCTTTCCGCCTAGTTTTTTGCCAGTGTGTGTCCCCTTAGAGTCCCTTTTGGAGGCTTCTGGATGATCACAGCCCGCATGGATTTCGTCCCAAAATTCTTGTGCCTTTATTTCGGAGGTAAAGGAGTGCGTCCTACCCTTGAAGATAACCTTTAGTCTGGCTGGGTTAAGGAGAAACACCTGGCAGTCAAGATTCTGCAATGGGGCAAACATCTGTCGGAGACGCCTCATCCTTTCCACAGTCGCATGGCAAAAGTCAGGCCTCACGAAAAAGGAATGACCATCGAATGAGCGTCTTGAGTCAGGTTGAGCTTTTTAAAAAATAGCTTGTCGCAACAAAAAATTCCCCCCAAAAAACAAAATTGCTCTTGGCTTATCCGATTGGCCTCTCTGTCCGTTGTTCCATAAGGTGAGAGGGAATCTGTGTGCCCTTTGAATCTCTGCCTCCCAGTTCCAGTCAGCCATATCGGGGAACGCACCTAAGTAACCTGATGATAAAGACCCTGGCATCGTTGCCCTCAATGTTTTCCGCTATGCCCAAAAACCGTGAGTTATTCCGCCGTTGGCGGTTCTCGAAGTCTTCCAATTTCCAAAGCACATCGACTAGCTGTGAATCCTGGCTCTCCACTTGAGTTTGAAGCGTGCATGTAGTCTCCTTGACGGCCACTGTCTGATTTTCCAAAGTCACCAGTCTCTCTGTCATGTCTGAGCAGCATTTATTAACCTTACAGATAGCCCCCTCAATTTCTTTAGCAGCCAGGTGAGCCTTACGAGTCTCTGCTCTAGCTTCACCCTGTAGCTGTTTTAACGTGGAATAAATCAGATCCATAGTGGGAGCTTCTGGGGACGCGGGAGCAGGAGCAGCTTGGGCTCCTGTATCTTCGTAGAACTCTTGGGTCACGGAGTAATCCCATGTCAGTTGAGAGGGAGCAGCCATGGCAGCATGATTGGTGTCAGTAAGTATGGCGCTTTTGCTGGGAAGGCCACTCCTGGTCTTTCTCCTTTTTGTAAGGCGTTTTTGAGTACTTGGGGGGAAAAGGCCATCTGTGTGCTACTGTTAGAACCCCCAGAGTCAGCCCCATCTTCGGAGAGATCCTCCGTAATGGCCGAACCATCCGAATCATCAGTGAGTGAGAAAAACTTATCCCCCTGGTGTGGGGAGGCCAGATCCCTCAAGACAAGGCTGTCTTGTGGCAAAGGCGATACCGAGGCAGATTTGTTTACCAAGTGTGCCGATTAGCCAGGCAGGGTCGGGAGGGTGGAGGTAGTAGCATTATGTATAATCAAATGAGCCGTAGCCAACAACCTCCCTTCAGCTCCTAGGGCCACTTTTATCATTTGCCCCCACATGTTCACGATTCCTTTCCACTGCAGTAGATTCAGAAATGGCCCACTCCTCGAGCCCAATAACAGTAGTAATGTTGCTTGCCCCAGTACTCACAGGCAGGCAGTCAGCAGTGACCTGGCGACCTTCTCCCTCTCCTGCTCCAGCATTTTCTTCGGCATGGACTGAGCAAAGAGTAGAGGAGCTGAAAATCGAGGGAATGACTGCTTGTTTCCGCTCGACCTGCATGAGTCTGCCCTCGGTGACCTGGAAATCTTTTGCTGCCCTGGAGGTCTCTGCCGGGTTAGCAGTGAGGGAGCCCACTTTCGCTTTCCCTCTGCCGTCTGCTTCGATCTCATCCCCCTTCTTCTTAGTTTCCATGGTGTGGCAGCTGTGGATGGAGGAGGCAGGGGCACCTCCTTTCGTTCCTTCTCCTTAGCCGGCTTGGTACATGGATGCATTGTGGATTCACAGGTTGCAGTGCTGTTCCGAGTCAGGAGCACAGCCAGCTGAGTGAGTAGAAATACAATCATTCTCCGGGCTCTCCTCGTATGTACAAGGAGCCCCAATAACAAGCGCAATCTGCCCCAGGAGGTCCGTGGCATATCTGATCACTCCTCTCCTGCCATCCATAGAAAAACCATATCACCGGAGCGAGACGCGGGTGAGCGCAGCAGCATTCTAGGCAGCCGCCATCTTGCTCCCGCAATTACCGCTCACACATTTGTGGTGTTTTCACTGTGTTCCAAGGTTTGTCACTCCAACGTATTTAAATTGAAACAGGAACAGTGCCATGTTTTTCCATCAAAGTCATGTTTGTATTTACAATGAGATTCTTTATTTCTATCCCATAATCTTTCAACATGCCACAGTTTGACGCTCACTTCACACATCCATTCTGGACTACATTTCATCCTAGGTGATCAATCTCTCATAATTTCAAAAGGTCATACTCCTGTGAGATCAGTCTTTGTGACCAGATACATCCACACTACTTTAGCTCTTTGTACCTCCAAATCTACACCTTTTCTTGACACATCCTTTAATACACAATTAAATCTTTCAATAATGCCATTACTGCTTGGATTACATAAGGATGGATTTTGTTCTGTGCACAATATCCACCCTCTCTAAGTAGTTTTTCGCCATATGGGACAGAAAATTGACAACATTATCACTTAATAGAGCAGCATGTAAGCCTTCTTCCATAAACACATTTTCTACAAAACTAAACTGTTGGATCGGCTTTCTCCACAACACACACCATAGGTCTCAAGAGAAAGTGTTGATTATTTCTATGACATATTTATGAGTCATAGAGTTTGGTCACATATCAATGCCCACACATACCCAAAGATTCTTAGAAACAATCTTCTCACACATGGGAATTTTCAACATCTTCATTTTTTTGGTTGTGATGTGGCAACTGATGTTTTTTTACACAAATCTCTCAGGGACCAATTCACAAAGGGCCTCTGCACTCATGGCGGAGGCCCCGCAGTTGTGGCAGGGGGCCCGCAGTTGTGGCAGGGGGCCCGCACTTGTGGCATGACTTCCACATTGCAGTTACTCATTGCGGAGGTCCCGCGATGACTGTTGAGCCCCCGCCATGACTGCGGACCCCGCCACAAATGCGGAGGCCTTTTGTGAATCGGCCCCACATTGTTAATGTCAACTGCAGGACACTAATACATAATTTTAACAACTTCTTTAGGTCTCAGAAGTCCAAAATGGCCCCCTTGACTGAGACTCATAATGACCCCTCTCAGTGTTTCAGGTGGGATCAATTTGCAGAATGCAGCACACATAGAAAAAGCAAAAACAAGGTGAAATAAAAGTATTTCTCCTTGTTGCGCCATTCTAATGTCTGCTATTGCATTGCATTAGTTTTTGATGCTGCCTCAGATTTACACATCCTTGGACATCTGGGGCAGCGTCAAAATGCAATGGGTGTTGTGCCCACAGCAACACCCATTGCACGTCCCTTTCACACAAAGTGATGCATGTAAAGGGGCCATATTTACAATGCAGCATTAAGCCACTGAAAGCAGCTTAGTGCCACTTTATAAATATGGAGAAGGGCCTAGCGCCACCAGTACGTCGCTAAAAGTGAAGCTCTGGTGGGCTATCCCCTTGTAAATATACCCCTTGATTTCTTACAGTTTCTTATCCTTTTCATATGCCTCAAACAAATCATTCTTCTTCAAGGACTGATGTCACTAGACAATCCTGCCATTCATCATCCATACATTGCACCAACTGTACTGGCATCCTTGACAAAACAAATCAGCCACTACATTCTCCTTACAAGAAACTTACACTACTTAGTAAACAAAATCTTGCAGCTGTAGGGATGCTCTGACAATTCTAGCTGATCATGAATTCACGGTCCCTGCAGTATTAAGAATTTTTACAATTGGCTTGGGATCACTTTGTATAGTAAATGGTTTACCCCAAATAAAGGCCCGAAGTGCTCTAGAGCCAAAACATCTGCTAATGTCTTTCATTCAGTTGTTATGTATTTTGGTGCTTCTTCTGTAAAAGTCTCCTATGTTCAATTTTTCCTGTACAAAATCTATTAGAGCCAACAGTATGTACCTCTGTCTTAAAGCCTCAGAACAGGCATCTTTTTCAGGAATGCTATTGTACCACCCTCCAGGACAGAGCACCGCATTCCTGAATTCACTTAATGACCTGTTAGCTGCATATTGCTTAGAATATGCTCTTCTGCTTTACTTGGAGACTTTAATTTTCAGGTAGCTAAAGATATCTTTTCAACCCAAATTCTTCTTGATATACTGTCCACATTCAACTTACATCAATTGGTCATTCACTCCACTCATTTGGAATATCACATTTTGAATCTGATCTGTACCAACCATCAGTCAATTGCAGCAGGACAGCCGGAGGCTGTAATCTGGTCCGAC
Organism: Calotriton arnoldi; assembly: GCA_963921515.1. Classification (NCBI taxonomy): domain Eukaryota; kingdom Metazoa; phylum Chordata; class Amphibia; order Caudata; family Salamandridae; genus Calotriton; species Calotriton arnoldi. The sequence continues at coordinate 625,760 of CAWUFW010006508.1, read as the reverse complement.
CACTGTCTATCCCTTGTACTGACTGGAAAAAAGAAAAAGTTATCAAAAAAGAGCAGAGACCAAAAGAACACTCTGTCAATGGGGCCCAATACCAGAACCTGATCTAACAAATATCCTAGCAAGCACCCCACCACTTCTAACTGGATCTTTGTACACAAATGTAGTGTGAGTTAATACTTGGTCAGTGTTGGGACAGAAAAATTGATTGAATGGTGAAGGAGTTGCACCCCTGCCATAAGTGTAATGGTATCGGGATTCCTGGTGCTGATTCTTGCTGTCATGTGCAAACACAGATCATGTGTGTGCCATGACATATGCCTGCCTTGTTGACAAGAAGCAGCACCCAAAGCCCTAGCAACATGATGGTGAAAGCCCACTGCCGGTGGTGGCAGCATACCGTATAGTAATAAGCAGAAGTGAACAGTCCTACAGGCTCACTCATATAAAGTTCTGCTGCTGTGTGCTTAACTCACCCTAGGCCTACGTCAAGCTAGTATGTAGTGCTGTGCAGCGTGCATGGGTTGCATGCATGTGCTGTGTGTATGTGTGCGTACGAATTGTGCAATACATGGAGAAATCTCTCTTCCATTTGTGGATAGCTGCATTCCTGTGAGCTGGGTGGGACACTGGAGGAACAATAGCCAGGCTCTTCAGTACACTTGAAATGGTGCTCTTTGATTCAGGGAGAGGTCACTGGAAAGGGACCTGGGCACTTCTCAAAAAGAAGATGGGGCTGATAAAAGAATCATAAGGAGTGGGGATGGGGCCCTGGGGTAACCTTGTGATGCACATGTCATGGTGGCTGATATCTAGGTGTGAATCTCCAGTCACTCCCATGGTGTGTGTTGTAGAGCTATCAGATTTGGAGGCATTCCTGCTGTGACAGATTGCTTTCTGGAGGAAGGGCAGGTCAGATGCATGGGTACTTCAAAATGAAGAAGCCCTCCCATACAAACTTCAAAGACTCAGACCCTAAATCACATTTGGTGCCTGGAAATGTACTAAGGGGAGCACAAGACCCCAAAATTGTCTACTGTCAAGCAGCCAGTCAGGCTGTACGAGGAGGAGAAGCTCTGCAAGACTTCTGCCTATGAAATCCAAGATCAGCTGCATCTGCTGCCTAGAGCACAAGTGCCTTCCTTCTTGTCAAGACCAGTGTACCCTGTGAGGGAGAGGAGAGCACTGGAGGGAGCAAGGTCTAATGGGGGATCCTGGTGAGTGGATCCCTGTAGCAAGGTGTGAGGAGATAGCTTCTGCATTGATTGGGTTGTCACCCTTCGCTGGTTCAAGACAGTGACCCCATATGCTAGAGCAGGCCACCGTAAAATTAACCATGGTTGGCATCACTACTGCGTCGAACATGCCATTGCCCATAGAGTGAAGTTGGTGTCCACATATGCCAGAGGGGGCCACTGTGATGATTACTGCTGTGCCGAGCTGGCCGTAGTCTGTGTGCAGAGTAAAGTCAGAGATACCGTGTCCCAGAATGGGCCACCAGAAAGGGCATGCACCATTGCCTGGTTCAAGCCATCATCTAGAGGAGAGACCACTGTGGTAATCCATGTGGGCCCTGAGACCCTAACTGAAGAATGGAACTGGAGAGATCGACCCCCTCAAGCTATGTGAAGTATCAGAGGAGCCTACAATCTCAGCAGAAGATCCACTGTGGATGCCCAGCCGCTGTCCCTGCAGAAGCGCTAGTGCTACTCACCAACAGCAACGGGTGCAGTTCTCTGCAAAATCCATGAGTAAACTGCTCCTGGAGACTCTAGTTGTGCAACTCCTGCAGGAGTGGGCAAGACTTATCGTAGGGTCAGAAGGCTCTGGGGAAAAGTGTTCTGCCACATAGCGCTCTTGGCGCTGGAATACTTTTGACTTTTGAAAGAGTTAGAGTGGTACTCCTTAGACTAAGAATACTACCGAGCCTAACCTGAATGTCACCAATAGTGAATGGGAAATAACTGCTAGTGAGAGGGAAGTGGGACACAGTGACCTTCCTCTGCTATGGAACATTAGAACCCTGACATCAGAAGATGGTGTATGTTTCTTATGTATGCTGTATTCCACTTGTGTCAGTAAATAACGCTACTTTTACCATTAAAAAGCAAGTATCTGACTGGACAATCATGTATTGCTGCTGCTGAACGTACTTTGAGTTGTGATCTTATATTCACCCTCCTGCATCTACCTCCCACCCCGAGAAGCCTTGAACTGCTTGACCCATGCTAATACTGAAAGTCATGTGCTGAAGGGATGCTTGACCCAGTTGCTCAGGACCTATAGTAAGTCAGGCTCTGGTACATAATGAGTAAAAGACCTCAACTCCCACAGCTAGACCCAGTAGTTCCTGCTTGCCATTTGACCCTCTGAAAGTGGTTCTGGCAGTTAGACTCTGCAATGGATAGGCTCATCCCTATTAAATAGGAAAGATTTCAACTGAGAGAACACTCAGCTTCATGGTTCTCCCATATTCTTGCAAAGGGAAAAATGCAGCGCAAGAACTTAGAAAGAAAATGGCATAGGAACTATTTGGAGAAAGATTGGCAGTTGTACAGGAAATCGACTAGGCACTTGCACAGGGGTCTCTAACCATTTTCGTAATAAGAGTTACTTACAATCCCAAAACGAAACAGCAAGCCAAACATCTACACAACAGTGTACATTGTGACACACTTCCCCCAAAACAACAATACCCCACAGAGAGTCCAGTATTCAGAGTATTATGCTCATGCGGTGTGCAGCTCCACCGCTCCGGCTGTTTCCAGAAAGCAGTCACCAAGACCAATGTTAAGTTAATCACAAATGTGGATTGCACCACCAAATTCCAAGTTCAAGAGTAATTAGGTCCATCCATTATTTGTATCACAAAGTTTCTTTATTCTTCTTTTCGGAAATAACAGCCAACGTGTTTCGTCCACCTTCCGTGGACTTCTTCAGGGCTTAGTATCTACATGTGGTCTTCTATGATTGTTGGTCTTTGCAACAGTGTTCTCAGATATAGTATGTGTCTTTCGTTAGAACTGTTCCCGCCTGGATCCAGGGTAAGTTTGATATTGCTCTGCTCCTGTGCCACGCTGTGCAGCAGATCAGGCCGCCATAGTCCGCGTCCTCGACCCTGCGCTGAATGCCATGAGCTCGGCGGTGCAACCGCCGTATTACGAGTTGTGCAGATTGAGCTTGCAAAGACCGCTGCTAAACCACTGACCCCTCCAGCCAACTCCGACTGCGGTGGTGGCAGAAATGGCCTATGAGGCCGTGTGACGCTTGGGCCGCCTGTGAAACTGCCGGCCCAATTACCTGTTGCTTTACAGCCGGCGTGACCGTGGCGGTCCAACCACCACATCTGAGATGGCAGAAAGGGATATATGTAGAAGCGAAACTCACCAGTACTCACCTCTACTCGTCTTCTACTGCCATGGAGCCCATAGGACATATCTTGCCACTACTGTACCTGCTCGACCACGTTCAAAACCCTCTCCATCATGGACGAAATCAGCTGTAAGTCATACAGCTACCAGTTTCCATAGACTCCTCTGCAAAATGATGCATACAAGGGACTGGGGTCCCTAAGTAATTTGCACGTATAGAGGGGCCCATTCTAAGATTGTTTCATAATAATAATCAAAAATACATTTGTAGGATGCCTTCCTAGGCCAAAACACTGGCACTGCACAGACACACTGTACGCAAATGGCCATGTGTTTGCAAATTAAATTCAGTGATAGTGATGTGTGCATTATTTTGTTTTCCATAGCAGCACCTCCTCATCAATATCACACCTATTTATGTGTGTCACACACTTCTTTTGCTCTTTCTCACTTGTCTGCCATGTTATTACTGATCTTCACTGTTCATGCAGCTTACCATATGTCAAGTGTTGGTAAAGTGAGATTAAAGTGACTACAACTACCAAGAGGCCCTCTCACTCTAACACTATTGAAGATGTTAGACTCCTTTTGCCCCTTCTCACTTGTCTGCCATGTTACTTCTGATTGTCACACATCATGCAGCTGTGGGATCTGAAATAATAATAAGAAATAATACCACAAATACGGTTCTCTGTCAGCACAGAAGATAGCAGGATTTATTGAAGACCAACAAATAATGTGGAAACGTGCAGCACGGAGACAGACAGCATAGTCACTGAATGTCCGAAGATGTGACGTTTCTGACAGCTTTTATAGCCCCAAACCACAAAAGGATGCAGCATCATAACATACGTAGCACAAATTAAGCATGGGTAACTTGGCCAATTAGCACAGGCCTAGGCTGCGCTATGCCATTTATGGTCCGAAATGTACTGTTGCTGACCACGTGTCCGAAGTAGGCAGCTTCTGGGACTTTCCATTATAGTGCAATGTATCAGCGTTGGTACTTTTCCAGTTAATAATGTGCAATACCATAGAACGTACCAGAAACATTACGAAATATGATATGCTGAAATGTTTTTTTGTCTTAAGCGAGCATCTTTCTCGGTTCCTGTATCTTTCTTCAGAAAAGCCTTGCGTTACAATAGCAGTTTACTGAGAGACAATGGAAAAGTACAAGCATCTTGCGTGGTGACACTTATGTCAACTTAACAGGGCCTAAGGTTTAAAGCATTTGGTATCAAAATAGGAAAGATGGCTTCTACATTGCCCCATCTGATACCAAATCATATGGTCTGATCTTTATTTCATTACCATCTCTTGCCCTTCATCTTCGTGGTGCCTATTGCTATTTCTTCTTGGAATGCATTGAGCACAACTTGCCGTAAAGGCTGCGCAGCATGCTGGGCAAACCTGGATCATTATACAGAGGGTGAGCATGGCTGCTATGACTATAATGATCACCTCGAAGATCCATGATCCCCAGCTTCCTAACCATAGCATTACATTTTCCCACATGCTTCCTGTATGTATGCCGTGTGCTTCGTCCTTAATCTCTTTTATCTTGTGTATTGCATTGTCTATGTTGCGGCCATTTTCAGGTATATACGAATAGCACACCTGTTTGATGACGTGGCAGACTCCACCCTCTTTGGCCAGGATGATGTCTAGTGCAACCTCCCCCAGCATATCCTGTCCTGGCATTTTCATTTTTCTCTCATCATATGTTACGTTTGTATCACTCCCATCCCCCACCCGGCCGTTGATTTCAAGGTTCTTTGCATATGTTATTACCAGTGCAGTCACTATTATCCCTATATATTATTGCCAGTAGCACTGATGACCATTTCCTTTCTTCTCTTCTTGTTCTTGGCATTGTTCCTATCTTTCTACCTTTTTCTAGTTCACTGTTCAGTTAATGTCTCTGATAAGACCAGATCCAATGTCCTCTATTGCATAAATTACGCAATACAAGATGTCAAGGCGTGTGTCTGCGATATCTTGTGCTGGTGCCTGATATCCAAAAGTGGGGAATGAAATGTCTTGCAAAATCAGGTCTCTTAACCCACTCAGTAGCGGGGTGTTTGGCACAATCAGTTGCAGTACTCCGTTTACCTCTATTCCAGGTAACCCTGGGCGTAGTACGCGTAGTCGCGCTACGCGAAGCTACGCAAAGACGTCGGAGCGCTACGCGAGCTACGCGTAGCTTCGCGAGCATGCGTAGCTGCTTGGCGCGCCCATTCGCGATGCGTTTTCTTGCTCGGGAACACGTTGTTCGTGTTCGGGACGCTGTTTGCGTGCTCGGGGGCGCGAACTTACCCATGCGGTCGCCTATGGGCGCGGCCATTTTGTTTTTCACTTGTCCCGCCCGTTCGCGATCCCTTATTTCCTGTTCCGGGTCGCGTATAGCGTGCTCGCGATGCGCATTCCATGTTCGGGAACGCGTTGTACGTGTTCGCGACGTTTTTTGCGTGCTCGGGGAGAAATATCGCGCGAACTTACCCATGCGGTCGCGATGGGCGCGGCCATCTTGTTTTACCACTCTATGCTATGGTTCTGGGCCTGCTTTTCTATCCTCCCTCAATCTTTGCAATCCTTAGTTTTTTACACTGTTTTTCAATTTTTCTTTATTTCTTACCTATCTCTCTCTCTGCCTAAGTCTATATTTTGCATTTTTTTCTACTTTTTACTGTGTTTTTTTTACTTTTCAACTGTTTTATATAACTTTCTTCTTTAAGCTCCTACTTCTTCCCCTAACTTTATTTTTCCCTTCTAACTTTTCTTTTTCACCTCCTCCCACCCCAGAACCATGGCGAAGGGTAGCAGCAGCGGCTCAAAGGGCAAGGCGCGTGCGCCCAATCGCCGCCTGCCTTGCGGCAGACTGCGCCCTGCAGGGGTGCAAGCCCGCCAGCTGTTTACGGAGCAGGAGGTGGCCGCCCTTGTTTTTTTTATTCAGCGCCACCTCCCCTTGACCTTGGCAGCAGGCGGCAGGCCAGGCTCCGGTTACCCGACCCAGGAGCGTCACCGCCGGTGGGCGAAGGTGCGTCGGGCAGTGTTTCGCTGCTCCGCGGTCCGGCGCACCCATAACCAGCTGGCCCACCGGTGGTCAGACATTCTTGACCGGGAGCAGGACCTGTTGGACCTGCTAGGTGTCGAGGTCGTGGGGCTTGGTGAGTAGCCAATAAATATAGTAGTATAAGTATTGTGATTTGTGTATACATTTTTTACAAATAACAAGAATAATGCTGCTTACATTGCAGGTAAATTACGTTTCAAAATCTTCTGTGATTGTAGGACACAGGTGCTGGGCGGTACTCTTACTTTTTGCAACTTTGCGCTCGCTTGTCATTATTATGTAAGAGTTTACTTTAGAGAACTTCAGTTAGGTAATGCTATTGCTAGAGAGACTGTAGTCCTTCCTTTGTCCTCCTGTCAAATAGTGGTGGATGGATTTGATACTAGGTTTAGTTACTATTAGTTGATAATTTTTGAGCGGTCTGCGTGACGCATCCTCTGTCACTGAGTGCTGCTTACCCCAGTCCTTAGTAGAACCTTTTGTAGTTTGTTTAGTGAGTGGTACTGGTAAGCTTAGCTTAGCAGTGTCAGTCAGCTGCAGAACATCAGACGCAACCAACCAACAATTTGGTGTATGCATTATGCACTGACTTTATGCATGTGTCCTCCTTCTCATCTATGCATTTTTGATGGAAAAAAAAATGGAAATGCAGGCTTAATGAACAATTGGCCCGCCTGGAATAGGTGGGCTAGGTCAGGTGGTACTTAGGCTTAGTTAGTGTTCTGGATTTTATTTGAATCAATCAGAATGGAACACTGAATTAGTGTTCCCAAATAAGTAGACTGTCCGTGAATCCCGCAAGCCAGTAGTCAATCGGATTAGATAGGTCAATTTTATTGCAATTTTTGTTTCCTAAAACGTTTTTTGAGCGTTTTTTTAGATAATTTATTTGTTTCACAGCAATCATTAATGTTTGTGTCTTTCTTTTTCTTTATTATATCTTACATGATCACTGATCTGCAGCACCCAGGGGCAAGAAGACGGGGTCCGAGTCGGCGGGACAACCACCAGAGGACCGCTCCTCTACCGAGGGCCCTGCTGCTGGTCCCAGTAAGTCCTCCAGTGGTTATATTAACAATTATATTGCCCTAACTTTTACTGGACCTTATTTTTTCAGAACTATTAATTCTGGCTCCACTCCCTAATTATATTTTTTACAAAAGATTCTTTGATCTTGACTTGACTATCTGTTTCTAAATTCTGGTTATCCCTGCCTCTAAGTTCTAACTGCCTCTGCTATGAATGTCTGTACTCTGTACTACTACTATTAGTCTGTCGCTAAGCTTGCCCAGTTTGCATTGCCACTCTTTATTGTACGGTTTTGAATAAAACTATTGACCAATACTAATAGGTCTAGCCACTGAGTCCAGTCCTTTCGGTTGTCCTCTTCTAGGCTTCTTAATCTTGAGGCTTTGACAATTACCACAAACAAAATGCACAACCAGATATTTGACTATTTTTGATAGGATATAGTACATACTACTTGGATTCTGCACAGCCCCATGCAGAACTATGCACAATGAAATAGGATGTTGGTGATGCGAGTTTGGAACTTGGACGTTCCTCACACCTCAGTCAGAAGTGAACCCACAATCCCCTGAACGACTAGCTAGTGTCTCATTAGGTCCCCGAACCCCCACCCGAAGATACCCAATGATTATGATTCCACAACCCAGAACATAACACCCTTTCGCTCACTCACTCGTGTAAGTCCACCACCACCACCACACCAAATACCACAGAGTCTATGTGTAAGTTCAAAAGGTTTATTTTCAAATAACAACCTCTGTATGTTGTTGTTCTATAAAATTCAGTGTACTCCAGCCAGCTCCAACAGCAAAATGCATAAGATTAAAACAATAAAAATTGTTGCAACAAGTGCATGATGATATAAGACAAAAGATCTGTGTGAATTCTGGGCGACTCCTCACCGTAGAACGTAGAATTACTGGTTACATGCATCATTCATAAGCTCTGCAAATCTCTGGTTCGTAGAAGGGAATCCTCTGCCTGAGAAAAATGGTGCGTGTTAATGCAAGCATTTGTCAGTCCTGCCAAAAAAGTGTAACATGTTACCTATGGCTAAGTAATACGGACTAACCGAACTCCATAACAAAGTGGCTTGTTTTTCGACCTCTTGTACGCAACGCTCAGACAGTAGCTGTATGTGCTCATGTGGGCTCAAAAGGCGTCTTACTGTTACTGCACAACAAGCTGCGAGGTAACATGCGCAAAAGACATGAAGCGAAAAATGGTTGCATGGCTCAGGCTAACTTTGCAAAGAGTAGAGTATAGTATAATAGTGACCCTAGGGACCATAATAACACTACTAGTGTCTGTCTACTGACTGTACTCTAGTACCCGATTTGGACTATTGAATGTGATTTATAATAATAATATGTATGTATTAACTTTTTTTTCAATCTTGCTAGTGAAAAAGAATAAATAGGGGGAGGTGTACAGGCATCTAAAAATGTGTCATGTTTTTTCTAGGCGTACTACCGACCACCAGTGCCGGTGGGGCCAGCGGCGATGGCATTGCGGCCATTCCGGAGGGGGCAGGAGATGCAGCACCTGCAGGAGATACAGGGGGTGAGCCAGCAGCAGTGGCGGGCGGTGGTAAGTTATATTCATGACTTATTGACATTGCACTAGCTGGAAGGGTGTGTGGAGTGGACTTCATTCACTGTACTGTTGTTGAGACTTATTAGGTATGAAGTTGTAGTGAACATTATACAACGGTTAATAAAGAAGACACCCTTTACTTAGCATGAGCAATGCAGTAGCAAATAGCATTACCAGCGTGACTTCATTAACCAATGGCCTCTTATATCTGACTCCAACTCAGCTGTGAAAGTTTTATGGAGGAGACTAAAAGTCAGATCAGATGACCTTGATGGATCTGTTGAACAAAAAGGGAAAGAAGGGTGGAAGGAGGAAGGGCGGGCGAGATTTAATATGACGACTGGCAGAGAAGGATACGTTGGAAGCATGGATAGGTGGCTGATAGGAATCAGATGCATGTGTTGTTGAAGGATGGGTGGGAGGTGAAAGAAGAATGGATGCCTGCCTGGGTGGGCGACACAGTTTGGGTGGATACTGTGGATAGCAAGAATCATCAGCGGTGTTTGGGTGAAACTCAAAGCCAAGGCAAGCAACGGAGTGAGTGGACGCATGCGTTGTTGTTGGTGAAACAAAGTAACGTTTGTGGAGAGATTAAGAAGAATGATTGACATTTACTTAGAATGGATGGATGCCTGTATGTATTCATCATAGACAGCATAGGTGGAGACTGTCACGGGATGCACAGTTTTAGGGAATGTTAAAGAAACCGCGCCAGCGTAGCAAAGCCGATGTGGGGAGGGGCAGGGTGGGGGTAGTAGTAAACAATGTATTACGCGGGCAAATACAGGTAACTTTACTGTAACATACAAATAAATAAAGTGAATTTCATTGTGCGCACTGCACCGCCAAATGCGATGCAGTGTGCGCAACAAAATTAGTTTCATTTATTTATATGTTTACTTACCTGTAATTGGTCGTAATCCATAGTTTACTACCCCCATCCTGCCCCTACCCACGTCACCGCCCGGCCGAACTCCCCGAGTCCCACCACCGACCGCTACTGACCTTATGTCGTTGTCCCATATAAAAGCAACGATCATTGGATCAGATATATAATCTGCCTTTTGTAGTAGCCAAGGCACTGTGAAATTGAGCAATTGCCCTCCATGTAACAGAGAGAGTATGGCCAGTGCCACCCGTAATAGAAAAATACGAGCTTCCCCACCTGCAAACAGTAGTAAATCAAACTAATGTGACTCTGCGTCATGACTCGTATGTTTGTCTTGGGTTCAAGCATAGATGACCGAGCTGGCAATGCCGGCTACAACCAGGTTATGTCATTTCGCTAAACTAGAGATAAGAAGAACACTGGTGTACTGTGTACTGGTTGGAGTCCATAGTGCTAGTATAATGCCTAAAACTCCCACAAATGTTAGAGGCCGAGGAAGTGGGAGGATAGATAGATTATTACCACAAATGTTATGTACTGTGCTTCTTGCTAGTGCTACTGTGCCATTATGTGTTGAATTAATTTTGTGTTACTGTTTAGGTAGGAGTACTGGTTACAACAATATTTTTTTTCTTTCTTTTCCCAAGACAAACCATCGCGGAAGGAGTTGGCAGTCAGGGCCCGGCGCCGGAAACTGGAGGCCATATGCCAGGAGTACCGGCGGCTGGTGGCTCAGGCGGAGGAGGAAGAGGAGGCGGCAGCAGCTGCAGCCTCGTCCGATGCCCCGGGCCCCAGCCAGGCCCCAACTCCAGTGGTACGGCGCCGCGGTCTGGTAGCCCGCCACAATTCACTAGCAGCCAGCACTGCTGTCCCCCATTGTGGATGCCACTGCAGGGCATTCCGCAGGAAGATTCTCCTCCGGATGGCACGGCAAGAGGAGCAAATGGAGGAGCGGGTGAAAATCCTGGTGGACAAACACCTCAAAGCCCGCCGATTATAACATCGAGGACCCTGTTGCTTTGCCCCTTTTTATTCCTTGTTTTGGTGGGTGGGAATTGGGCGTTGGGGTTTCGGGACATTCTTTGGACTTTTTCGTTTTGGACATTGGTTGGGGTTAGGGAGAGGGGTGGGTCAGGTGTGGGATAGTTTATTTTTGTTAGGGTAATAAATTATATTTATACTTAAACATACAATGTTAATCTTTTGTGGGGGGTTACTGTTTTACGAATTAACGTCACATTGATTTCCTTGCTGCTGCAGGGCCGCAGCCAGTGTTTGATTTAAATAATCTGCCGATGATGTATAACAAACAGATAGATGCGGTACCCCTCACTGAGTTATTTGTCCTACTAGTATTCTACCTCCCACCAAACTTATCTTACCTGTGATTGATGATGACTACGTTCGGCACAGCGATGGCTGCATGGTTTCCATAGAGAATGTAGAAGATGCCATGGTTGTGGTGGTAGTAGTAGAGTAGACACTGGCAGTAGCATTTGCTAAAAAATAAAAAAGAGACAGTCACTTGCCTGAGAAAAACTGTGGGAGGAGTAGTCGAACGAAGTAAAATACAGTACAGAAGACGACTGCCAAACAAACAATATTGCAGTTGCAACTGCTAAAGTCAAATTAAACATAATGGTGGCGGGGACAGCCTAGTACAAGAAGTTATAAACTGTAGTTGTGCTGTCGAGTGAGTCACTTAACTTAACACAATCGTAATTCGTAACCTTTACTGCTGTGTGGTAGGAGTTTGATGATTAATCCAATCAATGACGGCAATTAATTATGATGTACTACTATTAGCCGGTGACGGCTTGCACATAGACTGAGCATGGGTGGGCAAGCAGAAGAAGCTCCTCGCCCTGCCTTGCAATTGAATTAGTGTTGCTTTCACCACATCTGCCCCAGCAAGCGTGTGATCAATTGGTGTACATTTTATGTAGTCACATCACACCTCAATATAAATCACAGACCGGGGGAAGAGGGTTAGGGTTTGATGAATGGATGGGAAGGGGGTTTGGGGAAAGGTTTGAAAACGAAAAACAGTACGCATGGACAACAAAAGCAAAGCGCAATCTTGGCAGACGACCATGATCTTATCCAAAAAATCAATAAAGGGAGAAAAGGGAAATGCATGCGTTAATGATGATGAAGATTAGATAACTTGATGGTTAATGAGTAGTACTTAATAACTCCTACTAGACAATTAGACAGTACAGGGCACCAGTATATTCTATGCAATTTGCCTTGCCTGTAATATGCCCTCAGAGACCCAAATTCCATGTTGTACTGGGCTTACTTGTAAAGATAGCAAAGACAATTAAAAAACATTTGTAGGGATCAATTAGCAAACAAACACACAACACACAGTCCTAATGATTGCAGAGAAAAAAGGATTCAAATTAATTAAAAGATGAATGATGAATGATACTAAAGTTACTGTATTATCATGCTAAAATTGTGGAGTTGAATCTCGTCCTTCCTCTTGGTCCTATCTTCCATGGACGCTCCGCACATCAATCTTGGTGGCCTTCCTGATGCCGATTGGTAAGGTAAATGTGAGTTGTGTCTCCCAGTATAAGCAAGCACAGGGTAAAGGCCGGCCTGTAACGTCTAGATGGAAAAACAAAAGGGGTATTGAGAAATCAATGAATAAAAAAAAATATCATTTACGGTGGAGTCCAAGAAGAGAAGAGAGAACACTTTCAGAGTGAGGCGGCTTGGATATATCGTGTAGATTCTGTTTACAGCATTAAGCTACAACAACAACAGGACAGAACAGGCCCACCACAGCACCAGCCCGTGACCCAACCTCCATTTACCTTAATTTTTGACATAGCCAGACAAAAGGCATACACAGCAACTTAGCATTTTCCTAATTAAGTGACAAAATCAATGCGCCGCTGTCAGTCATCACTACACTCGACTACACCACTACATGGACATGTAGGTCTGCTGTGTTTACTACTTTCTTGTTGAATTGTTGTGTTTATGTTTACCTTATGCCACTTCATGAAATGCAGTTAGTCCTTGAATCATCTCCGATCCAACTGAATGACTGCGCGCAAAAAGATAGTATGGTCATCATCATGGTGTGGTACGTGTTGTCCAACTACAACTCAGTCTGTATTGACTCCGATTAAGTCCATATTCCATATTAAAAAATTGCAACAGATATTGGCCTGCACCTGCAGTAGTAGGAGTACAATTTGGTTATTAAACAACAAGAAGGGAAACATTGACTGTCACTGACTTACTTGAGTCACTTTGTAGATTAACTAGTAGAGTAGAGTTCGACTTCATGCAGAACATCAACAACAAACAACAGCAATCGCTCAGAGTCTGCAAGCATCCAATGCATTCCATCATTACCTGTCTTGCTCTTCTCTTTGGCTGTCAGATCATCAGATGCCTAGTTCTGACATTTTTTTTTTTTTTTTACGGGGCAGTGGCCTCATCATTACTCCAGTCCACATTCATTTTGAGTGTTAGGCGCTGTTTCGGTTTTCGTCTTATTCATCTGTGGCACTTTGTCACAGTTTAAGTTGCTTCCCATGGTCAGCACTGTGATGATGGGCCGCGGCCTGTGTAGCGCTCATTGCTGGTCATTTGAGTTTGCACAAATGTCAGCAAGTTTCTTCGAAGAGTCTCTTGTCTTTCTCTGCCAAGTACCTTCTGTCCTGACAGTGAGGACCTTTGGATGCCTGCTGAGGCTGTAGCCTTCGGACACTGATGAGTTTCGGCTCGAAAACAAAACGGAGGATAGCTATAGTAGTCACGTTTCACTTCTAATGGAGGCGGGACTGGTAAAGGCAACATTTCTTGTACTAATGTCTGGCTTGATGGAAATGTACTTGTGCGAGACAGGAAGATGAAGCAGGACTCTGAAGAGTGGACAGTCAAATGCACAGACGTGCAACTCCAATAGGGAAATAAAAAGAGAAGACGGTGGTGATGGTTTTGTTGTGATTTGATTTGAACCAGAAAGACAGATACACAGACACATAAAGGAAGGAAGAAAGCAACAATTTGAAAGCCTAGTTGTCAGGGAAGAGGAGCTCGTCCTCAAACTCTGGTGGTTCGGACAGAAGTAGGTCCTGTAACGCACTATTTACGTCATCCAAGTCGCTCTCCTCTTCCTGCTGTGATTCACGTATTTTGTAATCCGGTGGTATAAAGTGCTGATTCATTTTGATCATGGTTAACCTCTCCACGCTTTGGGCCGAGAGACTGGTCCTTTTCGAAGTTACAATGGCACCAGCAGCACTGAAAACACGCTCAGAAGAGACACTTGCGACAGGGGAAGCCAGATACTTTATCGCCAGCCTGCTGAGCACTGTCCATTGGCTTCTTTTCCCATACCAATACACCAATGGGTTTTGATCCATGAAGACCTCTGTTGGGTCATCCAGATAGGCCTGGACCATCCGCTCAATGTTCAGGGGTGCTCTGATGTGCTCGGCCTGTTTTGCCTTTGCATCAGCACTGGACTTACCATACCCCTGCTGTAGAAACCAATCAGTTGCACATTGTGCTGTGGATGATCCTGTTCTTGATGTTATTGTTGGTGTAGGTGACTGCTGGGAGGCAAATGCACTGCCCTCAGGCTCCGAAGTAGAACTTGACTCTGGATGCCCTGTAGTACTGGTTATGGCCTGGGGTGGGGGGCCTGTAATTAACAGCCGTTCGCTTTCGAAAATAGTGGCTTCCTTAGCTATCAAAGTTTTGTAGTTGGCAACATCCACTTCCGAAAAGGAATTACTGCCTTGCTGTTCAGAAATACTTTGTACCGTGGATCCAAAATTGTGGCACTAATGTAATGTGGTTGTGACAAAATTTTATTTTTAATCCTTGTATTTTCCGATAAGCGAGCGGCTAAGGTCTCCGCCAAATGATATGCGTCTTGTTTGTCATCCACACCTGCGTACGTTTCAGACACATCCTTCAGCTGTTGCTCTAGCATGTGCAACAATGGGATAGCTTGGCCCATAGTACAGTCCTCCCTGCTAACTTCACGTGTGAAGATCTCAAAAGGAAGTAGCATCTCAGTCAGGCATTTAATGAGGTCCCATTGAGCCATCTCAACGGTCATGCCTCTCACAGTAGGTTCCCCTAATCTTTGCATGACATAAGCATTGAGTGGTATGTACAGTTCAAACAGACGATCAAGCATGTAATAAGTTGAGTTCCAACGTGTTGGCACCTCCTGGATGAGCGCTTTGATTGGCTGTTTATGCTCACATTGAATGACCCTCAGCTGCTTCTGGGCTTTAAAAGAATGGCTGAAATGTGTGCATATTCTTCTGCAGGTGACCAGTAAGTTGCTGACTTTTGATTCATTTTTCAAAAAGTCTTGAACAACAATGTTAATGCAGTGTGCCAAACACGGGACCCTGAAATAGCCACCATTGCGCATGGCCAAAACTACATTACTGCCGTTGTCCGTGGCAACAAAACCAATCGTAAGCCCTCTTGGGCGCAGCCACTCAAAGACCTTGGTGTTAAACTCTTCCAAAATGTTTGCAGCAGTATGAGATTTCTCCATGGCAAACATGGCTACAGTTGCATGTTTGCGAGTGGCATGAAAAATCTCTGCAGTATCAACACCAGCAGATACCTGTTCTCTAACCCCCACAAAACTGATCCAGTGTGCAGTGATGCACATGTAATCTGTGGCTTGGCAACTGGTCCACATGTCTGTAGTCAGGTGGATACTGTGAACAGCACTCTGCTTCAAGGCCTTTCCTAGCAATTCCAGCACGTCGTGATGTAGTGCTGGAACTGCAACTCTGGCAAAATAGTAGCGGCTGGGAACATGCCATTTTGGGCAGATGGTTGACACAAATTCCACAAAACCCAACCCTTCAACAAAAGAAAAAGGGAGAAGGTCCAGTGCTAACATTTTAGCCAGCTTCGCATTGTACAAACGTGCTATTGGGTGGTTGCGTTCGTACTGCCCCTCACCCCCAAACATGCTGATAATCGTAGGCTGCATGGTTTTCCTTTCTCTTAGGCTCAACGCACTTTTTGGTAGTGCGGACCTGGTACTTCTTGGTGTCTCCGGCTGACTCTTACTCTTGTGCCACTGAGATGTTGCTGAAGATGTGTGCAACGTTAAGACTGCACTGCTGGGGTCAGGGACACCTTGTGTACCACTACCAGAGAGAATGTCTCCCTGTCCTTCCTCTTCCACCGTGATCGGATCTTCTTCTTCTACTCCTTTATCCCCACCAACACCAATGGTTGCAGTTTTTTTTTATGGCGCGAAGGTGGTCCTCCCAGCTGATCAAGTGGTGTTTTTTCAGATGGGTCATTTGGCCTCCGGTACCATAGTTTGTACCAAGCTTACCACGACTAACAGAGGTATTACAAATGGAGCATATAGCAATGTTCTCCTCCTTTTCGCTAAACGTAAAGAAGTCCCAAACTGGGGAGCTTAACTTTGGCCTCCTGCTGGAGGTGCCACTTCCAATGCCGGATGATCTGTAGGGTGTGTGTTGAATTTGACTCTGTGCTGCTGTACCATTACCTACTCCTACAGAGGTGGTGGTTGTGCTGGATGTAGGTCGCTGCCGGGCCTTTGCTAATGCAAATATGGAAGCTGTAGGTCGTGTTGGTGTTACCTGTGGAGGTATGCGTGCTACATCCCTCGCAGCGATTTTGGATAGAGTAAGAATGTTGGTCTCCATCTCCTCGGGGCCGGGAGTGATGTTCGTGATGACTGGCTCGTCGTCATCATCATCATCATCTTGCTGTTCTACATCGACCTCCATAAGTGTAAGGCTTTCTGGAACCTTCCTTTTCCCTAGCTTGGTCTTGGAACGTGGCTCCCTCTCAGACTCAGTTTGTGGCTTCCAAGTGGCATCTAGATCACCAGAAGGGGGCTTGGCGAAGAACTTGATGGACTACCCCTCCTTTTCCTTGCTGGGGATTTGGAAGACAATGGATCTTCTGAATGAGTGGCTTCTTCTTCTACCTCTGCATGAGGCTCAATTTCCTGAACTGCCCCTACTTCAGGAGGAACAACAACTACTATTGCGGGCGGTGGTTGCGGCTGTTGTTGTTGACCACTTATCTGCTGTGTTTCCTCCTGCGTTGATTGGGTACTACTTTGAGATAGCGATAAGTTTATCTCCGGCTCAGCATCACTGCTTTCCACCATTAGGCTGGCTACCTCTTCCCCACTCATGTGCTTGGGCCTGGGTTGGTGGGTTGGGTCCACTGATGCGGAGGTGCTGCCCCCAGCTTGCCCCCCGGACACCGCTGCTGCAGGCGCAATTTTTTTCCCCAAAAAGGTATTGGCCGGCACACCAGACTTCAGTGTCACTTGCTTCTTCTGTTCCTTCTTCTTCTCAATAGCAACTTTCTTGGTACTGGAGGACCTGGTACCTGCTTTCTTTGGGCCCATCTTCTTCAGATGTCAGCAGCACTCAGTTGCAGAGATGTCTGGTCAGGTCACACGTCACGTTGTGTTGTGTGTACAGCAGCAGGATGTCTGTCTGGAAGTGCAACAGGCAATGATGAGAGACACACCTCCTCCTCAGTCTTTGTGCACCTAAAAGCAAAAAAGCCAGAACATCAGTCAAACATAGCACAAATCAAACAAATAGAATATAGAACTTAGTGTGTGGTGGCCTCAATTATTAAATTTCAGAAACTCTGTGAACAACAACACACAGTGTAGCCATTTATGAGACGTTGACAACAAGGCCAGGGCTTTCCTGGCTACTGTGTAGTGCTAGTGTACACTCTGGAAGAATAAGAATAGTAAAGAACAAAAACTAAAATGTACTGGAGCATGTTTGGCCTAAATGTGTGCATCACGTGGGATGTATTATATAGCAGCATCAGGGAGCTGCAGCTGGCAATGGGGATGGATTAGGAAGCAGTAAGACAAGAGGAACAATGGAAAGACACGCAGGCCTATGTGGCAAAAACAGCACACTAATAACTACCACAACAAAATGGCCCCCAGAAACATGGTGACTCACAGGCACAAGGCACGGCAAACAATGAACTCAAGCAGGCCTATATATGGGCAGACAAAGGATGCCTTATAAAACACACACAGCTTTAATGCAAAAACTAAAATCCACATGGCTAAAAACACTTTGGAAAGTTAGACAACCACTACAACAACACAATTATAATTACACAGTACACACGCAAAAAAGGCATTTATTTAACACACCCAAAAAGTGAAATAGTCAGACCCTCCAAAAAAAACCACATTTCGCAATTCAATTGAATCAATTCAATGCCATCCATGGCCTAAATGATGTCAAAATTCCACAGACTACACAGAAACAGTTTTATGCACCCATGGTGACTACCTCTGGGCCTACTGGCATACTGGGCCGCAAGCTTGGAGGCCTATGGCAAAAGCACAGTGGCTGGTTTAACAAAATGGCCGCCGCCCACATGGCCAGGCCACCAAAAATAACAAAAAAGTGAAGACAAAGGACAGGACCAGGCAGTTGGAGACTCTGGGCAACTTGCTACCTCTTGGAAAAAATTGTAAAACAAAAAAAAAATGACTCCTTGCTCACCAAACTACATCTAAATGACAACCTGAGGAGTTTTTTGTGCAAAATGAACTAAATCAACATTTTCGAGAAGGTTTAATGATGCTCGAGAGATATTGTTCGCCAGATTGTAAATTCTGCGTGTTCGGCATCGCGATCGTCACAAAATGTCGTTATCGCGCGCGCGAAAACGTACATTGAGCGCGCGAAGAAGATAAAAAGTGTAAGTCCGCGTTGTCGCGCAGTGCGGACTTGCCCAAAGTCCGCGAGCTGAACGCCCAGGGTTACTTACTGGCTGAAAAGGCCTATTTATTTAACAAACACCCAAAAAAATAAAATACGCCCCAAAAGCCACATTTTGCAAATCAATCCAATGCCATCCATGGCCTAAATTATGTTACAATTCAACAGACAACACAGAAACAGTTTTTATGCACCCATGAGGATGACTACCTCCGAGCCTACTGGCACACTAGGCCGCAAGCTTGGAGGCCTATGGCAAAAGCACAGTGGCTGTTCACACAAAATGGCCGCCAACACATGGCCAGGCCACCCAGAACAACAAGAAAAGGAACACAAGACAGACAATGCAGGCCTATGGCAAAAGCACAATGCCTGGCTTTACAAAATGGCCGCCACCCACATGGCCAGGCCACCCAAAATAACAAAAAAGTGAAGACAAAGGACAGGACCAGGCAGTTGGAGACTCTGGGAAACTTGCTACCTCTTGGAAAAAATTGTAAAACAAAAAAAAATGACTCCTTGATCACCAAACTACATCTAAATGACAACCTGAGGAGTTTTTTGTGCAAAATGAACTAAATCAACATTTTCGAGAAGGTTTAATGATGCTCGAGAGATATTGTTCGCCAGATTGTAAATTCTGCGTGTTCGGCATCGCGATCGTCACAAATTGTCGTTATGCGCGCGCGAAAACGTACATTGAGCGCGCGAAGAAGATAAAAAGTGTAAGTCCGCGTTGTCGCGCAGTGCGGACTTGCCCAAAGTCCGCGAGCTGAACGCCCAGGGTTACCTACTGGCTGAAAAGGCCTATTTATTTAACAAACACCCAAAAAAATAAAATACGCCCCAAAAGCCACATTTTGCAAATCAATCCAATGCCATCCATGGCCTAAATTATGTTACAATTCAACAGACAACACAGAAACAGTTTTTATGCACCCATGAGGATGACTACCTCCGGGCCTACTGGCACACTAGGCCGCAAGCTTTGAGGCCTATGGCAAAAGCACAGTGGCTGTTCACACAAAATGGCCGCCAACACATGGCCAGGCCACCCAGAACAACAAGAAAAGGAACACAAGACAGACAATGCAGGCCTATGGCAAAAGCACAATGCCTGGCTTTACAAAATGGCCGCCACCCACATGGCCAGGCCACCCAAAATAACAAAAAGTGAAGACAAAGGACAGGACCAGGCAGTTGGAGACTCTGGGAAACTTGCTACCTCTTGGAAAAAATTGTAAAACAAAAAAAAAATGACTCCTTGCTCACCAAACTACATCTAAATGACAACCTGAGGAGTTTTTTGTGCAAAATGAACTAAATCAACATTTTCGAGAAGGTTTAATGATGCTCGAGAGATATTGTTCGCCAGATTGTAAATTCTGCGTGTTCGGCATCGCGATCGTCACAAAATGTCGTTATCGCGCGCGCAAAACGTACATTGAGCGCGCGAAGAAGATAAAAAGTGTAAGTCCGCGTTGTCGCGCAGTGCGGACTTGCCCAAAGTCCGCGAGCTGAACGCCCAGGGTTACTTACTGGCTGAAAAGGCCTATTTATTTAACAAACACCCAAAAAAATAAAATACGCCCCAAAAGCCACATTTTGCAAATCAATCCAATGCCATCCATGGCCTAAATTATGTTACAATTCAACAGACAACACAGAAACAGTTTTTATGCACCCATGAGGATGACTACCTCCGGGCCTACTGGCACACTAGGCCGCAAGCTTGGAGGCCTATGGCAAAAGCACAGTGGCTGTTCACACAAAATGGCCGCCAACACATGGCCAGGCCACCCAGAACAACAAGAAAAGGAACACAAGACAGACAATGCAGGCCTATGGCAAAAGCACAATGCCTGGCTTTACAAAATGGCCGCCACCCACATGGCCAGGCCACCCAAAATAACAAAAAAGTGAAGACAAAGGACAGGACCAGGCAGTTGGAGACTCTGGGAAACTTGCTACCTCTTGGAAAAAATTGTAAAACAAAAAAAAAATGACTCCTTGATCACCAAACTACATCTAAATGACAACCTGAGGAGTTTTTTGTGCAAAATGAACTAAATCAACATTTTCGAGAAGGTTTAATGATGCTCGAGAGATATTGTTCGCCAGATTGTAAATTCTGCGTGTTCGGCATCGCGATCGTCACAAATTGTCGTTATCGCGCGCGCGAAAACGTACATTGAGCGCGCGAAGAAGATAAAAAGTGTAAGTCCGCGTTGTCGCGCAGTGCGGACTTGCCCAAAGTCCGCGAGCTGAACGCCCAGGGTTACCTACTGGCTGAAAAGGCCTATTTATTTAACAAACACCCCAAAAAATAAAATACGCCCCAAAAGCCACATTTTGCAAATCAATCCAATGCCATCCATGGCCTAAATTATGTTACAATTCAACAGACAACACAGAAACAGTTTTTATGCACCCATGAGGATGACTACCTCCGGGCCTACTGGCACACTAGGCCGCAAGCTTTGAGGCCTATGGCAAAAGCACAGTGGCTGTTCACACAAAATGGCCGCCAACACATGGCCAGGCCACCCAGAACAACAAGAAAAGGAACACAAGACAGACAATGCAGGCCTATGGCAAAAGCACAATGCCTGGCTTTACAAAATGGCCGCCACCCACATGGCCAGGCCACCCAAAATAACAAAAAGTGAAGACAAAGGACAGGACCAGGCAGTTGGAGACTCTGGGAAACTTGCTACCTCTTGGAAAAAATTGTAAAACAAAAAAAAAATGACTCCTTGATCACCAAACTACATCTAAATGACAACCTGAGGAGTTTTTTGTGCAAAATGAACTAAATCAACATTTTCGAGAAGGTTTAATGATGCTCGAGAGATATTGTTCGCCAGATTGTAAATTCTGCGTGTTCGGCATCGCGATCGTCACAAATTGTCGTTATCGCGCGCGCAAAACGTACATTGAGCGCGCGAAGAAGATAAAAAGTGTAAGTCCGCGTTGTCGCGCAGTGCGGACTTGCCCAAAGTCCGCGAGCTGAACGCCCAGGGTTACCTACTGCCTGAAAAGGCCTATTTATTTAACAAACACCCAAAAATATAAAATACCACCCCAAAACCCACATTTTGCAAATCAATCCAATGCCATCCATGGATGCCCGGCCTACATGATGTTTAAACTTTAAATTCAACAGACACCACAGAAACATGCACCCATGGGTACCTCTGGCTCTAGTCCGGGCCTACTGGCTGAAATTCCAATCAAAGAAAAACAACTAGGCCCCTGCCGAAACTACAGGCCACAACAATACATTTTAAAAACTATGGAAATACCACAAAAAAATGTAGGTACAAACAAGCCCCAATCAAACAAACAAGTACACCAATTCTCCAACTTACTTGTAAAATCTCAAATCCAAGAGTCCTCAAATCCAATCCAATGATATGATGCAGCAGACAGACACAAAAAGTGATCCTTCCAGCTCCAAATCCAAATGAAAGTGAACAGCACATGGACAAAGCACTGGGAGGAGCCTGCTGGACAGGAACAGGAAGTTTGAGAATCAGGGGCACTTCCTTCCTCTTGGAAAAAAAGAAAAAGGACTCCTTGCTCACCAAACTACATCTCTAAATGACAACCTGAGGAGTTTTTTGTGCAAAATGAACTAATTCATCATTTTCGAGAAGGTTTTATGATGCTCGAGATATATTCTTCGCCAGATTGTAGTTTCTTCGTGTTCGGGATCGCGATCTTACCAACACTGCCGCCGGAAGTCAGATCGCGCGTCCGAATGACGTGTTCGCGTTCGCACACTCTCGCGGGATCGTGCGGCCGGATTCCAAATCTCGCGGCGCCCACGAACGGATAGGAAGTCGCGTCGGCGAACGCAGAATCACGGTAGGTCGTTACCGCGCGCGCGAGAACGTATATTGAGCGCGCGAAGAAGAAAAACAGCTACGCTACGCCGCAAATTGTGTAGTGCACGGTAACTTCGCGTTCTACGCGAATCGCGAAGTTACCGAAACTTCGCAAACTCCGCGAGCGTGGCGTAGTTCACCGCCCAGGCTTAATTCCAGGGGATAATAATTTTATATTAATTACTAGTTCCGACTCTTCCACTGTCACTTGTATAGATCTGAGCCTTCCAGATCTTATTACTGGCATTTGTGATCATTGAGTCTACTTATGTTTGTGCGTATCCCTAACCAATGTTCATTTGAAGTTGGAATTTTTTCTGTAGAGTCTTATTGGAAGAACCTTGTCCTTTATATCTAACTAGCAGGTTTTGCACCGCTATGTGTCTATTGGTGCAGATGCCAGCAACACGAACTAGTGGGTCCTGCACCCCTATTCTGTCTATTGGTGCAGGCGCCAGCAACACTGTGAAAGTAACCGTTGGTGCCTTTATGGTGTACCGTCAGAGGTTACCAGCACATGACAGTTGGCACATTTGAAGAAAACAGGTGTCTTTGGAATGATGGTACCCGGAGGCCTGGCCTGCTGTGCGCAGCAGGGAACTGCCTCTGGTATCTTGTTGCTTCTGTTGGAGGCCTGGCCTGCAGCAAGCAGGGAACTGCCTCTTCTTTATCTGTTGTCTGTCTTTTCTTGCCTGGTGGAGCTAAGGTTGTACCTGCGAGGTGCATCAGATGCCACTGGTGGTGCTGGTGGAGCTTGCTCTCCACTTCCCGGCCCTGCTGCTTTCTTAGTGTGGGAGCTGTGTGTCCAGGATGT
This sequence comes from Calotriton arnoldi, assembly GCA_963921515.1. Lineage (NCBI taxonomy): Eukaryota > Metazoa > Chordata > Amphibia > Caudata > Salamandridae > Calotriton > Calotriton arnoldi. The sequence goes on along the minus strand of CAWUFW010006508.1, from coordinate 602,327 downwards.
CAGCCCTTCTTACTTCACAGCAGTAGCTGTTGTCAGCAGGACCTGGTGGGGGCCTTTCCACCTTGGCTGGAGGCAGTGTCGTCTGGTGTGGGCTTTTACCCAGATCCAGTCCCCAGGCTGCAGGTCATGTGGCAGTGGAGTTGCTGCTTCTGGAAGAGCCTGCAGAACCTGGCGATGAAGATAACGTAATGTCTCTGTTAATTTCTTGCAATAGCACAAAAGCAAATCGTCTGTTATTGACAGTGGAGCAGTGGACATGTGGCCTGCAATGTTCATGGGGCAGCCAAAGACTATGTTGTGAGGGCTGAGCTTTGTTACCCTATCTGGTGTGCTTCTCATTGCCAGCAGGGCTAGTGGTAGTGCATCCACCCATGAAAGTTCAGTTGATGCACAAATCTTTCCAATTTTATTTTTCAACACCCCATTCTTTCTCTCCACAGCACCCGCTGCTGATGGGTGATAGGCACAGTGTAGTTTTTGTGTGACCCCAAGCCCCTTGCACATTCCCCCTATTACATGGGAAATAAACGCAGGTCCACTGTCGGAGCTCAGAAGGGCTGGAATTCCGAAGCATGGGATAAGTTCTTTCAAAAGGCATTTAGCAACCGTATGTGCATCACAGTTCTTTGTTGGATAGGCCTCTGTCCATTTGCTGAACATGCACACAATTACCAAAACATGTTTGTACTGGTGGGTGGGGGGCATGTCGATGAAGTCTACCTGGAGACTTTCAAAGGGTCCGTGGGGCGGTAGGAAATGACCAGGTGCAGTTGGTGTACCCTTCCCAGTATTATATTGTGCACACACAGTGCATTGCTTACAAATTCTCTCAGCTATTTGCCGGAATTTGCAGTTGTACCAACATTGTGAAAACAATCTGATCATGCCGTCTTGTCTAACGTGTGAGGGACCATGAAAGAGGCGTGCCATGGAGGGAAGCATTGATGAAGGCAGGCATATTCTTCCATTCGGCCCTGTCCATAACCCCTCCTTTGTTTGCACACACCCTCCTTTTACCCATTCCTCCTTTTCATGTTCCTCCACTTTTCCCTGAATGTTTACAGGGTCAAAACGTAGTGAATCACTGCTAGCATTAGTGTCCTTGTTGTTACTTATTATTTGAACCATTGCTAGCTGGCAGCCTGTTAGCGCTATCCTCTTTGCTTCTCCATTAATAATTGCAATGCCTTTTGATACATAGTCTTTTGATGAAGTGTGTGCTGCACATTTTACGATAGCCACTTTTGATGGCAGTAACAATGCTTGGAGAAGGTCACTGATCAATTGTGCGTGTTGTATTTGTTGGCCTGCTGATGTGAGGAATCCCCTCATTGACCACAGCTGGCCGAAGTCATGGACCACTCCGAAGGCATACTGGCTGTCTGTGTATATGTTCATCTTTTTCTTTAGCCAAGGTGCATGCCCTCATTAGTGCCACGAGTTCGGCCGCCTGTGCGCTTTTGGCAGCCGTCAACCTTCCCCCTTCCAGTAACTTGCCAGCGGTGCCTACTGCATAAGAGGCCTGCAGTGTTCCTTTGTCGTCTCTCAGACATGACCCATCTACAAACAAATCCCCTTGGGCATCTGGCAGTGGTGTGTCCTTCAAGTCAGGGCGCACCTTTGTGTGCCTGTCTATAGCTAGTGCACAATCGTGAAATGCATCATCTGAGCCTAAATCATCCAGATCATGCTCTGTTGGCAAAAAGGCATGCAGGGTTCAATGTGGTGCGTCTCTTGATGATAATGTGTGGTGCTAATAGTATCAGCTCATACCTAGTGAGGCGTGCATTTGTTAGGTGCTGTGTCTTAGTGGATGTGAGGAGTGTGTCCACTGTATGGGGAACGTGCAAAACCATGGTGTGTGCGAGTACTATATTTTCAGACTGTTCTATCGCCAGTGCTGCTGCTGCCACTGCTTGGAGGCAAGGCGGGAGCGCGGATGCTACTGGGTCTAGTGTAGCAGAATAGTATGCCTTTGGGCGGTAGAAGGATCAGTGCTTTTGAGCTAATACTCCCAATGAGCACCCTCCCTTCTCATGGTAGAACAGGTGGAAGTCTTTGCTGTAATCTGGGAGGCCTAACGCTGGTGCTCCACTGAGTTCACTTTTGAGCTTGTGGAATGCCTGCTCACAGTCCGGTGACCAAGGTACCATGTCTGGGACCTCTTTGTGTGTAAGTGCTTGTAATGGCTTGGCAATCAGGGAGAAGTTTGTGATCCAGTGCCGACAGTACCCCACCACCCCCAAGAACGCCTGAACCTCTTTTTGTGTGCGTGGTCGGGAAAAGTGGGTGATGGTGGATATCCTGTCAGGGAGTAGTTTCCTGGT